>JBBMKD010000102.1:2445008-2474983 GCA_037834095.1 Argya squamiceps
AGCAGTTTTGGGGCCCCTTTTTCTGCAGCAGTTTTGGGGCCCCTTTTTCTGCAGCATTTTTGACCCTTTTAACACAGACAATTTCTGTGAGATGTTGTCGTCGTTGTTACCGGCGCAGCTCAGCTGTTCCGTGACCACAGTTCGCTCAAGGCCATGAGTTGAACAAATTTATGCAATTAAAAATAAACAATTAATGAAGTTATAAGGCTTGTCTAGTGATGTGGTTTTTTTCCTTTTGCAGATGTGCTGGCCCTGGCAGCTGCCCTGCGAGCCCTGGCTGGTGCCACACGCAGGGCACGCACCGCGCTCTGGTGTGCGCTGCAGGTGACTCTGCCAAAATCCCCTCCTGCTGCACCCGAAAATCAGCAACTTCTCCTTCAAGGGGCACTGCAAGAGCTTTGTCCTTCGAGCACAAGCAGCCAGGACAAAAGCAGCGTGGAGCACGAAAGCAGAGGAAGTGAAAAAGCTGAGGAAGTGATGAAGATTTTGGAATAATTGCGGATAATAAAAGGAAAGCCAAGGATGGGGAGGGAAGGGCTCAGGTCCTGCCCAGCGCTGTGAGAAGTGGATTTCATAGGATGCCAGGATGCAAAAAGGGTTAATTAAGGTGCTAATTAATTAACCTGGTCAGTGCTGCAGTTGTGGTGCTGGGATTCTGGTGTGGAGAGACACAGCTTGTGGTGGTGTCAATGCAGTTTTGATATTGCTGGTGAATGCTGCTGAGAATTTTAATGTTCAGAGGAGCTGAACAAGAGCTGAGCATTTCTTCCTGTGCTTACCCAAAGCTCTGAGTCAGGCCAGGACCTGAGCAACCAGAGTGTGGCAGAACTTAATTCTCCTTTTCTTTTTAGTTAATGAGACAATTTAGCATATTTAAAGGTACTCAATGATCGTTCAGGGTTTGTTTTATTTCTATTTTTTTGCACCATGTCGAGTTCTTTGCAGAGCCAAAGCGATCACTGAGTAGTTTGCACCCCATCACTGTGTCAGGAGCTGCTGTTGGTGGTGTGGTTTTTGTGACAGGTTCTCTCTCAGTTTGACAGGAATAATCAGTGTTCAGTGCTGGTTGTGGGAGAGGCTTCAGCAGTTGTGGTGCCAGTTCAGTTTCCACCAAAACTGGTGTAACCCACTTGGGTTTTTCCACTAAAAAAGTGGATTTTGCAGCGTGAACTGCATGGAAGTGCACGTTAGCAGGTGATAGAAAACTCGCTCAGGATGAGAAATTCGATTTATTGGTTCCTCAGTGGGTTTAAAACCTGTAACAATATAACATAGTATGCACTTAATTAAAAAAAAACACTATTATTTGTTGTTAATATATGTTCATGGTACTGTAATATTTTTCAGACACATTCCATATTTATTTCAATGTCTTCATTGAATGTTTATTTAAAAGTCTATTTTAGTAACACAAAGTTAAATATTTTGCCAAATCTTCCGAATAATCAGATTTAATGATTTACTCAGGAACTCTGTATATTATTATATAAATATACACGTGGTATATAGGGATTTTTTGGGGAAAGGGATGTTTGCAAAATATTTACACAAAGCTAACTATGTACTAGGTTACCAAAGCTGTTTCACTGATTATTTTTTTGGTGTGGAAGGTTTAATATATTTAATTGCTGTTAATTAGTCTCCATTGTGTGGCTTAGACAATCAGAGTGTGGTTGTTCAGGGTGAAAATTAGTGAAGAATAATAAATTCAAGGTGTGATCTTAGGGCATTTAGGAATATTTGAATGCTTTAGCAACTGTCTTACAAAATCTCCTAACATGTACTAATAACTAATTAAGGTTCTTCAGTATCAGGATATTATTGAACGGCTTTCGAGAGCAGTTCTTGGGTTAAAAGTGAATTAAGTTGGGGATATAAGCAAAATTTGAAGGAGAAAAATGAAGATTTTTATGTCACGTGGTGTTCAGTGTCGAATTTGACATTTTTGTGGGTAATTCTAGAACTGTTCCCATATATATTTATACTTGCAAAATTGTTCCAAATGCAGTTGTGTAGTTCTGGATGTTTCTAGAGCAGATTTTGTCTCAGTAGCGCCATCCTTAACTCTATTGAGGCGTGGAAATTTGTAGATAAAATTTACCCAGGCCTTACTGTAATCCACTGAGTAAAGTTTAAAAGCAAAAGTAGCTAGAAATCAGATTCTTAGTATAGCAAAATTATGGGTTTTCCCCTAAGGAAAGTGAATTCTACTTAAAAGATTATTTTCAGCCATAGACTAAAAAGCAGGTACCAGAGTTATTTTAGTGTGTTTTTTCCATGTGCACATGCAGTTTATTTGCACAAACTAATTTAGGAAGGTTCAATCTGCATTTGTGAAACTGATGGTGCTCCACAGCTTAGAAGTGGAGTTTGCAGTATTTCAGTTTGTGGGTGATTTGGGGGTTTAATTACCCAAATTAAAATTAATTTACCATTGCTGTGTTGACAGGAAATCGGAATTTGAGAGTCTGGATCTTGGTGTGGTTTTTTTTTGTTGTTTGTTTGTTTGTTTGTTTTTCTGTTTACAGAACCAGGGTTGTTTTGTAGTGGTGAATGTTTAGGGTATAATTAGTTCTTATTGTACTGCTCATGTGTTAATTAATGATCTTAATTAGTTCATAGTTAATGTGCCTTTAACAGTCTCATTTTTCCAGAGTGTTAAAAAGCTGTGTGCTCACTTCTGGCTCCAGTTTCAGTTCAAAAATGCATTTTAAAGGGTTACCCGTGGCTGCATGGGACTGCAATCAACACACGTTGTTAATTATGTTAATTGCACACACAGGATCCTCCAGGTTTGGGTCCTTTAAGGAGCTCTGTGGCTCTGGAATGTCCCCCTGGATCGTGTGCCCGGGTCAGGTGCTCCTTGTCACGCCCTACAAATGCTCGTGTTTCACTTTGCCTTGCTCACTTTTCCTCACAAAAACTCCAGATCTTCAAACAAAAATGATTTTTCTTTAGTGCCCCTTTCCTCAAATGAGTTAATTTAAACAGCCTCAGACCCAGAATGATTTTTGTCTTCAATTCTTAATTTCATAATGCTCCACTGTTGTTGTTTTATTACAAATCCTTTTGCATTTTAAGGGAAAAAAAACCCCAAAAACCAACAGTTTGTTTTGTAAAATAATGCCTGGAGTTGCAGCATCGCTGTCAGTAAAAACATAATTTTTGCTGCCTGGTGTTTAATTTGGCACCAAGGTATAAATTCTGTAAGCCTTGCAGTGAATTTTTGGTGTGAATAAGCACCGGTATAACGCATGTGGCTTTAGGGACTAATTGTATTCACGTTTTATTGACTTCAGGGAAAGCAGAGTTGAAGTTTTGGGTCACACTTAAGCCAAAGAGGTGGTTTGGGTTTGGAGTTAGGTTTGACTTTTAGAGAGAGAAAAAAAAAAATCCCCCTTCCCCATTTTGAGAAGCAATCAGGTAAAATTCCATTTATTCCCTTTTTTTCCACTTCCACCCCTTTACCCTTTCTTGAGATTTAATTGTTTGGGTTTTTTTCCCTGTTTTGATTTATACTTTTTAAATTTTGGGGGTGAGATGGAGAACGTGGCAGAGCTGTAGCCAGTCCTGGTGGCAGTTTCAATAAATGGAATATTCAGTTGTCCCTTTTTGAGTCAGGATCGTTATCAGGGTGCTTTTTCATAGTTGGTAGTGAATCTTTAATGCTTTAAAAATCACAAATTGATAGTCCAGTACAACATAGACTTAAGAATTACAATTATTTCTGTATTCTGTGTAAATAACTGGATGTTTTGAGTGATTCAAGCTTATTAATTCCCAGAAGGGAGGCCAGCAGCAGGGGAAGAACTCTTTATTTTTATTTTTTTTCTTTTATAGATTTTGAATCTCTGTTTCTCTGTATCCACAGGATCCCTGTGGCAGTTAAGTTGCTCTGATGCTATTTATATAAACTAAAACTCAGAAATTGGTATTAATTTGTTATTTCCATTAGAGCAGCATGCAGGGAGGTTATTTAAGTTCGTGGTGCTTGTCTTGCTGTGGCCTTTCCAGGAGTGGGTGACATTTAGTTCCCAAACTGCTGCCATTGGATTTTATCCTCTCCAAACTGACTATTTTTCTTTGCTGCTGGGATTTACCACCACTACCAATATTTTTTCTCTGTACGTGGGTGTGTGAAATTTGGAATTTATTTGCCTTAGTCAGAACTGCTGCTCTAGTCCACCATAAGTCTCTTATGGTTATTCCTGGTTATTTCTCTTGGAAGGAAATGAATGATTTAATGTGGGGATTATGTGAGTGAGAGGTTTTGTTGAGGTATTTCTGTTTTCAGAGAAGTGTGGGGATACTCCAGGTTTTTATGGAAAACTCCCTGGCTTTCCTGGCCACTTTTCCAGAGGTGACCACGAGCACAACTCCCTGGGATTGCTTTTGATCTGCAACCCTTTTTTGGGGGGATTTAAAGGAGGAAAAGGGAGCTTTGGGAAGGAAGGAGCCACATAGAGCCCAAATTCCAGTGGAGAGGACCTCTCTTCTTTTGGCTTCCGTGGTCAGGAGGGCTTGAGGGACCAGGAATCTTTGCTTGAACCAGAATTCTTTTCCCCACTGGATGCTGGCAGGGTGCAGCTGCTGAGATTTTGGGCAGAGTTAAGATTCTTCCTACCCTGCTCTGGTTGCCAGCCTTCCTTCCAGGTGTGTTTTCATCCAGCTGGAGGGGTCAGGAGAGGGCTTGGGGACAGCTGGGAGACAGTTTGGGGACAGCTGGCCCAAGCCCAGGGGTCAGCATCACCTCCTCTCCTGGCTGCTGGCAGGGAAGGGGCTGAGGCAGGGTTTAAGCTCAGCTTAAATCTTAAAAATCTTAAATCAGCTTTTCTAGACTTGGGAAATGACAAAGAGCAAGGAGAACTAAGCACAAAACGGGTTTGGTTTGTGGTTTATGTCTGTTCTTCCTCCAGAGGCAGAATCCAGCTTGGATCCGTGGGATGTTCACAATTTACTAAGTCACCATTAAGTCACAGCTCTCATTCTGCAGGAAGTTGGATTTTATTTTGTTGAAATACTCTAAAAATGATGCAACAAACAGACCTTAAGCCTATATGTTTATTATTTTTATTTAATTCTATTTTTGCCTGCTCTGGAAGCTGGGTATTGGAATTTTTGGGTTTTTGTCTGGCCCATTCTTTGTCTGAGAGCTGCAATTTTGACAAATGCAGCGTGGTGACACAGCCCAAAGCAGTGGGGCTTGGGGATTTTGTTCTTGATATCTTTATTTCCATGGCAGACTGTGTGATCTTAGCTGCAAAGCTAAATGTTAAATTCTTTATGGTCACAGTCTGCTACAGATTTATTTATTTTTCCTAATGGAGTCATTCAAGTGGAAGAATTTTGAATTATTGATTCTTGAGTGTTTGTAGATTGAACAGCAGCAGGGAGCACTTCACATCAGTCAATATGAGGGCAGTTGACTGTGGAATATGTATTTTAATTATTATTTTTGAACAACTGGGCTGCTGAAGAGCTGAGTGTGGTCCTGCTTCCGTTGAGGCCACAGCTTTTAAGAGATTTCTGTCCTGGTTTGGCTTTGTTGCTTTACCTTGAGTTCAGGTGCTCATTAAACACAAGCAGCTCAGTAGTTCACCTTGAACATTTATCAAAGAACTCTGAGTTCCCAGCCTCTTTTATAAGGATTCTAAGAATTAGCTGGGATAATTTTGTTTTCTCTTGAAGCTGAGGAATGTAGCTGCTGCAGAAACTGGGGCTGAACTGGGGGGGGTTTCTGGGAATTTTTGCACCTTGTTTTCTCCTGTTCTGCTTCGAGGGAAATAGAGCCTTAACCATGCTGACATCTTGATTTATTTCCTGTGCAGTTTATCCATGGCAGTCACCAGCACTTTTTTTTTTAATTTTTGGTTTGTAGCACTTGAGATGTCTGATTTTTTTATCAATTATTATTTTTTTTAGTAGAGAACTGCTTTGTAATTTTCTAAAATAATAATTTTGCCAAGCAAATTTATCAGTGATAATAGAATGGAAGGTCCTTATTTTTCTTCATTAGCAATACTGTAATCAAAGGTGCAAAATAAATGTGTTTATTGTACGTGTCTGTGCTGTTAGAGGTTGAAAATATATTGGGTAAGGAGCAACTTTTAAACAAATTGAGGAGCTGGAGTTCTAAATCCTCTTTGCTTGTTGCCAAATGAGCTTTAAAAAGGAAAATATTTGCATATAGTGTATAAAAAAAGCACTGGTTAGAGAGAGAATAAATCAGAGTAAAAATCATTGCCAGACAAAGATTACTTTATGTTTTTTACTGAATAAAAACACAACTTGTTTATGCACAGTAGTAACTTAATGAGCATAGTTTTTTCACAGAATTAGGCTGTTTCCAATATATAGATGGGAAAAATAAGTTTCCTTTTATTTTTTATGACAGATATACAAAGATGAATCGTGTCTATATTTTAATATACCTATTTGGTGTCTGAAGTGTATCATTTACGTGTGTGTTGGTCAAACTCATTTCCTTAAAATATCCCATTTTAAACTGCTAGTGAAATATTACTGAAGGAGATTTTGGTGGGGCCCAACAGAAATACGTGAAATTATAACTTAGCTTAAAAAGTAAATTGTTGATTATGCAAGATTTTAATCATTAATCAATTTAGGCTTATTTAAGTGTTTCTGTAAAACAACTGTGGATGTTTGAACGCTGCAAAAACCTTACTTCTACCTCTTGTGTAACATCCTTGAAATTAATTCCCCTTCACAGATGTACTCTGATGCCACAGGGTGTTGGTGCACCTTAACTTGGGAATTTCATCTGCTTTTCCTTTTATTTTATTTTATTTTTATTGTGGAACACCAGGATGCCTTGTTATGTCCACCTGTGTTGAACTGACCAGGTTTGTGTTACATGTGTGAGAGTCTTCAGAAATAGGAGAATTCTGTGATAAACCATGGCCAGTGTAATTTTCTGGTATTTTCTATGTACGTGGTTTGATTCCTTTTATTAAAATTATCACCTGTGGTTGTGTGGATGTCCCTAATAAATAGTGACAGCTCGTTTAGATCAACTCACACTGTTTCTCAGCTGCTGGATTTCAGTTTGGTAACTCTGCCTTGAAACGTGTTCATGACAGAAATTAAAGTCCTTTGTGTTTTTTGTGACTGGTTTTATTGCCTTTATTCTGTGGGAGAAGGGGAAGTTTGGGCAGTTGTTGAGCTTGGGGCTGAGGGATCTCTTGGATCACACAGAAAATTCAGATTTGCATCAGGTAATTATTCTCAGTTGAGAATAAAGGGCAGATTTTAGTAAGGACTTCAAGGGATGTTATGGGGGAATTGGGATGAATTTGGCCCTTTTCTCAAAATAAATCAACAAGTGTCCCTACATCTGATTTTATTGGCAGAGATCAGAAGCACAAGTCAAGAATTGCACAGATAACAACAGAATTTGGCTGTGGAGTTGAGTGTGATGTTCTAAACCTTGACAGGGAAAAAAGCTTCTTGCTTTAGAGCTTAAAATTAAAAAGCGTTTTTTCTTTTCTGGTGACAAGCAGAAAAAATAATTGATACGATTGCTTTTCATTGGTGGAGAAATTGTAAAAATGTCCACGGTGCTTTGGATAATCTAAAGATGTAATTTGGAGGTGGTTCCATCTTCAGCTGATCTGTACGCATCAAACATCCCAAATCATCCCTTCTGAGCAGATTTCTGTTGTTGTTGCTGTTTGGACACGTGTTTTATAAATGAGTTTTGGAGCCACTGCCAAGAAACCTCCTCTTTTTTTCTTCCTTTTCCAGAGAGAAGGGGATTTCCAGAGCAGATCATGAGAGAAACATCCCTTCCCTGACAGGCATCTCTGCTTTTATTTGTCTGCAGCTTGGTTGCTTTGATACTTGTTCCAAAACACCTGTGATGGAATAAATGCAACTATTTTAGGGGGACTGTGCTGGCAGCTTGCCAGTGGACATACTTTTGGAAACAGGCACAGGGAGAAATGTCTTCTTCCCAAATCAATCTGATAACATTCAGTATGTTGATTTTTAAATAATGTTAATCAAAAGTGGTTTAAATCCACATTTTTTTGTGATAGGCTGGGCTTTGTAAAGCTGTGAAATTCAGTTGTGCTGTTCTGATTTGAATTATAGTGCCATATCAAAATTAAAATCTGTGTTTCCACAGTACCAACTCCCTCCACTTACTGAGGAGACCTTTGATTTGGAGCTGATGAATCAGGTTGCTTAGATAAATATTTAATTTAAGAGTGTTGGGTTGCAAAAATGGAATTGAAATAAATGGGAAAAAGAAAAGTTTTGGCTGTTGCTTGTGGTACAGAATTCCCAGATCCTTGTGCCTTGGGTAGGTCATGACTGAAGGAGCTGTGGAGGCTTACAGAGAGAATTTGTGGTAACACAGATCTTTAACTTTGCTGAGAAACGTTGGTTTGAGAGATGTGAATGGATTTCAGAGCTGTGAGAAGTCACTTGGTTATATCCCAGAATGGTTTGGGTTGGAAGGCACCCTAAAACTCAGCTTGTTTCACCTCCTGCCATGGGCAGGGACACCTTCCACTATCCCAGGTTTCTCCAAGCCCTGTCCAGCCTGGCCTGGAATAATCTCTCATCAATAATTAGAAGATGCAGAGTCCTCTGGTGAGTTTTAAATCTCAGGCTTTGCTGCATTCACAGTTCTTCAGCTCATCCTCTTCTCTAAATCCACAGCTTCCTCCCTCTCAGGAGCTGTTCCTGATCTCTCTTCTTGCTGTGCTACAGAACCTGTTGAATGACAGAATTCCTTTGTTCTTTATGAATTTGAGGGTGGCTTGTCAAATCTTGAAGCAAATAGGGAAGAACTCAAGATCTGCTTGAGTTTAATTAATATAATTGTACCAGCATGACCCTGGAAGCTCGAGGATTACCCCCAGAACAGGAGAGACTGTAATCACTTAGATTTGAAAAATAAGAATGGTGAAGATGTACCAGAAGTTTAAACAAAAACGAGGGTTTAGAGGATTGACTGAATTGGTGGGGTATTGCTTTCTTAATTCTGGAATCCATAAATCCCTTTTCAACTGGCATCTGACCTGTTGTAAAGGAGATTTTAATGGAAAAGTTGGGTTTGTTATCCTGCTAGAACCCTGGCACAGCAAAGGCTACAGGCAATTCCATTAAAACTCAATGTGCAAAAGAACAAACAGCTCTTTAGGAGGGATTAAGCAGAGGAAGCCACAGCTATTAATGGGGGAAATAAAATCTGTCTGGCTCGTGTCAAGGTTTTTTATCAGGGTGCTCAAATGATTGGTGCCACCAGGAAGAAATGGGGATGGAGGCATGTCTGGAATTCACTCTTGAGTGTTTATTCAGCCTTCACAGAGTAAGTTACTCCACTCTTCTTGCAGATCATGGAATCCAAGAATAGTTTGGATTTGAAGGGACATTAAAGATCATCCCATTCCACCCCTGCCATGGGCAGGGACATATTTTACTGTCCCAGGGTGCTCCAAGCCCTGTCCAACCTGGCCTTAGAGAATTCCAGGGATCCAGGGGCAGCCACAGCTTCTCTGGGCACCCTGTGCCAGTGCCTGCCCACCCTCACAGGGAAGAATTCCTTCCCAATATCCCATTTATTCATCTAAACCTGCTCCCTTTCAATCTGAAGCCATTTCCCCTTTTTCTACCAGAACTGGTCCTGTCCCAAGTCCCTCTCAGACCTCACCCCCGTGTTTATCCAGGGCATGAACAGCCCTTGGCAATGATGTTTGTGATGTTCTTGTCCTGTTTGTGCAGCTGTTTCTGTCCCAGCGTTGGTGCAGCTCAGCTGAGATCACTGCTAAACTGAGAGAACTCTTCCTTCTGTTCAGCAGAAAGATCATTTATCATGAGCAAATATACATTTTGTATCATTTATACATTTTGCTTGAGTCAGAATTGCTTCAAAATTCAGGCAGAGTAACCAAGTTGGATTTTAAAGACAACTTCTGGCAGCAGTTGTGGAGCAAAGCTATTCTGGGATGTAAATGTGTGTGAGTGAAAGCTTTCCTGGGTGCTTAATCATCTTGTAAATGATTGATTTGTGTTCCAGCTGAGGAACATTTAAGGGCTGAATTCTGTTGTGATGTGGAGAGAAATTGGCTTTCTAGGATTATAAATCGGTTGTGCAGGCACTTTGTATTTTTCAAGTGTGGATGTGCATCCTGTTGGGACATAATCACACTAAAGATCTGTAATTGACACTGACTACAGCCAGTAGTTGTATAAATAATGATATAAATATCCATCATTAGATGAATGGGGCCTTTTGAGGAGAGCACACTTAAATAAAAATCTTGGTGCTTGCTCCTTCTGTCTTTCCTGAGGGATCTTTGTCTGCCTTCCAGAGGGTAATGAAAAAAAAAACAACTCAAAAAACAAAATATTTATATACATTCAAATAATGCAAAAAATAATTCCAAGTTATTTTCACACAAATAAAATATTTAAGATAGTTTTATTAATAAACAATAACCTAATTGTCACCCTTTTATCCAAATTTTCCTTTCATGTATCAAGTCTTTATAGCCACTTTGCTGAGAATGTCACATCTCTGACAAATTCAGCTTTTCACAGAGGCACTGAAGGTTGGATTGTCCTGGGATTGATCCCTGAGAGGTGCTGGAAGAATTTAGAGGTTAAACATCTCTGTTGGCTTCTCCAGCGTGTCCAAGGTGAGTCACAAATAGGATAACTCAGTTTGGAATTCCCTGGAAAGCAGAACTCACCTCACCCAATAACAATGTGGCCATGAAAGCTTTATTTTGGAGTAAAGCAGTCACTGCCACTGGTTGTGGCGTGGGCAAAAAAGGGAAATGGTGTCTTTGGTGATGATAATGGGTGAGCTGGAGAGGCAGAAAGAGTGGGATGAGCTGAGTCACTGGGCAAGGCCTTGGGGAATGCTTGGGATGAGGGAATGAGACAATTTTATCCACGCTGACACATCTTCCTTAGCTGAAACCAGGGAAGAGATGGATGTGTGTGACCATCTGTCCTGGTTTAGGGCAAATTTGGGAGGAAACCTCCCAATGGAGGTCCCTCTGGAAAGCAAACCCAAACAGCCTCTTCCTCAACTGGGAAAAAAATCTCCTTAGAGAAAAAGTGGAAAAAACCTATTTATTTAAACAAAGTGCCCACAAGCACAAAAAATGAATAATATGAAATAATAAAACCTCTTGTTCTGAAGTGGGATGGTAAATTGAGAAAGTTCTTGAGGGTGTAGCTCAGCTCTCTCAGTCTCTTATGAGTCGCTCTGGTGCTGGAAAATGCCGAGGCCCAGGCCCTGGGTGGGCCCCAGGTGTGAGGTCCTGGTGTTTTTCTGGGTTTTTCAGTCCAGAACAGGTTTAAACAGTCCCAAGGAAACGGAAAAAAACAGTCCAGGGAGCTTTTCTGTCTCAGCTAGCTAAAAGCTAACTAAAAGCAAAGGAGATTTCTGTCCCGCTCTCTGTCCGTGCTGCAGACAACACAGGAGCAGAATGTGGAGGAGTGGTTGCAATTTCTGAAAAAATTCAGTGCTTCTTTTTTCCCCCCCTTCCCTCTCAGAACCAGTCTGAAAGATACAAAACACAGTATCCAACACAAAGAGAACAGACAGGTGGGGATAGAAGCATCCCAAAGTCACCCCAGGACAGCATGGAGTGTTGGCCTCATCCCAGTGCCACCCCCTGGTGCTGCTGAAACACCTAAAACTGGACATTCTGTGCACAAAACTTTCTGAAAAGTATCAAGTTTCTTGTGTAAAAGACATTCCAAAAGGCAAATCAGCTTCAGACTCCTGGTGTCCTGCTGTTGGCTGAGTGTTTTGGGGTTTTTTTTGTTTTTGTTTTTTGTTTGTTTGTTTGTTTGTTTTTTTACGTGGAGTAGGTTGGATGGGGCTTGGAGCAATTTGGGGTAGTGGAAGGTGGAAAGAGGGGGTGGAAAATTATGTTTTTTAGGGTCCTTTCCAACCCAAACCACTCTGGGTTTCTCTGTTTGGGTTTTTTGTTTGGTGTTTTGGGTTGGTTGGTTGCTTTGGGGAGTTTTTTGTTTAGGGGTGGGGTTTTTTGGTGGGTTTTTTGTTTGTTTTGTTTTTTGTTTGTTTTTTTTGTTGTTGTTGGTTGGTTGGTTTTGGTTGGGTTTTTTGGTATTTTCTTTTCTGTGGTTTTTTTTTGTGGGTTTTTGGGTTTTTGTTTGCTTTGTGCCGTGGTTGTTTATTTGTTAGTTCTTTTAATAGAATGATTTCTCAGGTTGCTCAGAGCCAAATCCAACCTGGCCTTGAACCCTTCCAGAGATGGGGAGTCCACCTCTTCTGTGGGCAAAAAAGACTTTTTTATACCAAGTGTGGTGTTTTTCTATGGCAATTGTACTGCCCCCCGTACAAAAGAAGTTGTAAAATGTGTATTTCTACCAATGTAATTTTTTTTTTCTTCTTGTAAGAAATAAGCTTGACACTCTCTTCTGTGAGAGACCTGTGGACGATTTCGAATTGTGTTGTGGAGCAGGGGCAGAGCTTTATTCACGGTGTAGTTATTGAAGATTTAATGACAAAAATAAAAGGACTGGCACAACAGAACCAAACAGTTTTTGCCATCAGAGCCATATTTTTACTGAAAATCTGATTTTGGCAGAGTCCCTTGAGTCAGGCTTAAAGTTCCACCATCCCAAAATGCAGGAAATGGTTTTTTAACCTTTCATTTAACGTTTCGTTGTTGTTATTTTGGTTTTGGTTTTTTTTTTCAGTCTAGATCTTAATGCCAGGAAAATGCTGCTCAGGTGCAGCTCTGTGAAGATTTGGGGATTACTGGGAAGCACAGGTGGATTTGGGGTCAGCAACTCCTCAGTGTTTTGGGCAGAAATCTATAACGAGATGCACAAATGTGTCCATTCTTCAAACACCTCCAGGCATCCTGCAAAATGTTTGGGATATACAGGGTTCAATCACAGCAGGAATTTTAAAATTCAGGTATTTTGTTAGTATAAATATAGAAAAAGGTTTAATGTTAAGAGCAGAGAAGCTCAGAAGAGCATTAAGTAATTTTTTGGAAGCCTTGGCAAGATGTATCACTTCAGCCTTGTTTTTTGTTCAGAATTTTTTGTCCTGTAATTCCAAAAAAAAAAAAATTTAAGAAAAATTAACCCAGTTAGGAATTGAAGAAAAATTAACCCAGTGCTTCTGTTGTTTTTAAAATCAATGTAATACTTAATTTACCTCAATATATTAATTTTCTGTGTCCTCCATGACTTTCTCAATTAACGTTGCCAGGTATAAGTAAACTTTTTAGGGGAATGTGTTTCCTCATGCCTTAGGGAACAGCTTGTGAGGTTTAACTCAGAATTAGGTGCTCTTCTCCATCAGAATTAGATGTGGAAGGAAAAAATCTCATTTTCTGCAACTTATTTCTATGTGAAGTTTTTATTAGCATTGATTTTTATTTAATTTTATTTTTCTGACAGTGTTGGACTGGGAGACAAAGTGTGAGGGGTTTTTAGTTGTAAAAAACTGAGTAAACATACTGAGGAGAAATAAATTATGTCAGCTTTTAAATTCTTGTGCAATATCACATGGGGGGAAGAAGTCAAATTAAATTCTCCCACAGAGAGAAGCAGGAATAATGTTAATTTTTTTACAAAATCCTGCCTTTTTATGCAAAAAATCTCCTACTTCAGAGGAATATTGAAATAAGACATAATGCCTCAGGCCTTGCTAGTTATTATAATTCAAATAATTTGAGTTGTTTTCTTGGAGAAAACCCAAACACAGCTTGTGTCAGTGCCTGTAAACTCTGGTTGATTCCATTTGGCATCTTTTTATTTCCAACTGGAGTGTTCAGATGAGCAGGTTTGGAGCTCAAAGATGCGGTTTTCAAGTGCAAGGAAAGATTTTTCTGCGTTTTAAAACTGCAAGAGTTTCTGTTTGAAGCACATCTTCCTGATGTTTGTTGTGGGGAAAAAACACACTTATGGAGAAGCTCTCAGTTTTTATTTTGAAGTGGAAGTGACTAGTGTTGTGCCTGATGACATTTTATTTGTCTTCATCTAAATTCAAGGTTTTATTCAAGCCTTTCATCGTTCTCTCTATAAATTGGAACTTTTATTAGCTCATCATTTTAAGATGCTCCTTTATTTTAAACCCATGACAAGTTGTAGTTCCTGAATAGGTTAATAACTCATTGGAAATATTTCTCTCTTTTTAATTTTTAGTGAGTTTTAGGGGTTGCTCAGACAATCCAACTCATGTCAGGAGAATTAGGGAAAAAAAAAAAGAGGACAAAAGGAGGTTCAAGGGGGATCTTCTGGCTCTGCAAAACTCCCTGACAGGAGGGGACAGCCCATGGGGGATTGGGCTCTGCTCCCAGGGAACAGGGACAAGAGGAGAGGAAATTACCTCAAGTTGTGCCAGGGGAGGTTTAATTTGAATACTGGGGAAAATTTCTTCCCTCAAAGTGTTGCTAAGCCCTGGCACAGGCTGCCCAGAGCATTGGTGGTACAATTCTGGTACATACAGGTGGCCCCTTACCAAAAAAACCCAAGAAAAACACAAGGTGGAGATCATAAAGTCTCTGAGATCTTCCTCAAAGTCACCAAGATGTTAAAGGAAAGGCACTGCTCTTTTAAAAAAATCCATAAAAATCTGCCTCGTGCCTCTGGCAGTTGCATAGTGGAAGGAAATGCAAGCAAGGTGGTGTCACAGAGGGCTGGGGAACAGCAAATGCACTTTGGTTTGCTCCAGATGGACACTGGTTTATTCCAAGTTACCGGCTGGGGATGGACCTTGAAGGCTGTTGATGTCCAGTTTGTGGAGCAGCACAAGTGATCCTGTTCAGAAATCAAATCCTGTCGATTCAAAGGTGTGCTGAGAGCTGCTGCTAACACACCCTGTGTCTTTGGGAAATCTCTGTAAATCAGGCAGCTAAAACCTTAAACCATCTTCAGAAGGGAGGGAAGGAGGAGCACAATGGGCTCTGTCTTTAAGAGGGGATGAGTTTTTCACAGAGCTAAACATTGGATAAAATCCTTCAGCCAATGCACAGGGAGTTCAGGTAGCACCTTAAATCTTCTTCCTCCTCAATCCTGTAATTTTATAATTAATTTTGATAGAATCACCGAATAGTTTGGGCTGTGAGGGGCCTTAAACCTCATCTCATTCCACCTCCTGGCTTGGGCAAGGACACCTGCAACTATCCCAGGTTGCTCCAAGCCCTGTCCAACCTGGCCTTGGACAATTCCTGGGGGATGAAACAAGATTATCTTCAAGGTCCCTTCAGCCCAAATAATTCTGGAATTCTGTGACTCCCTTCAAGCTCTGGTTTCAAAATCCCTGCTAAAACTCCTTTTTGCTGCCCTGGTGGTGGTTTTGTGCCCTGAAAAGTGATTTAACACAACCTATCACCATGTCTTCAGAGCCTTGGACGATGCAGCACCTTATCTGCTTTGTTTACTGCCAAAAATAAGCCTATCTTGCAGTTCCCTCCTGATATTTGCACAGAGCTGAAGTGGTTGTGGGGGAGCCTGCTGGGCTCTGTTGTAGCTCCTTGACCATTAGCAGAAATTAGTTTTAAATTTAAAATACTGTGATTGCCAGTAAGAATTGGCCTGGACTCAGTTTTCAGGAAATTGCTTTTAAAAACTAGAAATTTTACTTGCAAATATAGAAGTTATGTTCTTGAGCCTCTGAGATGTGATGGATTGGCAGCTTAGGTGATTTTTGTGCAGCTTGTATTCACGAGGCAAAAAGGTGGGGAAATATATAACCTATATATATGCAAGGTGAAGGGGCAGAGACACACTTAGGATTATTAACTTGCTGTTGATTTGCCATTGTAACAGCTCCTGCCTGGGAGGTTATAAATAAACCTACTATTGATCTGATGCCTTTGGGAAAGAATTCCTGTCCAGTGTGCAACGCTGATAAGTCAGCAGCTCCCGAGTCCCCACGTCACATTTAGCACTTGGCTGTGGGATGGGACCCTTGAGGAATGGTTCTGACCCACCTTGTCCCCTCAGCCTGTCCCCAACACCACCCAAACACCCACTTCTGATGGGGGTTTTTTGCCCCCTCCTGTTGCTGGGATGGGCCAGCAAGTCCCTAAAACGCTGCCCTTTCTCCTCTGTCCTGCAGGAAATTTAATCTCCCCCGGTAAATGACACCCAGAGCTATTTTGGAGCTGGGCTGCTGAGGGGAAGAGAAGCATGTCAGCGATTTGACTGGAGGAGGACAACCCAGAGGAGGGTCAGAGAGGGGCTGGCACAGCCTAACCCTGGGCAGCAGAGCCACTGCCAGGGGACTTGGGGGGACCTTCTGCTGCGCGTCCCTGCCATCGCTGGGGTTTCTGTTTTATTTTCCTGGAGGGGAAAGAGGGGGGGAACCCCAAGCCAACATGGTCTCCCCATGTCCTCTGTTCCCCTCTTCCCTCTTCCCCCTCCTTTCATCTCAGTAGGAATCGGCTCTTTCTTCCTCTGCCCAGAGCTTTGTCCTCCTCAGACTCAGACAAGACTCCAGGTAAGAGCAAAACCTGCAGCTTGAAGGAGAGGTGGATTTGGGGATGCTGATGTCCAGCAGGAAGTGGAGAAGGTTGTTGGTAGCTGAGGGAGGGGTGAGGTGGTTTTTGTGCCATGCTGGAGGATGTTTTGCTTTATGAAACATATTTGGGGATGGAGCTGAAGGTGCAAAGTAGTAAACCCATCCTTCCTTTGCTCTGAGCCAAATGTGGATTGTTCTGCTGGATTACTTCTGAACAAAGATCAGCCTCCAGAGCAGAAAAGTGAAAAAAAAATCAGGTTTAGAGCTGTAAACTCAACTTGGTACACTTTGTCCCCAAATCTGAGACAGCACTGAGCATGGAGAGCCGGGAAAACATATGGAGAGGTGGCAGAAAGGAACGTTTCAAAAAGTTTAATTTCCATGGCATAATCTCAGTGCAGCTTTTCTCTTCAGCCAGGATTTTTTTCCCTCTGAGCTCCTCTCTGGTGTCAATACAGATTCACTCTGCAACCCCCCACCCTCCTCCCATTTCTCCAAATGGCTCTGAGGGGAGATGGGGAGAGATGGAGCTCGACAGCTGAAGCTATTTTGGGCCCTACAGCTCAATGGGGTGGAGTGACTGTAATGACAATGACGTCCACTTGTTAAAATACAAGGGCTTGGGTTGGAGCCGTGGCTGATTGTCACCGAGGGAATTCTTTGTCCATATGGGAGCTGTGATCCTGCAGCTCCCTCGTGTAGGAAATCACAGGCTAAAACAGGAGCTTTTCTAGCTTTGCAAGTCTTTTATTTTTCTGGGATTCTGCCACAGCTGCTTCTCTCCAGGGCTATGTGTAAAGCAAAATGCAGTTGGGTGAAATTCGTGATGAAGTTTCTGGATTTACATTGCTCCTTTTCTGTCTCCTGGGTGGAAACCCCAGAATTTGTGTCTTTTCTCTCCATTTGTCTCCTTTATTCTCAGCCCCACAGAACAGGAGTGAGCAGCACAGTGTGCCCAGACCTCCCTGGTGCTTTGGCCTTTTGCTGCCTTGGGAGGCTCAGAAAAACAGAATGAAAAGTGGCAGCCATGGAGTCATGAGGGGCTGCTCTGTGCAGTTGTAGAGGTGGTTTTGTAGCTCCATCAAGGGTGGAATGTGAAGTCCCCCTGTTGCTGTAAAACCCAAGGAGGATGAAATCCTTTCCCTGCATGGAGTTTCTTAGAGCTGTTAGTGTGTTGATGGGAAATGGTTTCTGGCCAGGTAGTTGAAAGTGGGATGAGTTTTATAAGATCTGTCTTTGCAGAGAGGAAAGATAATAAGTGTTTTAGCCATATAAATCATCTAAGTGGCTTGAATCTGTCATGGTTTTTATGAAGTGTGTGCTGCTAACGTGGCTGGAAGGTACCTGACCCTCTTGCCCAGTGGCATACACAAACCGTGTGATTTCTTCTTGCTCCTTGTTGGAATTTTCTAAATGGCTGAACCCTTGTTTGCTACCAATCATTGGGAACATACAGGTTATTGGTAAGGGATTAACAGGGGGAGTATGAGGGGATGCAGGTCCCTCTGAGGCATTTGGTGCATATTTAGCCTCACCCTGAAGGTCAGAATTGCCTCGAGCTTCTCCTTTTCCCTGAGGGCTGCTCACCATGTTTAACACCGTGTCAGCCCCTGACCTGCCATGAACTTTCCCTCAACATCTCCTGTGGATTTTGGCTTGGAATGGAGGCTGTGGATGGGAGGGAATGCAGACAAGCCTTGCTCTGAGTCCAGTTAGAAGCTTTTTGCAAAAAGCTTCGTGTGCTGCGGGTTCTCTGTGTCCGACATCTCCAGTGACCGATCCACCACAGAAACCTCTCCCATCTGCTCATCCAGTGACCTTTGGACATGCCAAAATCGGTTCTCCCTCACTGGAGTGGCATTCAGAGTAGCCCAAGCTAAGCCCTGAGCCCAGCTCCTCAGCCACAGATACTGTTCCTGCTCTGGTGGAAAGGGATAAATCCTGCCTCCCTGGATTAGAGCGCTGGCGCGAATCCGCGCTGAGCCCCAATTTAGGGATGTCATGGGCAGGCAGCACTGGGTGTGCTGGTGTGCATTTCACCCCCAGAGCTCCCTGTCTGGTGTGATGGCTCTCAGGCACCCACCAGAGCCCAGCTGATGTCACCCAGCCTTCAGCTGACACCCAACACTTGTGCTATTCCAAAGTCGTCCATTCCCTGGGAGGCTGCGGAAGTGAGAGGGCAGCAGGGTTACTGCTGTTTTCCCTCAGCAGAATTTTAAACATCAAAGGAAACCCAAACTTCCCATTTGACAACTCATCGACTTCCCTTCCCACCCACAGATTTCATTTCCTGATGTTTTTAGATGGAACAATACGAGCAGATAAGTCATGTAAACTACAGTCATACCAGTGCTGCTTTGATTTTTATCTGGAGCTTCTGTTTCGGTGGTGTTCTTTGAAAGCTCAGGATTCAGAGACAGGAGGTTCCCTGTAAATCCTGCCTTTCCTGTCAGGAAAAAGGAGTTGAGAGGATTAGAATTTAGCATAGCAGAGGAAGTTCAGGAAACGTAAATTGCAAAGGGAAGAAAAATACCTCAAATCAGCACATCTTTAACTTGGGCAAAGAAAGGGTAAAAGAGGATTGAGGAAATGAGCAAACAGGGACATGATGGGTCTTAATGTGGTGTTGAGAGAAATTCTGTGCATCTGATCTGCGTTTGGACCTTGGTGATCCCTTAGGTTTAATTATGTCCCCAAAGTCTCTGATTTTGCTACTCGTGGTCCCCTTGGTCTGGAGAATATTTTGTGAGATGGATTGCACGATGCTTTTTGCTCTTTGTCCTGAGCCCTGGTGGACAGAATTCTCTTTGTAATCCTTGAATAGAAAGGTTTGGACAAAGGATAATCTGTTAACCCTGTCCTATCTCACACAAAGAGCTTCATCACAGGCTGCTGACAGCTTGGGGGACAATTTACCATGGTGGGGGACCTCTGCCCTCTCAGAGGCTGTTGAAGGCTTTCCAGGTGCAGATCAGCATTAATGAAGCAACGTGAAACCAACCCAATCAGCCAACACTGCAAAGTGAATCCCAGGAGGTTGGGATGAAGCCAAGTTGGGAGAGCTGAGGGTGTCCAGGCTGGAGGAGAAAAGGATCCAGGGAGAGCTCAGAGCCCCCTCCAGGGCCTAAAGGGGTTTCAGGAGAGCTGGAGAGGGACTGGGGATGAGGGATGGGGTGACAGGATAAGGAGGAGTGGCTTCACACTGCCAGAGGACAGGGTTAGGATGAATATTAGGAATAAATTCTTCCCTGCGAGGATGGTGAGGCCCTGGCATGGGTTTCCCAGAGAAGCTGGGGCTGCCCCTGGGTCCCTGAAAGTGTCCAAGGCCAGGTTGGACGGGACTTGGAGCAACCTGGGATAGTGAAAGGTGGAACAAGATGATCTTTAAAGTCCCATCCAACCCAAACCATTCTGGGATTCAATGGCACCACCTTCAGGGCTCTCCACCTCCTGATGAGTTCCACTTCCAAGTACTCCAGCAAGGAACTGGACAACTCTGTGGTTGTTCCCACTGGAAGGCACTGATCCCCCTGTCCATGGGAAGCAGGTGCTGGGCAGACACTGGCAGTGGTGGGACAGGAGTGTGCAGGAGGTCTGGACCAGCTGCACATTGGCTCCAGGGCAGTGATTTATCTGCATTATCTGTCAGCTCTGTGCAGCTCTGTCTCTTTCCCAAAATACAAACAAGAGAAAATCCGAATGAATAAAGACATAAGCAGAATTATAAATGCTGCCAGTTTGCCTTTGGCGTGCTCAGAAATACCCCAGATGGGAATGTGATCTCTGCTGCAAATGATTAATCACAGGGGGATTACATGGGGAAATATGACACTGGCAAACGTCTGAGATTTATTGGAAAGGGCATTTGCATTGACTAGGTTTATTCATGCTTTGTTGCTGGTCCTGTTGCTTCCAAGGGAGCTGTCCTGGCACTTGCAGAGAGTTACTATTTTTTTAAAAAGTTTCAGGGTTACTGGGCTTTTTTGAAGTTTGAATGAACATGTAAATAATTGAAATCAGAGTAATTACTGAATAAGTTGATTGACAAGTTACACAGCAGAAATATTACATCTTGTCCTTTCAGTACATTCACAGGTCTGTCCTCTCCTGGCTCTTAAATCTATTTATCATCAGAATCCAGTGTGAGGCATTTTATCCCATTTGAAATTATAAAATGTAATTTATCTTGTGCAGTTTGACTTGTTAGATGTGTTAGATACATCCACAGCCACATCCTTGCTGTAGGCTAGAATTTCATGCCTCTTGTTGGATTTCATGCTCTCCACACCATAAAACAAATTTTCCCCCCGCCTTTTTTCAGATGGAGACTAAAGTTACAAGAACTGGAGTGTCTTTCTCATAATTATAAAAGCAAGCCAGCAGCAGAGCAAGGAATAAACCCCGTTTTTCTTTCCATGTTAGAAAAATATCTAAAATAATGATGAGCACACGCTGTTTTCACTAATCCCTGGATTTTCTTCTGGCATCCTGGCCATTCACACTGGTGTAAAAACGTTAGAGTGTGAGGGCACATGGTGAAAGCTGCTGGAGGTGTAGGTAAGAGCAGGAGGTGTGAGTTTTCACCCTATACTGGGAGATCTGTGGTCACAGGATCTTGTATTGGATGGGGAGAAGTGAGTTGCAAACACCAGATGAGTTTGAGGGAGGCTGGGCCTTGAGGCCATTGGGAAAAAGAGTCTTGGATGGATTTGCTGCACCACTTTGGTTCAGGAGCAAAACCAACAGGCATCTGGTGCAGGAGCTTCCCTGTTTTTTGACATTTCCTGACTAACAGAGGTACCAGGGAGCAGCTGGAGTTTGTTTGTTTGGGCACAGCTTAGCATGGAAGGGCAGGGAGAGAAGGATGCACTTTAGGAAGTGAGCAGCACTCCTGCTCCTGTAAGAGCCAGACTTTGAGAGCCCTCACCCTGCTCCAACAGAGCAGAGCTCTCCTCCAGGCATGGAAAGGTGTCCTGGGGCCCAGGTGATGGAAACAGCACTCAGGTGGGTTGAGGGAAGCCCCTGGTTGCTGAGAGGTCTCTGGCTGGTTCCCCAGCAGCTCCTCTCATGTTCCTGTAGCCACCTCAGTGCTCCAGGCACTTATCCAAGTTATGCAGAGCCCATTTTGATGGTGAAGAGAAGCAACTCTGTTTTTCAGCTCTTTTTGAGCTACTGCAAAGCTGGAAATAAGTCAGAGTGATGCATCTATTAGACCCAGGAAGGGTGAGACATGGCAATGTCTTCTGAAGGTGAATCCAAGTGCTTTGGTGGCACGGTGCAGCCTGAAATTCAAGCTCTAATGGCTGGGAAATATTAGGACATGAGCTCTGAGTCTGTGTTTTGATTGTGTACTCTTAGTTAATGCAGTGAATGGTTCTGCTGGGCTTGCCAGAGTTGGGCTGAACCTCAGCATCTCCTTCTGAACATTGAAATGGTCCTTCCCCAAATGAGAAGAAGACTCTGATTGTCAATCAACTTCAGTGGAAATTTCCACTGACTTCAGTGTACTTTGGCTCAAACCTCAGGCTCCTCTCTGCCCCTTCTTACCATCCATGCAGCTTCTCTCCTTGCAGCTGCACAAGTGTTTGTGGAAAATGTGTTTTAAAGCTCAGCTGAGGGCAGAGGTTGGAGGTAGTGAGAGGGTCCAGATAAGTTCAAACCAACTCACAGATTTCTAGACAAGTTTGAGAGCAAGAGAAACAAAGATCTCTGTATTGAAAGTGGCCACTTAACAGAAAGTCAGTTTGTCTTAGCACTGATGACTGCAAGTCAATCATTCTTTATCCTCTTAGCATTTACTTTTCATAAATTTTCCCCATTACTTTCTTTTCCCCTCCCAGATTTAGTGTTTGAAACCTTTTTTTTAATTTTCTAAAGATTTGTGGCAGAATAATGAAATTTGCTCTATACCAGGAAACAAAAGCAACCAAAATTGAATTAGTTTCGAAAGGATGGGTCTCATCTAAAAGGAAAAGTCTTTGATTGCTTTTTGTCATTTTGTGTGTTCTTTGGAGTGGGAGACACAGGATAGGACAGGACATGGTGTATATTTTCTGTTAAATGTAGGAAGATTACGTTTGGTTTTGCCTTAGATCTGTGACCCAGGTGAAGTTTGGCTCAGCAATACCATCTCAAATAAAAATCATATCCTGGAAGGGACCCACAAAGACCATTGAGTCCAACTTCTGCCCTTGCTCAGGACAACCCCAAGAATCCCACCTGTGCCTGAGGCAGTTTTCCAAAAGTTTCTTGTGCTTTCATAACAAATACCATTTTGTATTTTTGTGCCACTCCTTTTCCAGTATATAGATTTAATGGTAACTTGTGTTTTTCAATCCCCAGCAGCATAAATGGAATGAAATTTGTAATCAGCTATTAATTTTCATGCACAATTTGTCATTTACCTCAGCAAGTACATAGTCATATATACACTGTGCACATAATTGTTTGAGGGCCCATCCCTGTCTTGATATGAAGAAGTGTAAGGGGAGACAAGAAATTGGGAAAATAAGTGATTTTTCCCAAGGTCATGCAGCAGGTCGATCCAACCCTCACTCCCTGATGCCATCAGTGATTTGTGCATTAACATAAATGCACTAACAAGATCTGGAGGAGGATGGAGAAATGGTGATTTAAGAAATTAAAACAGGGTTTTGACCTGCTCCTATTGATTTCTGCTGAAGCAGGGTGGGGAGATGGTGAGAGCACCTGCCATTGGGTGAGAGAGTGGGTGGGTGTGTGGCCAGCAGGGAAGCCAAACTGCTGCAGGATTAAGAAGGATATTTCTGTCCCACTGACTGGGTTTTATTTCCTTTCTGAGTTACAGCACCCAGAGCCCTGGTCCTGCTGTGTGCAGCACTTTGAAGGTGAAAAAGCAGGGATGTTCTCACCTGGAGCAGGACTATTCCTATGGCTCAGACAGGAGCTGTCAGGACAGAGGGGTCTGACATCATGAGGCCAAAGAGGTTAAGCAGCTTGAGGAGAAATGGTGCACTCAAATCTTGGAAAACCTTGTCTAGGGGGTGACATCCCTGCCCATGGCAGAGGGTTGGAATGAGATGATCTTCAAGGTCCCTTCCAACCCAACCCAAACCATTCTGTGATGGAGGCAGTATCTTGATGGGCAGACACGTCTCTCAGAATGTAGTGTCCAGTTTATTCCTTGTGGTTGCAAAACCAGCCCATCTGTCACACAGCTTTAGTGCAGGTCACTTTGAGTGCCACAGATGAAAGGTATCATCATGTTCCTTCTTGTATGAACAGCCCAAAGAGTTCTTTTTTGCCCAGAGGCTCTGTGGGGAAGCGAGCTACCTTATGCAGCACTTTATTAAGCTCAAATATAAGAAATCCTCAAGACCAGTAACATTCTCACCTATATTGAGAAGGGCATTGAAAACATGGAGGTTCCAGGTAACAAACACCCTGATACCACAGCAGTGCAGCCATTCTTTGGCCTCTGCCCTGCTCTCTCCTGACACTTTTCTCTGTCCCCCTTTAGGAAGGAAGCCAGGATGGATTACAGCTCGCTCAGTGGGGTCCCGCGCTTCCTGACCCGGCCCAAGGCGTTTATGGTGTCTGTGGGGAAGGATGCCACACTGAGCTGCCAGATCATTGGGAACCCCATCCCAGTGGTGAGCTGGGAAAAGGATAAACTTCCAGTCCAGTCTGGGGGAAGGTTTAAAACCACGGAGGATGGGGATTTGTACAGGCTAACCATCTATGACCTGAGCCTGGAGGACAGCGGCCAGTACATCTGCCGGGCCAAGAACACCATCGGGGAGGCTTTTGCTGCTGTCAGCATCCAAGTGGGACAGGAGACCACAGTCACGGAGTCAGCTCCCTACTTCATCCAGAAACCTTCCAACATCAAAGTAACCTTGGGAGAAGACGCCATGTTCAAATGCAAAGTGCAGGGCAGCCCTCCCCTCTCGGTGAACTGGGAGAAGGACGGGAGGTACCTGAGGAACAAGGCAGACGCCGGACGCTTCCAGATCGAGTCTGCCGGGGAGTCCAACGCTCTCACCATCCAATGTGCCCAGCTGGGGGACAGTGGCACCTACACCTGCCGGGCAGAGAACCTCATCGGCTCCGCCAGCGCCTCAGCCGCGCTGGTGGTGGAAACACACGGCTCCTCCAACCCGGGCAGCACCAACCTGGACAGCAGCTGTGGCAAGACGGCCTCCTTGCTGTCCCACCTGCAGAAGAGGAGGGAGGAGATCAGGAAGATGGACATCTCCCATGGGACTCTTGACTCAACCTCTGCCCAGTCTTACTCTGCAGTAGAAGGGCTGTCCAGCATTGGGTACAGCCTGTCCAGGGATTACGAGCGGGCGGCGGGACTGACCAAAGGCGCCCGCAACGCCACGTTCGGGGCGCTGACCCGCACATGCAGCGTCACCGAGGGCAAGCACGCCAAGCTCAGCTGCTACGTGACGGGCGAGCCCAAGCCCGTCATCGTGTGGAAGAAGGACAACGAGGTAATTTCCGAAGGCCGGCGGCACGTCATCTACGAGGACGACCAGGAGAACTTTGTGCTGAAGATCCTCTTCTGCAAGCAGACGGACAACGGGCTGTACACCTGCACGGCCTCCAACCTGGCGGGGCAGACCTACAGCTCCGTGCTGGTCACTGTCAAAGGTGGGTGCTGGTGGTTCTCATGAGGGTGGATGGGCCTACAAGAGCATGCCTTTGAGTTGGGGTGGGATTTTGAGCAAAACTTCTGCCTCCAAACTGCTGTGGGAGAGTGTGTTTAGATGTGAAAAAAGCCGTCCTGGTGGAAAGGGCTTGTGGTCTTGAATAGATGACCTCATCAGGGTGGATGTGCCTGCAAGGGCACACCCTTGAGTTGCGGTGGGGGTTTGATAAACTTCTGCCTCCAAACTGCTGTGGGGGAGCATGTTAAGATGTGAATGAAGCCTTCCTGGTGGAAAGAGCTTGTGCTCTTGAATAGATGACCTGGGGAGAGGGTCCAATTGCTGGCAGATTGGACAAGGGCAGTAAGAGGTGCCAGGCAGGGGTGGATAATGTAGAGCTGTCTGGTTGTGGGCTAGCTGGGATGCACTAGATCCCTGAGGATCCCAGCAGTCCTGGTTTTACAGTGGTGTAAAAGATCTGTTCCAGTGCTCTGGGTCAGTGACTGCCAATGACCCTCCAGGCTTTAATCACATCTGGGTTTGTGTTCACCATGGGGTTTACTCAGACATGCCATTTGCAGTCATAGTGGAAACCCCTCCCTACAAGATGAGCGTGTCAGGCTGCCTTGGATCCCCTGGGGGACCTACTCCAACTCTAATTACAGTCCAGCTCAGCTTTCCTGTACAGTGACCCACCAGCAGCCTTGCTCTTGCCAGGCTCTTCAGCCTTCTCCCAGCTTGAGTTCCTGGGTAGTCTGTGTTCCTTGAATGCTCCCAGAAAACCTCCCAGGACCAGGATGTCTTTGTTTGCCATCGTCAGTGGTGAAGAACTTGCCTTCAGAGGGTCACTCCACACTTGTGAAGGTCACACCAAGTTCTTCAGGATGGCAACAAAAGTGTGACACACAGTTTTTACAGAATCCCAGAGTGGTTTGAAGTAGAAGAGTTCTTCAAAATTATCTCATTCCAACCTCCTGCCATGGGTAGGGACAGCTTCCACCAAACCAGGTTGCTCCAGCTTGGCCTTGAACAACCCAGGAAGCTCTAAATTTTCCAGCTGCTCTCCCATTTGGCAAGGGGATAGCAGGCAGTCTGCAACCCAGGCAGCACCTTTAAATGAGCTATCAGAGACAAAGGATTTTGTCCCTCGAGTGGTAAAACGGGTGATTTTTCACAGGCAGCAAAATAATTTAGAAATCCAAATAAGTAGGAATTATCTGTATTTCATACTCATCTTTAAGACTCTCAAGTCTTATTTGATTTTCTGTTTTCCCTTTTTCGGACTTCTCCTTTTACATTCAGAGTCTTTCCCATCAGTGGCTCAGTCCCTGTGTCCATCAGTGACACCTGATCCCTGGAGCTCACTGGCACTTGTCCCACCCATTGCTGTCCCTTGGAGGTGCTGAGTGGTGTGGGGAAGGACATTTGTCCTGTTCCAGAAAGCTGTGATTACCTCATGAGTTGGGACTCAGAGCTGAAGATCAATCCTGGCCCTTGGGTGGGTGATCACTTTGAGGATGGGTTAAGCTCAGTTCCCTGCTCAACACCTTGCCAAAACAAACACCCCCTGCTCTGCCTGTGCTTATCTTATTGCTCTCATGGCTGCAACCTGTCCCAAAGGAGGTGGGCAAAGCAAGGGAAGCAGCCAGTCTGGGAGCAAGCACCAGGGGAAAAGGTTATTGATCTGTGTCCATTGTCCAGAGCTGCCTGGGAGTCAGGAGGCTGAAGTGGAAATGTTTATGGATTGTTTCTTTTTCATGCTGTACCACGTTTGGCTCCCTGTCCAGGCCAAGGCTGCCATGGAAAATCTACGCGTGTTGGCTATAATTAGGCCCTGATAAATGACTCTCCTTTGTGTCACCAGGAGTTCCTCTCAGCCCTCCCACGACGGGTCAGAATGATGCAGCAGTGAAAAGAGCTTTTGATTCTGTTGTTTGTGTCAGTGGTGATGCCATTGGTTCGTCTGCCACAACGCTTAGGGAGAGGAGATCATCTTGCCATGCAAACTTCTCTTTGCTCAGCCATGTAGGAGAGGCTGAATTCTCCAAGCAAACACCCTTAGAATCATAGAATCAGAATGGTTTGGGCTGGGAGGGACCTTAAAGGACATCTGGTTCCAGTCCCCTGCCTCGAGCAGGGAATGCCACTCACTAGATCAGGTTGCTCAGGACCCTGTTCAAACTGGCCTTGAACACTTCCAGGGATGGAACATCCATAAAAAACCTCCTATATTCTGTCATTCTAGGTCCTAGTGACCCAGGAACCCAACATTTGTGAACACTTTGCTGAGCCTGTGCCTTAAAGATCACTGAGATAGGGAAAAAAAAAGAAAAAAAGAAAAAAGAATTTTTGAACTGTTCCTAAGTGAGATTTGGTGACTCAGACTTAAATCTCAAAGGAAGGCTACAGGGAAGAGAATCAATCTCCTAAATAAGGAAAACTAAAGCTTGATTAGATTCAGAAATGTGTCTGGAACGGAGATAAAATCACAATCCATACACTGAGATGTGTGCTGTAAAAGAATTTTGGGGAAATTCTTCCCAAGAATTAAACCTTTAACAAATCAAGGAGTGGGAAGGATGGGAGGAACATAAATAAACAGCTTGGGTTTCCTGAAGGCTTTGGAGATTTCTCTGGGCCATGTGTAAAGTTGGTGAGAACAGAATTCAGGTCTCCACCTTGGACCAAGCTGTGTTCCCTGGAGTCCCTGAATAAAGTAACCAGATACTGGATGAGAAGGTTAAAGGTTGAAAGCCAAACAGGATGGAGATGGGAAAAACACCCTGGTGCTGAGGCTACTTTGTTCTCCCTCTGATCAGAAGTGATTTTGGATGGTCACTGTCATGACAGTCACACTGGAGATCTGAAGGAGAATTGCAATTTGAGAAATGAGGAGGTAGAAAGGAAATTTGGAAAGCACAGGAACTAGGAAGACCAAAGGCTCAGGATGGTGGAAGCTTGTCACTCCACCTTTAGCCACCTCTTACTGGGAGGATTTTCCATATTCTTACCTTTCCTGGATCATTTTCATTAGGCAGAGGGAAAACTTGCCTCTGGAATAGTAAATGTGAGAATTCCAGCATTAAGAAAGAGGAAATGTAGGCAAGTGAGAAAGTGAGGTCCAGAGGACAGATGTGCCTTGGTAAGGTTAAGAAAATATTGGGCTTCTTTGCAGGCTGCACCTATTCTTAGAAAAATATGTGTTAGCAGGACTTGCTTTTTAAAAATAACATCATCTCATTGCCAGTTTGCTTGCTATGGTCCAAACAAAAAAGCCTATGACAGACTGGAGAAATACCTCCTCAGGACAAGCAGCAAAATTAATCTCTGATCTAAGTTCTTGCAGTTTCCTGCTAATTCCATGAGCTGCTCTTGCTCTGTGCCCCCTCAGTGTTTTGCTCTGCTCTGCCTCTCACATTTTTCCCAGTGGGCAGGTTTTGGCAGCTCTCTTATTTTCCCTCTGATTTGCACCTCTCTGACCTGGGTGTGGGGCTGGTTATGGGCCATATGATTTGGGATGTCTGCTCTCAGGAGACCTGTGGTCCTTCTGTAGTTCCCTGACCCAAATCAAACCCCCTCTGCCTGACCAGGCACATTCTAGAGCTCATAAGGAGCATGAGGATATGCTCAGGAGGAGGCTGGTGGGTTTTGGAACCACTCTCACATCTCCAAAAGCCCTGGGCTGGGTTCTCCTAGGCTTCAGTTCAGTTTATCAGCTGCTGTTGCTCCGAAGCTCCATTCAGAGGGAGATAAGACGTGTGTGCACATGTCAGCAGGACCAAAGCAGAGCTGTTTTCAGAGGGTATCTGTGACCCCCAAGCTGCCAAAGATAGCCCTGCAATGCCTTTCCTTGGCTGTGAGAGCTGTGCTGTTACTGCAAAGTGCTCATAAGTGCCAACCAACCCTTCTGTGCTTGAATGTTTAAGAGCTTTTTCCTGGAATAGCTTTTTTTTTTTTTTTTTTTTTTCACTTTAGGTACTGCTTAGTGACTGTAAAGGGAGAGGGGTTAATGATAGGGCAGCTGCTCCAAGTATGGCAGTACACTTGCGTGCTTCTCAGGTGCAGCTTGTGTTACTTTTTGGCCCCTGTGCAGGTCTGCATGTTCCCAGGGTCAGCTCCAACCTCCCTCCTGCCAGAGGGCTGCATCCTTCTGAGCAAAGCTTGCTTGGCCTCACAGAATCCCAGAATGGTTTGGCTTGGAAGGAACCTTGAACCTCATCTCCTTCCCACTCCTGCCATGGGCAGGGACACCTTCCACTATCCCAGGTTGCTCGTCCAACCTGGCCTTGGACACTTCCAGGGATCCAGGAGCAGCCACAGCTTCTCTGGGTAACCTGTGCCAGAGCCTCCCCATCCTCAGAATAAAGAATTTCACCATAATAACTCATCTAACCCTGAAAAAAATCGCGAAAAAAGGCTAATCACCATTTGGAGTGTAGGCAGAGCAGATCTGTGTAACCATAGCTGAAGGCTTTTCAGGGCAAGACTTTGACTTGCCTTAAACTGAGCTATGTTTAGGCATTAAAAAAAAGAAAAAAAAAGACCAAATTAATGTGGTGAGTTAGTGTCTCCTTCCTGTTTCTAGGCATATTGTATAGGTTCCCAGCCAGGTTTTAGCCTCAGGGTAACAACCAAGGGAGTACATAGCACTGCTCTGTAGCCCTGGTTTGTGCCTGAGATGTTTTGGTTTTCTGAAATTCCCTTCCCAGGGAATTTTCTGTAAACAAGAGAAATGTTTTTGTAACGGCAAATTTGTTTACGTTTTTTCCCTAGGAGGGACTTCTTCTTGATGTCCCTCTGGTCTGACCAATGTGATTGAGTAGGTTTGTCTTTGTTTCACCAATCAAATT
>JBBMKD010000102.1:2475083-2487883 GCA_037834095.1 Argya squamiceps
CAAGAGAGTACATAGCACTGCTCTGTAGCCCTGGTTGGTGCCTGAGATGTTTGGTTTTCTGAAATTTCTTTCCCAGGGAATTTTCTGTAAACAAGAGAAGTGTTTTTGTAATGGCAAATTTGTTTAAATTTTTTCCCTTTCCATTTGTTTACATTTCTGGTCTGACCAATGTGAGTGAAGAGGTTTGTCTTTGTTTCATCAATCAAATTGGTCTGTGCAGAATAGTATAAAAAAGGAGACGCATCCCAAGAGTAAAGGAGTAATTTTCAGCCTTCTGAAGTAGGAGTCTTTGTGTCGTGGTGTACAATAGTATCATTGCTTCCTTCAGGTGTCCTGTCAAGCCTTTAGAGTCTGGTACCTTATTTAAACTGAAAGAGGGGAGGTTTATATCAGATGTTAGGAAGAAATTCCTTACTGTGAGGGTGGTGAGGCCAGGATGGAGTCACAAAAACCAGCTGGGAGCTGGCACAGCCATTATTGGAAGGTGAAGGTACATATCAAGGCATGATCTCTCATGAAGCATGACCAATGTGTCAGAGCCCTGGCTAATCCAAGTGTGTGACATGACTGGCAGCAGTCCCGTGGCCCTGAGCGCCGGCTGTCCTCTTCAGTCCAGCTCCCCTTTCTCCCCTTTAGGGCCGGGGTGTCAGGGTGATGTCATGGCACAGCTGTCACTGGAACTTGGCATTGTTCAGTTCAGAAAATGACTTCCCTCGCTGTCATGCAGCTGCTTTGTGTGTTTGATCTCTGCTTGGGTTTGGCCCTCAGCCAGAGCACTGCAGCCCCTCTGCTGGAAGAAGGCTGAGGCAGTTGGGAGACTGGAGCAACTTTTCTATTTATTTTATTTTCGTTGACAAAAGTTGATGCAGAGCCTTTGGTGCTGATGGGGAGAACAGAAAACTCCTCTTTTTGTGCTTTCCCCCACATCTGTGCACAGCCCTCTCACAGCTCTCTGTGCCCTTTCAGATCACTCAGCTGAGCTTATTTCTGCTGTATAAACCTTAAAACATTGGTTCTTGCACCAGTTCAGCTGCTTGCTCTCACCTGGAATTTCTGCCCTGTGCTCTGTCCCATTACCAACTTGTTTGTCATTAAACCAATTCTAGAAGAATTCCTTTGAGAAGAAGGCCTTTTACTCCAACCTGGCCTTGACCCCTTCCAGGGATGGGGCAGCCACAGCTTCTCTGGGCAATTTGTGTTAGGGCCTCACCACCCTCACAGAGAAGAACTTCTCTCTCAATTCCCATCCAAACCTCCTCTCATCGTAAACTCTTACTTCTCCTTCCTGTTTTTCCCCCTCTTAAGAACCCACCATACCCTTCAAGGCAAAACTGCAGGACCTGGAAGTGAGGGAGAAGGAATCTGCCACCTTCCAGTGCGAAGTGCCCGTTCCTGGGACAGAGACAGCTTGGTTCAAGGAGGAGACCAAGCTCCAGCAGAGCAAGAAGTACAACATCGAGGAGGAGGGCACCTACCGCCGGCTCACCGTGCAGAACGTCACCACGGATGATGATGCTGTCTACATCTGTGAGATGAAGGAAGGGAGCAGGACCATTGCAGAGCTCTCTGTCCAAGGTAAGAAAGGCTCTCTTGGTGTTTCAGGTTGGCCAAAAGTGTGGGGTTCACACATGAGGGTCCAGATTTCACCTTGTGAGCAGGATTTATCCTGTCCATGTGGGCACTGAAGAGGAGGAAAGTCCTTTATGGTGTGAAAATGTGGTCAGTGGGTCCCTGGGGCTCCTGTGGTCCACAGGGCCACAAAGCATGGACAGGCTGTGTTGTACAAGGTGTGACCCAGTGGGAATCCATGCTGAAAGAAGCTTCCTTCAGCTGTAGCCCTGGCCCTGTAGGTTTCTCTTTGATGCCTTGGAGTGGCAACCTAGAACAGAGACTAGACAAGATTAAGAGAATAAAAGTGGGTATTTATTAAAGGCCTTCAAGAAATACACCTTGGGCAGTTAAAAGCCTCTGAGGGGCTACACCCAAGATGAAAAATGGTCATGAGTTTTTCATACAGTTACAAATTTGATCCATTTACATACCAGGGGGTAATTCTCTAATTACAACTTCAAGTAATGAAGTCATTTACTCTAAATTTTCTCCCCCCAGTTCACTGCTGTTTAGATCTCTTGCGGCCTGAGACAGTGAGGTACCTTTGAGTTTCAGGCCCAGAGAGGAATTGTTTTTTGTCTGAATAAAATAGGTGAACAGCAGCTGACAGGCCATGGAGTTTTAGAGTTATACACTAAAGCAGTGCAGAATCCAAAAAATATAAAATCTAAATCCTTAGACATTACCTTAACATGACCCCAAGCATCAGATGTGTCCCCTGGCACTGTCACACACGTCTTGGCCAGTGAACAGAGTGGTTCTGACCACAATGGAAAGAGGGTTTAGCAGCTGTGCTTTGTGGCCAGATGTGTGGTGCAGGCTGCAGCCAACACCAGCATGGTTTAGATTGGAAACACATCCAGATCCCTGGTGGCTGGAGCTGTTCTCTGGGGTTTGGAAAGGGGACAAGGAAAGGACAAAGCGTGGATGGCCATGCCCAAGTGTCCTGAGTCTGGTGGTTCAGACTGAAGTGGGAGTAGGTGTAGTTGGGTATGGTGTGGGTGTCTCTCAGTGAGTAGATACAAACCCCAGAGCTGCAGGCACTGGAGACTGCCACAGCTATAGGATTAATCTTGTCCTGACTCATTGGAAGCCTGAGTATATTCCCAGTGAAACCAGGAGTTCCTCATGTATAAATTGCAACAAGACAGCTGGGTGATGTGCATCCTTGTGCAAATTCCTTTTTGTTCCACCAGTAAAGAGCTGGAAGTGCACAGAGGTGGATGCAGAAGGGAAAGTTTAGTCCAGAGACTTGGGAGAGTTCAGACTGACATCTTTTTGTTGCACCTTCCATCAGGTCTGGACCAGCCCACCCCTGTAAGTGTGTTTGGTCCCAGTAGGACACGTGGGATATTTTTCACTTGTTTGTGCTGTAGTGGAATGTTCCATCCAAAAGAGAGTGACTTAGCCAGGTGGAGCTCTCTGGAGTGAAGGGAAGCAGAACCGTCCTGGGGGAGACTTGTGCCTGTCCTGGGAGGGGATTGGAGAGAGCAACGTGGGCTGGGGCAATGTGAGAGCTTGGCTGGAGGTAAAGGGCTGTGGGATGAGGACACTGCTGAGGACAGAGAGGTCAAGGAGGAGGATAAGCAGAGAATCAGGTCTTGAATCCTGTGGTGAAACCTGTGCCTGATCTGTTACTTCATGAGGGAGTTCAGCATTGCTGTTCATTAAACAGCTCTGGGTGATCTGCCTGGGTGAAGCCTCTTCCATCCTTCAGGGACTGCTCTGGAGCTGGAGCCAGTCACTATTGGTCATTTGGGGTGGTCTCCTCGTGGTTTGTTCAATCTTTTCTGTGAATAGTCACATCTTACAGCTTTAAGATTATCCTAGTAAGGGATGATAATCACAGTCACTTGGAAAGGACATAAATTCATTCAGTGTGAATTCTATGTTGATGCCAAGAAGAAACCTGAGATTTTTAGTGTCTTTCTCATTAATTCAGGTAAATTTTGTGTTTGCCATGTTGGTTATGTCAGTTACTCTGATGGAGGTGAAATCCTAAAGGCAGAGGAGAGACCTGTCTTGCTTAAGACTGACCTACTTCAGCAAAGATTTAACTTGAATTCCCAGCATATGTGGGCAGTGAAAGCTGTCAAATCTGTTCTCATGCCAGGCCATGTATATTTTGTGTTTACCCAGCAACTGGCTCTGCTTGGTAGACAAGAAACCTGAATGACTGCAGTCAAAAAAGATTTGCTTTTCTGTCTTTGAAGGCCAAAATGAATCCTTGGGTTCATCTGTTCTGTATGGCTCAGAGCCTTGGAATTCATTTACAAAAAAAATTGTAAACCATTTCTGCATGGTGTCTGTAATGTTTTGATTGTGTGGGCTAGCCCTGTTTCAGTCTGGATGGTCCGGTGTTGCAAAACATGATTAATATCTGCCATTTGTCAGACTATGATTATTTTGCCATTTGAAGGGAACATCATTAAAAAACTTCCACGGAAAACCGCCGTGTTCATCAACGACACAGCCACTTTCTGCGTGGAGCTGGACAACGACTGCCAGAACATCCAGTGGCTGAAAAACAAAGAGGAGGTGAAACCCAGCGACCGAATCTCCATCACGCGCTCCGGCAAACAGCACACCATGACCATCCGGGAGTGTAAGATGGAAGATGCTGGGGAGATTGCCTTCCTGGCTGATGAAAGCAGGACTTCCACCCAGTTCACTGTGACCAGTAAGCTTCTCTCTTGTTTGGCCTCGGTGTTGTGCCTTCCAGTAGCTGCTCCTGTGGCAGTGCTGTTGTTTCGTGTGGCACCGTGATAATTTTGGTGTCCAAAAAGCAGCTGAAGGTTTGAAGTCAAGGGAAAAACAGGTTGGATGTTAGGAAAAAGTTCTTCATGGAGGAATAATAAAGTACTGGAACGGCCTGCCCAGAGAGGTGGTGGAGTCACCATCCCTGGATGTGCTTAAAGAAAGACTGGATGTGGCACTTGGTGCCATGGTTTAGTTGGGGTGTTAGGGCTGGGTTGTACTTGATCTTGGAGGTCTCTTCCTGTGAATTCTCATTCTGTGAATGTCTGCCACAAAAAGCCAACAGCCTGAATGTTATGAGAGATTTGGAGGGATCAAAACAGAGAATATCTGTAGAGTCAAGGAGTGGATTGGGTTGGATGGGATCATCTCACTCCATCCCATGCTGTGGGCAGGGACACTTTCCATTAGACCAAGATTCTAAGGTCAGTGAAGAATTGATAATTCTTGGCCAATTTTTGATTGACCTGAGAATCTTGGTTTAATTGAAAGCGTCTTGAGAATCTTGGTCTAATGGAAAGTGTCCTTCTTGACAAAGGACACTTTCCATTGTGTCCAGCCTGGCCTTAACATTTCCAGGGATGGAGCATCCACAGTTTTTCTGGGTAGAAGCAGTGCTGGGGAAAGAGCATGGCACAAACTTATCTAACTTGACAGAACAGTAGCAGCAGGTGCAACATCATGAAGACTGGACCTGAAATGCAATTTTGGTGAAGTTGCCTAATTTTATTTGCCATTATTTTGATGCCACTGTATTTCCCAGGCAAAATCATCTTTATTTAAGACAAAAATATGCATGATTTCTGGCTCTGTTGCAGTTCTGGTTCATATATGAACAAATCATCCACTCCAGTCACAATTTGGGAAGAGTAATTCTTCTTTTCTCACACCACTGCAATCAATCGGTCAGTGGAAAAAAGGAGTCTTTTATTTAAAAGATATGTAACTGTTGGGTTACCTAAACTTGCTTTGGGCATTCTGATGCCATTGAGCAAAAATGAGGACAGTGTCATATTTGGCTTTGTGACAGTTTTAAGGTATTTGTAAAGCTGTAACATCCAAACAAGCACCTATGCAATAGGAACAATAAAATTCAGTTTGATTTCAAACTGAATTATTTAATAATTTAAACAGACTCTGCTGTTTCAATTGTGAAGAAAGAGTTGATTCATGGAATAGAAATTATGAGAAGCTGCCTTCCCACAAACAGGTATTGCTGGAGAAAATATTGCATTACCATTTCTGATGGCAAGGTCAAAAGATCTCATTCCAGGGCTTAGTGTTCAGCTTAGTGTTACCTTAATGGGACCTTTGACATCTATCTGTGACCAGCAGTTACTTACAGGCTGGTAACTGTGCACCCCCAAACACTTCTGTGTCTATTTATGTAAGGAAGGAAAAGCGTATCGCCTTGAGATTTCCTATTTTTACACTTTGTGCATATCAGATTTGCTGCTTGGAGAATCCTGTGTACTATGTCCACATCTTTTTCAATTAGCTGGGTGAGGTTGGTGGTGGCAGTTCTGGTATCTTTTATAATGTACAGGCAATGTTTGTGTATTATTTGTTGTTTTGCGTTGTTACCACGCCCATTTTAAAGATGGGGAAACTGAGGCAGAAAGGAGCTCAGTTGCCCCAGAGCTCAGTTTTAGTTTAGGCTCGTCAGTAGACTCCATCTACAGTCAGGAATTTTTGAGTATGTCCACTGTGTGATTGTTTCACTCACCTCCCACACCTTCTTTACGTTGGATTGATTGCTCCTGAGTGTGCTGTTCATGGCATCACAGTTGGAGTCTGGTTGACTGGCTTGACCCAGACACCTTTCAGATAGCCAAAATTAAATGAAATTAATCCTGTGCCATGTCAGTAGAGGTGTAACTAGAGCACATCAGATAATTCCTCTTGACCATATCAGTGGCAGCATGTAGTGAATAATCCTGATGGGACTTGAGCCTTCTCTAAAGAGTTCAAGAGGAATAAAAGGGTGAAAATGAATATTCATTATGCAAATACCTGCAGGAATATGTTTGTAGCCTCAGGTACCATAAAACAGCAACATCTCCTCAGCAGTAGGTTCTCATGGTGGGGACATGTCTTTATGTCATTTCCTTTTGAAGATAATTCCCCAATCCCAAAAGCTGGTTCTGCATAAATTAGTAAAACAAAGGTCCCAAACCATACCACTCTTGGGAGACAAAATTACAGCTTCTGAGTGGGGGTAGCATAAAATTCAGGAGTAGGACAGATACCCAGATGAAAGAGGCTGCAGGGAACATCCAAGCCTGTGTGACAAGCTGAGCTCTCCATAACTCTTAAAATATTTGAACAACTTTGCTGATGGTTTTACCCATCTTCCAAGTGAAAATAAGAAACTGTGTGTTAGTCTGCATTGTCCAGGAGCTGTGAAGGGCTGAAGTGTGGATCTGTATCCAGCACTAAAGATTTAGGCCTACAAAATGTTTGTTGAAGACTCCCTGGTTGTGTTGACAGTTTTAATGTTGTGTAGAAATCACATATGTTTAGCTGTGCAGTACAAGTATTGGACATCAAAGTTTGGACTTGATCTGGGACAATAATGATTCTGTGATCTTTGTGTAAAGCAGCCTCAAAGCATCTCCCATCCATTCTCTTGCTTTTCCATCTCACATCAATGTTTTATGGAGGTTTATTAAGCAAGACAAACATTTAGTCCAGCGTAAGCCATTTTGGCCTTTCCACTCTGATGTGACTCACTGCTCTGTTTTGCTTCGTTTCTTTCCCTTGCACAGCTCCCAAAAAACCTCCCACCAAACCCCCAGCTGACCCTGTGGTGAAAAATAAAACAGAAACCTCAGTGACGCTGGCATGGTCCCCTCCGAGGATGGACCGGCCCATTCCAGTCGACGGATACATTGTGGAGCGCAAGAAACTCACCGGCTTCACCTGGGTGAGGTGCCACGAGTCCCACGTCCCTGGCCCCGAGCTCACCGTGAGCAACCTGTCAGAGGAGGCTGACTACCAATTCAGGGTGTCTGCAGTCAATGCCTACGGACAGAGCCCCTACCTGGAATTCCCTGGGAGCTTGCATCTTGGTGAGCACGAAACCAGCACGAAATGGGGTTGATTTATTTAAAAAAAAATATGAATATTGATCTAATGTTGATATCCAACTGAGATGGACAAAACCTCTCTAATGGTTTAAAGTTAGAAAGTGTGTGTTTATTACAGCCCCGGGCAGCATGTGGGATAGATCCCAAATGCACACCGCAATTTACAGATAATCACAGAGTCCTTTTATTTACAAAGATGTTGAATACCTGTGAAAAACGAGGATCAATTTCTATGTAAATTTTAAGAAATAGGTTTAATAGAAAATAAGACAATTAGGAGATAGAAAAAAAGCAAAGTATGGGTGACTTGGCATTCTGCCAAGTCCACACCTTGCTGTGTCAGAGACATTCTTTAAATACCCTTTCTATTGCATCAGTCTGTTGAATATTCATATTTTTCTATAAACTAGTTTCCATATTCCAGGAACTGTTTTGCATGGTCCCTCCTTGGGTCCGCCTTTTTAGAGCAGGTGTGTTTCTTGGCTGTGTCTTTATTATCACCTCCAGGTTGGGGCTTGGTCCAGACTTTCTTCAGTTGGTAGATGCTGATAGTTGGTATATCAATAGCAGGGTCTTCTTTTTATGTTCACTGGATGTTACCCTGATCAAACAGACAGTTTAAGCATACTATATCAACCACTACCACTATGCCTAATTTTTATACTAATAGCAGAAATAAAAACTTATATCCTTACTAGAACGTTATCAATCATATAGCACGCACCTTGTGAAAAGCCAACTTTATAATATATATTTATAACAATACCCAAAACACGAATGCATATTCATAGCACCCCAGTAAGTCCCATTCTCTGCTTCGTATGGTAATTAGCAAAAATCCCAATTAAGCATGTGTAGTTTGCCCTTTGAAATGGGTCAGTGGTCTTTTTCAAGGGGAAGGGGCTTAAAATGAGGAAGCAAAATGACTCTTCATTGCTCTGAACTTTCTACCTTTTCAATGCAAATGTGGCAAATGTGGTCTGGTAGGACTCCCATTTCCTCAGGTACTTTCAGTGGGTTTCGGAGAATGGGAGTTTCTGTAATTGTCTTGTGTTCCGAAATCTATTTCTCTGTTCCTCATTACAAACACAGCTAAACAAACATAAAGTTGACGAGCAGTCAGTTATTTAGGCCTGGGAAAGTTAACTCAAATCTGGTTTCTCCTAACTAGCTACAAACTTTTAATTTTTAACAAACTTTAATTAATTTCAGCAAAGCTTATCTCTAACTAAAATCTTAACTTCTCTGAAATCCTTAATTCTTTGAAGTCTGTGTCTCAGGGTGATCAGACACGTGGGTGCCTTGAAAATGTTTCCCGTGACTTTGAGGGTGGAGCAATAGCCCAGAAAATCCTCTTTACTTTCACTGCTGGTTCTTCTGCTTCATGTCAGCCACTGACCTTCTATTGAATTTCTCAAAGAGCCAGATGTATTTAGCTCTGAGGGGGTTCAATACCTCTGAGGGTGTCCAGCACCACACAGAAAATGCCTTTAATAACTTTGTGAGATGTCAAGTGTGTCTTGAAAAAGCAAAAAGGTTTTAATAAAATAGAATAATACAAAACAAAAGAACAAAGCCGAGCACAGTGTAGGGGCAGGTCCCACACACCTGCTATAACACCCCCCAAAAAAATGTGCTGAGAAGCCTCGTGCTCTCCTTTAAGTATTGGACAATGTAGGTGGGGTTTTTTTGGCAAACAGCCCAATAGAGAATAGCTACATTTCTGATGAACAGATGAAGAGACCTAAGAGTGTTTTTGTCTTGGTATTGAGCCAATTACTGTCAGGGCAACAAAGAAGTTTCTGGGTCCTTTACCTTATTAGAACAGCAAGGGTTGAGTCTTAAACCTTTCTCTATATGGGAACACCTGCTTGGGTGTGGGGTGCACTCCTACAACCTTCACCAGAGGGAGGAAGGAAAAAGTCCAGAACCACCCCAGTGATGGTGGTTGGGTTGCTGTGGTAGAGCTGTGAGTGTGTTTATGTTCCAATATCCCACATCAGGCTGTGGGAGAGGCAAAGCTCCCTGCTATGGACCTTAAACCTGTAAATGCTTCTTCTGCACCTGCAATGAAAAGAAAATTTGAGACAGCCTAATGGTACAATTTTCAATACATAGATGTGAGATATTGATCTTGCACCTTGAGAATGTTTATGGATGATCGTACTATCATGGAAACCAGGTTCCAGCTGGTCTCTCTTTAATCTAAGAGTTTCTAGGAGAAATCCTGAGGCCTTGCTTTATTTCTAGGGTGCCAATGTGCCCAAAGAATCATTGGGGGCAATGGGATTTCCTCTTCCTTTAAGTCACTGCACTAGAAAATATCTGTACAGGTATTGAAGACCCGCACAAGGTTTGATCATACTGTGTCTTGTATCATCCTTGTCCCTTGCTATCTGAATGTGCTTATATTGTCCTAGAATATCTCAAACAGACTCGTGGGGATATCTAGAAGTCCCTCCTTCTGAAATCTAAGAATAATATTGGCTATTCAATAACAACACACTTGTAGGGGACTTAGATGTTCCTGGCCTATGCTTTTATACATTTTAGGGATTTAAAAAAAAAAATCAGTAAAATACACCTGTTTTTCTAGACCTGCAAAAAAAAAGGACTCCAGAGGTCAGTTAGATGCAGCTGAAGGAAACAAATCCTTTAGACCAACCATGCATTTCCTTCAGTGCATGAAGGTTGTATAAGGCTACATTAATTTATTCTCACCTCTTGTTTACCCTGACAATTTGGTTCCTAAGATGAGGTATCCTCCAGCAAGGCAACCTTTTTCTCACAGGTGTTTGTTGTTCTTCCCTAGAACCCATCCTGGCTGTGAAAAACCCCCTGACAACAGCTGAGGTTGCCCCTGGAGGGGATGCCCTGTTCACTGTTGATCTGACCAAGAGAAGTTCTGGCACTTGGTACCTGAATGGCAAAGTCTTACAGGAAAGTGAGACCTACATCATTAACAGAACCCAAACCACTCACACTCTGGTCATAAAAAATGTCACCAAGAAAGATGATGGGGCAGAAGTGAAATTTGTTGCCAACGACGTTGAGACCAGCACCAAGATGAGAGTGAGAGGTACTTATTGTCATTGCTGTCCATTCTTCTCCCAGTCAAGGGGTGGTTGCTGAGACTTGAGGATTAAAACTGGGACTGGAGGCTTTTCTTGGTCTGTGGGAAGCACCTGAAATTGTGTCATGTCATTAATGTGTGTCCTGGTAACGACCTCACATGACAGCTCAGAGTGAGCTGATCTGGCCAGCTGGGGGTATCTGAACTAGATTGCTTCACATCAGCTCATGAATTTCTGTCAAATTTATATAATTCACAGCCATCTGTCAGTGGATTCTACCACTAATTCATTTTAAAGATGTAATTTCAGCTCTAGGTTTTGCCAGTCTCTTTGACTGTAATAATCTTTCAAAAGTAAAAGAGCATTCATTACTAACAAAGCTTTTCTTGTAGGTTTTTTAATCCACCGTGTCTGGGATATACAAGTTAGTATGCTGGAACTTGATTTAAGATCAAAGTTTCCTCTATGAAATGACAGTAGACAGTAGAATAACACCTGTACTTACCACATTGCAAGGCAAAACATAATGAATTCATAATGAATCCTTTATTCTGGAAGGATGTGCTTGGCTTGGGCGAAGATCTCTGCAGAAGCATGTTTAGAGTATTATTCACCAGTAGAAAAAAATGTGTGGGTTTTTTTCTTAGTGATTCTGGCAATAAAAACAGATCAAGTTTTCTGAAATGGGGAAGAATTCACATTATTGACATGAGTGTGAGGGCAGGAACAGGATCTAACACCTTCAGAGGTCACACAGTCTACAGCAGGCCTGTCTCAGGGATAAGTTATTGTGATATAACTCGAAATAACAAAGCCTCTTGTCCTGGCAGGAGCTGCAGCGAGATTCACCAACAAGAGCAAAGACATAGAAAAGGTCTCTGCTCGGCTGAGGGAGGAAGCCAAACTCCAGGCTGAGCTTTCAGACACAGAGGCCACTGTGAAGTGGATGAAAGATGGGAAGGAGCTCAAGGCCAGTGAAAAATACGAGTTCCAAACCGTGGGGAAGAGGCGCATCCTGAAAATCCGCAGCGCTGCCGAGGAGGACACGGGAGTCTACGAGTGTGTCTGTGAAGGGGATAAAATGCTTTTTCAGCTCTCAGTGAAAGGTGAGTGCCTGCCTGGGCTGCTCTGCACTAATGGTGTTCTTGCCCTAAACCCATGGAACCATCAAGGCACACAAAGGGAATGCTCCAGGGGGAGTCTGGTGTTTGCCCATCAACATCCAGCCTTGCACAGAATAAGTCTGAGGTGTTTCATCACCATGTTCTGCTGGCACCTCACCCTCCTTGGTCTCTGTAGAAACAACACAGCCTGAGAATATTGTGGTTTTTTGTTTTTTTGGGTTTTTTTTTTCTCTATTTGACAACTTGTTTGGTCGTTTCAAATAGCAAACATGACAGAGCTGAAAAAGAATTAAAATGTTACTAAATCCATATATAGAGGAATTTCTGTCTGCAATTGGCACCTGCTCCTAATTTTGATTTTTTTTCTCTCTTGCTCTGCCTCTTTAGCATAATTTTTTATGCTGACAGTTCTACCCACATTTAATTGAATTACTTGATGGATGTTCCCATGTGTTTTTCACTGTAGTGTGACTATCAAATGAGTAATCAGTGCCATTATTTTAAAATCTGCATTGACAAGCTGTGATTTTGTAGCATTTCCAACAATTTAAGTGCCTGCTGTTTACAGCTTGCTTCCTGGAGGATCACCTTTGGTACCTCTCATCCTTGTGGGATGAGCCTCAAAAACGCTGTATCAACATTTTACCTTCCATCATCAACACCTTTTCTCAGCCCCGGGGAGCTGGGGAACCATTTGAGGAGCAGGTCAGGCTGTAAATGGCACGTGGGCATCACGTGGCTGCCAAGGGCCACTGTGCCAAGCCACGGCCACTGTGTCACCTCCTGGGCCTCCTGCCCAAACCAGCCAGAAATGCACTTGCCATTTGTCACTGCAGTGCCCTGGGCTCCACATGCCAGGTACTCTCTGACACATGACCTCCTGTGGTGACAAGGGACATCTGAGATGTCTCTTTCAGGTGCTCTGGTTGTATTTTTCGCTCTGGTTTTCTGAGGAAGGGAAAGGTGAATGAATGAACTCCTCTCCCTCTTCTTCCTCCCACAACTTTTAACCTGTGGACTGAGTTTCAGTAATGCTGGGGAAGAAATGTCTTGGCCCTTTCCCTTTTTCCCCCTTTTTTTCCCCCGTTTTTTCCCCCTTTTTTTCCCCCTTTTTTTCCCCCTTTTTTTCCCCCTTTTTGTCCCCC
>JBBMKD010000102.1:2504308-2531712 GCA_037834095.1 Argya squamiceps
TATCTCTCTCTCTCTCTATCTCTCTCTCTCTCTATCTCTCTCTCTCTCTATCTCTCTCTCTCTCTATCTCTCTCTCTATCTCTCTCTCTATCTATTTATTTTCAAATTTGGACAGAACCAGTTTCTTAGAACGGGTTTCTTCTTTTTCCCTCCCTCTCCATTCCCCCTTCTCCTGGATCTCAGAAATCCCAGTGAAGTTTGCCAAGAAGCTGGAGGCTGTGAAAGCTGAGATTGGTGGCAGCGTGTCCCTGAGCTGTGAGCTGAGCCACGCCAAAGGGAAGGTGACCTGGAGCAGGAATGGTGTGGAGATCAAGCCCAGCAAGCGTTTCCAGATCCGGGAGGAGGGAACCAAACGAACCCTGACAATAACGGGGATCCGGGCTGAGGATGAGGGAGAATATTCTTGCCAGTCCAGGGATGACAAGAGCAGCATCACCATCATCCCCAAACGTATGTCTCTGATGGTGACAGGGTGGAGGGACCCCTGGGTTTTGTCCTCAGCTGTTACAACCCTGCAAAGCTGAGTTTGTTCATGTGTCTGGGCTGACTCCTGTGTTGAGAACTGTTGGATTATACCCTTTTCTGACCCAGAGATGGGGCAACTGAGAGGCATTTAAAAAAATTTATTCCATTTTCAGTCTCATGTGAAGGGTGAGATAATATAGATGTTACAGTTCATGCCATCACAATCAGAAGCCAACTATTTTTTAACTACAATACATTATAAACATTTCTTGACCTATCAGCTTTTGCCACACAATGCTGTCAATGCCTTAAAGCCAATCATCTAAAATCACCCCTGGTGGGTCCTACAACAATGCACCTTTCATAGTTCTATTTCTCCAAAATATCTAGTCTTATTTGCAACGCCATTCTTTGAAACTTATTTCCAGTTCTATTTCTCTCTCAACAATATCTGTCCAATTCCATGGCATTTCTAAGTCAGCATTTCTTATCTCAAGGTTTGCATACAGATACTATGTGAGCCTTCTGTCAGGCTTCAGAATTCTCTACAAATACATTTCCCATGTAGAAATACAGAACTCCCCTCTCAGTGTCAGTGAAACCTCTATTTGTGAAAAACATAATGATTGTGAGACCTGCTGAGCTCAGGTCTCTTAATATTGACCTTCATATTGCATTTGAGACTGGAATTCAATTTCCCAAATAAAAGATGGAGGGGGTTTTTTTCCCTCTTTTTTTGCTTCTCTTTGTACACAAAATTTACTCCGACATGGGAAATATGATGATCCACTGTTGTGGATTACTGTAAGTAATCAAATTGCTGCTTCCAATAAAGTCATGGAAGCTTTTGACTGTTTGAAGGTGCTCATGCCATGCCTCAAGGACATGCCTCTGAATGTTTTATTCCTACCCATCAGCTCCCAGAGTGGTGAAATTTGTCACAAGCCTCAACAGCGTGGTGTCTGAGGAAGGAAAAGAGGCCGTGTTCAAGTGCACCGTCTCCCCCAGTGATGCTGTGGTCACCTGGCTCAGGAATGGTGCCAAGATTGAAGCCAGCAAGAAATATGTGATCTCTCAGAAGGACACCAACCACAGCCTCACCATCACTGACCTCACACTGGAAGATGCAGCTGAAATCACTGCCAATGCTGAGGGTGTGGAAAGCACAGCCAACCTCAGAGTCCGAGGTAAGAGGAACTTTGGGAGGCTGGAAATGGCACCCTGCCCATGTGAGAGGCTTGGAATGAGATGGTCTTTAAAGTCCTTTCCAATCCATTCTATGATGATGATTCTATGGTGTTGTTTTATGTGGCTTTCCCTCTAATTAATTATGTTAGCAGCAGGGAATTTCTGCTTTTGCATCATTAAATAGAGGTGCCCAGAATGCTTTGGGTTTGGAGACACATGAGCCACTGGTTTAATTTTCTTTCAAAGCCTGTTTTCTGGTTCTTCTAAATTCTTACTAATATTTCCTCTTTGCAGAGGCCTCAATCTCCTTCAAGCAGAAGCTGGAGCCCAAAACAGTTGAAGAGAGGGAGACAGTGACCTTGGAGGTGGAGCTGACCAAGCCTGCAGAGGTGAAGTGGATGAGGAACAGCATCGTGCTGAAGCCCAGTGACAAGATAGAGATCAAAGCTGAGGGAACAAAGCACACCTTGGTGGTCAAGGACATCTCCTTTGCAGACCGGGGCTTCTACTGCTGTGAGAGCCCTGATGACAAGACCCAGGCCAAGATCAATGTGGAAAGTGAGTTCAGTGAGCCTCAGTTCTATAAATACCCCAGGCAGGGTTTAGGAGGTGGATTCTGGTCTCTGCATTATCGTGGGACAAAAGTGTGGGCTTGGCCACCAGTCAAATGACCGAGAGGAGGTGAAAGCTAAGCAGTGAACAGAGAATGTCTGACTGGTTCCTCTTGCCTCCATCTCCATCCCACCAGCTTTGATTATTAAGCTTCTTGAAAGATTCTTCTCCTTATTCTCTTTCTCACTCCCTGATATGCTCTGTGTTTTCCCTTGGTATGATTTTTTGGCAAAAAGAAATATCCCTCTTCAATCATCCATTGTCCGGATTTTTCTCTGCAAACCACCTTGTTTAGAATGTCTCTTTATATTCAGTCAGAGCCTAAAAAATGACAAAAGCAAATTGCCTCTCTGAGGATGTTTCCCTCTTGGGTAAGCTAATGGTGCCTCATCCATAGCCCAGTAGTTTTTTGTCCCTTTCCTACCTCTTTTTGTCATAATTGTCACAGGATAGGTGAAGATAGGATTTAATCACTCAAGGACTGTCTAATTCTGTCCATAAAGCCCTTGCCACCAACTGGTGCTGAGCTGGTCCTAAATAATAGGTGAGGAAGGACTTGAAAACAGTCTTTTGATGGTACTTGTTGTCTTATAAAGTGGAACAATTTCCATGATGCCAGGAAATAATGGACTTCAGGTGCAGTGAGAAAGATCCAGATTATATTCTAAAAAAGCTTTCTAATGGTCAGATGACTGAGCAGGTTGTCTGGAGAGGTCTTGGAGCCATCATTGTAGTTTTGGTGGTTTTTTTTAATTGGTAACTTGATTACTTTTAGTGGTGATACAAGCTTAAACACTAAATCCATTTTACAGGATGATAGGGCATGGATGTCTTGTCACAGGAACAGGAAATATCCACCCAAACCATGGATGCTTTGGCTACAAACCTGTGAGGTGTAAGCACTTTTTGCACCATGTCATGGATTTTTTTTCTTTTTACTGTAGCTTTTTCCTCCCATCCTTGTTTTATCCTAATTGAAAATCTGCACAGTATTGCCGTGAACTTACTTGTCTTTCTTTTACTAAAAACAGATAGACCTTGGCAGAAAGTGGGACCAGTGATGTTTTCTGTGATATTTGGTTTGTCTCATGAAAGGATCCATTTGAAAAATAGCAGCTATGTTAGCAGTGTGGTCCTGGACAAGTTTTATTTCCTGTAAAAAGTGGTTGTTTAATTGGCAAATACCAGCTAATTGGCAGGAAAATTGCATGAGCAATAGGGAAATCAGGAAAAAGTTTTTTACAGAAAAGGCAATAAAGTATTGGGATGGTCTACCTGGGGAGGTGGTTGGATTCACCATCTCTGGATGTGTTTAAGAAAAAGACTGGATGTGGCACTTGGTGCCATGGTTTAGCTGAGGTTAGGGTTGGACTTGATGATCCTGAAGATCTCTTCCTACCTGATGATTCTGATTCTGAAAAAATCCATTTAGAAAGTCCTCAAGCTATTTCACAGCTGCCAGTGTGAGACTTCCAACTTTTCCATGTTGTTTTCCAGTGAGGCAGATCAAGCTGGTGAAAGGCCTTCAGCCCCTGGAGGTGGCTGAGAAAGGGACTGTCACCTTCGAGGTGGAGGTGTCACACGAGGACGTGGAGGGGACGTGGCAGAAGGACGGCGTCCGTCTGAAACCTGCTCCCAATGTCAGCTTCCATGTCCTCGGCAAGAAACACTCCCTGACTCTCTCCTCGGTGGCTCTGGAAGATGCAGGGCTCATCTCCTTCAAGGCAGAAGGCATTAACTCCTCGGGGAGGCTCACAGTGACAGGTACACAGGCACAGAAGGCTCCAGCCCTGCTTGGGGTGGGTGCAATTGTCTTCTCCTGACCTGGAGAGTGAAATTAAGAGGGCTACAAATTTTCCTTGTAACTGCAAGGGATGTAAAGCACTGTAATATTTCTCTCTAATGCCAACAGGGTCATTGTGGCATCACTGCCCACAGAACAATGATAAAGTGGGAGGGAAAGATAAAGTGCCCAAACCTGTTGTTGTAGAGATGGTTACAACATATAGAATGATATGGTATTAAGTGTCATTACTTTGTGCACCGTGTCATGGATTTTTTTTCCCCTTTTAATATAGCTTTTTCCTCCCAGCCTTGTTTTATCCTAATTGAAGAACTGCACAGTATTGCCATGGACTAATTTGTCCTTCTTTTACTAAAAACAGATAGACCTTGGTAGAAAGTGGGGCCAGTGATGTTTTCTGTGATATTTGGTGGATGTGTTTGTCTCATGAAAACATCAATTTTAAAAAATAGCAGCTATGTTAGTGGTGTGGTCATGGACAGGTTTTATTTCTTGTAAAAGTGGTTGTTTAATTGGCAAATACCAACTAATTGTAGGGAAATTGCATAAGCAATAGGGAAATCAGGAAAAAAGAAGGTTTAGAAGTCTCTTTATTATGGTTGCATGCTGTTTTTTGTACAGTTTTTATAAACTTTGAAGGCAACTTCTAATTAGTTAATAGCTTTTTTATTAATTGTTTTATTAGTTAGTAAAAACCATTTTACTTGTTTATCAAATCTATCTATTCTCAGATTGTTTACATATTTTCTTTACTAACTCTCATAAGACAATTCCTTTCTTATTATAAGTGCACTTATCTTTTACCTTCAAAATAAATTGCTGTGTTAAAAGAACTCATTCTCAAAACAGCTTTATATAAAAACTTACAAATTACTTATTAACTATACTTTAAAAAAAATAACAAACGAGCTTTTTACCCTATTCCTACACTTCTAATGCCAACAGAATCATTGTGGCATCACTGTCCCCAGAACAATGATACAGTGGGAGGGAATGATAAAGTCCCCACACCAGTACAAATTTTATTTATCATGAAACCCAGGCTCTTCCTACCCATCACTGCTTGTGTGACCCCATTCCCCATTCACTGGACTTTCTCTTTCCTTCCCAGAATTGCCTGTGAAGATCAGCAAACCTTTGGCAGACGTCAGTGTAACTCAGAAGCTCAAGGCCACATTTGAGTGTGAGCTGTCCAAACCCAATGCCAATGTGAAGTGGTTCAAGGTACAGCACTTAATGGACTGTGATATTTTAATTTCTGACTTCTCTGGAAAGGAATTTGAGCCTGAGCAGTAAAGCCCTTAGCATTGCTCTCTTGTCCTTATGTTCATTTACTCTCCCAGTTTATCACTCTCAGGTTTTTACTTACTGTATTTATATATTGGATTGAAAGTTAAACTTTTCTATTCTTGCATAGAATGTGAGCGTTGCTGTTACAGATTGGCTTACGTCAATGACTGCTTACAGTCTTGTGCTTCACTCCTCACCAAGCAGTATTCACCCAGGATTTACAGCCTTTTTGGGAAATGTGATTTAAATGGAAGCCTCAATTTCCTTTGCCAGTGACAATCCAGTTCCCTTTCCCCAGACAGTCATTTTGGGGATCAGCTCTGGCATTTTATGTGCCTCCCTTGGGGCTCAGCTGATACCTTCCTTAATTTGGGGTAGCAGCAATTTTTCAAGGTAGAATTTGGGCTGGAAGGGTCATTCTCATTTCAAACCTCCTGCCATGAGCACGGACATCTTCAACCAAAATGGGTTGCTCAGAGCCCTGTTCAATCTGGTCTTGAATGTTTCCAGGGATGGGGCATCCACCACCTCTCTGAGTTACCTGTGCCAGTGTTTTGCCACCCTCATTGTGGGAAATCTTCTTCCTTATTCCCTGTCTAAATCTGACCCTCTTTTAGTTTAAAACCATTTATGTCTTAAGAAACTCACTGCCAACCCTGTTGGTGTTTTAAGCCTTCAAAAAGGTATCTGAGATCATCCAAAATTTCTGTGTGTTCTCCAGCCATTCCAACTTCCTGAAATCTTTGCCCTGTGATGAGTATTCAACACATGTTCCTTTAAACACAATTTTCCATTCAGTCCAACGAGAAGGATGAAATAAGCACAGAGATCTGAATGTCTGTTTTGCTCACTGCAGATGTACAGGAGTTGAGGGTGATCTGGTTTGACCTTTTCCCCTTCTAGGATGGGAAGGAGATCCGGCAAAGTAAAAACATTGGAATTATCTCCCAAGGAAATAAGAGAAGTCTCATTATTCACAAGTGTGAATATGAAGACCAGGGAACCTATACATGCCAAGCAGCTGAAGACAAGACATCAGCTACACTAAATGTTCATGGTATGTTTGGCTGAAGTAGGAAAATATATTTGCTGCAGCATTTTTGGCTACACAGCAAGAAATTCTTTGTGGAGTGTATTTTTTTCACAATTGATCATTTTGGTTATGCTTCTCTTCCTGGTGTGAAAATGCTGGCAAGGCTGTCCCGTGCTTGCTCTATCTTTGCAATATTTTTGGAAGAGATCCTAATTCAGTTTTCCATTTATCATAAGTGATTTCAATTCCCTGGAATCCAAATGGTGTTTGTGGATTGGCACATCAGGAAATACTGGACAGCCTGGCCCAAAGCAGAGATTCAGTGGCTGGTGCTGATGTGCTTTGGTGGCACCATTGTCACAGGGGCATTTCACTTGAATAGGGGCTGGACAAGCCTTGGGTATAAGCTCAAGAAGTGCCCTAATTTTTAGGTTGTAAATGCTAAGGAGAGGGTCATTATTTCTGCCTGCACCTCTCCTTTATGCTTGAGGCAGCTTTTCCATTTGAGTGTTGCAACTGATGAAGCATCAGGTGTGTTTTGTCACCAGGCTCTGAAACACCTGAGATAAGCTCTGAGATAAAGGCAAGTTACTCAACAGGCAGCTCTGCTGCGCCCTGGCAGATGTTATTTTCTAAAGGGGCATCTGAAAAACAGTGAAAGACAGAGCATCTTTCTCATTGCTTACTAGATGCTGTCCTCATGTGGCCACTTGGGTTCAGCAATGTCTCCGTGAACATCTGGTCCCATTGCTCTGTTGAACTCCCCCTTTTCTCCCTGGTTTTGGGATTGGGATGAATTGCTGTTTGCATTTCAGCTCTGCTCCTGAGGCTGATCCAAGGTGTGGATCAAGGCCTTTTTTTCCAAAAAGAAAGGGCTGCAGTAGCACAGATAAATAGATCAGTTCTGACAAAAGGAGCGCCAAGGTGCAGAGTTAAAGAGGATTATACTCAGTTCAGGAGACTCTGAAAAAAGATATCTCCTATGTAAAACAGAGGAGAGCATGCAGAGAAGCATGAATGAGGCAAGTTTAAATTTTAGACTTGTATTTAGTTTTTCTTGGTGAATTTGCTTTCATTAATGTGTGTATTTCTTTCATTAATACCATTATGAAGTCCAGCATTTATAAAATCCTCTTGCAATAATCTTCAGCCATAAAAAAGTATTCACTGTGTTGAAGAGAGAAGCTACCCAGGAAAAAAGGCTGGTCTAGAATAAATCCTACACAATCCCATTTTTTCCATGTAATTATACAGAAAATAAACACACCATACTCACTTATGGCGAGACCCCTGAATAAATATTTGTCTTGGTGATTTCACAGCCCGAGATATCAAGATCGTAAAACCACTGGAAGACGTGGAAGTGAACGAATTGGAGAGTGCATCTTTCATCTGTGAGATCTCACACGACGAGGTCGAGACCCAGTGGTACAAAAATGACAACAAGCTGAAGACTTCCGACAACATCAAAATGCGGCAGGATGGTAGGAGGAGAAAAGGGGGATTTTGTTCTGGAATGGGGGTGAGTTGGAAGAGGGAGACTAGAAAATAGAGTTTTGCTCTGGGATATCTGAGCTGTGTCTGTTTGTGTGTCTGTCCCCAGGAAAGACCTATTCCCTGACTTATGCACGTGTCCACGTTGAGGATGCAGCTGAGATCAAATTTGTAGCAGAAAAGGCAGAATCTCGTGCTCACCTGACTGTAAAAGGTAATTTTTCTGTTTGTGCCAGCACTGCTTCTGCTCTCTCACGTTATAAACCAATTCACTTCCCTCACTTTGCATGTAAAGGTTAAAAAACGTCCTACAGTATTCAGGAAAAGAAAAACTGCCTACTTTTACTGCCTGGTAAATATCAGCTGGGAGTTTATTTTGGCTTAATTCCAGTTAATTTTCTCAGGAGGTTGGATTTGCACCTTTAGACATTGAAAGTTGTGCGTGAAATTTGAGGGGCCAAAAAGCCGTAGCTTGACTTTTTCTTGCGTTTTTACTTTCTGGTGTATATTATAACAAAACCCAGAATTTTTGGGTGTGTTTAACTAAAACAATGTGATAGAGAGAAAAGGAAGATATTTGAATTGACACACTGCTGAGGAGCTCAGGAAACTGGAGATGAGTCCCTGGTTTTGCTGTAGCACTGCTGTGAGATGTTGAGGAACCTGTAATGGTTCTGGCTTCTTTCTCTCTCCTAAGGTCAGGATTAATACACAAGAGTCACAGTTCGTGTTCAGACTTGGATGTTTGTTAATTTTAATCTATATTACAGTCTCATGAGCTGTGAGCTCTAACTGGCAAGATAGAAAATGAAGGTAAAATGGAGAATTTCTCTATCTCTACAAGGCCTTTTCAAGGACAATCTGTTCAATTATGAAATGCTACTTAAATTATTTTTATTTTAAACTCAATAAGTAACTACTTCAAGTCCACAATGTGGACCCCACCAATCAATTACAAAAAACCACCCAAACCCATGAAGAAGAAGGCAGAAAAAGGTGAAGAAGAAGGACTTAGACAACACCTAAAATCCTCCATATTGCTTTGCATATTACTATATGCTAAAATCCCCAAATCCAAATTTCCAGCATTCTAACAGGAAACCACCTGTTACTTCTGCAGCTCAGCCACTCCAGTGGTAGAATATGGAGGAAAAGTCTCCCTTTAATTAACTCTTACTAATTAAAATTGATAATTGACTGCTCTGCATAGTGGGGATTCCTGTCATCCTCCAAATTAGTGGACACAGAAGAAATACCGCTAATGAGTTTTTATGGGGACTGTACTAATTGCTCCATTTTCTTTGCTCTTGTAGAGCTGCCCGTGAAAATCGTGAAACCTCTGCGGGATAAGATCGCCCTGTGGAAGCACAGGGGGTTCCTGGAGTGCCAGGTGTCCCGGGCCAACGCCAAGGTCAAGTGGTTCAAGAAGGACGTGGAAATTCACCCAGGGGACAAATACGAAATCGTGAGCGAGGGCGTCTACCGGAAACTCATCATCAACGACGCCGACTACGAGGACGAGGACACGTACACCTGTGATGCCTTCGATGACAGAACCAGTGCTAATTTCTTTGTTGAAGGTAAAAATTCTCCTTTTTTTCACCCCTACAATGCACTGGAAGGGGGAGGGTGGGCTGATTGACTTGTTTGCTTTGGAAACATGATACTGCTTAATAACGGGTTTTTATTTCACGTTATTTATTCTGAAGTCTATTGGTGTAGAGGCCTTTTACACACAGGAACACCCTGAAAAATTAATATATGGTATATGCTCCTAAGGAAAATGAGGAAATTTCCATTCCAGAGATGTTTATCAAATAAATTGGATAAAGTCTGTTTTTCAAATAAATGTTGCAGCTCCTTTTATCAACATCTGCATTCCAGTGAACCTTCTTTTCCATTTTATAGCACTACATGTTTGATATCAGGATAGGAAGGTAACTTTAGGCATCAAGAGATACAGGTTCACCTTCTGGCCTGTGACCAGCAATATCTGTTTGCTTTTATACAGAAAAAAAGATGTTTTAAGGCCTTTTTGAGTTCATAAGTGCAGAAAAGATGTCAAGAGTGTTCAGGCTGATAACGGAAAAGCTTTCATGACTCCTAAATCCCTGCTCTCTTGTTCCATCCAGAGCAAGCCATTAATATTGTAAAAGAGTTGTGTGATGAGGACGTGACTGAGCCTGAAGAAGCCAATTTTGAGTGTGAGACATCCATTCCATCTGTGAAACCTGCCAAGTGGTTCCTGAAGGGAGCAGCCTTGCAGGCTGGCAGAAACATCATCATGCAGCAGGAAGGCACCATCCACAGGCTGACAATAATAAAAACAAGTGTTGATATGACAGGCCCCATCCAGTTCTCCATTGGCAAATCCAAATCCACTGCGAACCTGCTCGTCAGAGGTAATGTGATTTTTAATATATAGCATGTGAATCAGAACAAACATCTTCCCTCTCACAGTATCTGGAAAGTAATTTGTCATAAATATTCTCTGTTTTGTCCTGGGTTCTTGGAAATGTGTATGTACCTGGAAGATCTGTTTAGTTCCCAGCTACAAGTTGTTGGGAGCAATGCTGGATGCACCAACTGAGCCAGAAATGTCTTAGGAAGGAACCTGATTAAATGACTTTGGTGTCCCTGGTATTCAAATCTATCAAGCTAAAACTGGTTTCTGGTTTATTTTTATTCTCTTGACTTTACCAAGGAGGACAAAACAGATGAAATTTGCCAGGAGAGTTTATTTTGTCCCATTTCTGAACTAGACAAGTTTGATAGCTCATTTACTTAATTCATTTTGTCATTGACTTGATCTAGGACGAAGCCTTAAGGCTTTTTATCTTCTGCTGTCACCATGGCAAATCTCTCCAATCACATCCTGAAGTCCTTGTTTTGTCTTTCATTTGCTCTTACTTGAATGAAAACCTCAATTAGAGAGCAATTCAGCAAGCACTGAGACAGAAGTAGACCATGAATTTTGGTGGTTAATATACAGTATTATCTTACAGAAATCAGCTTTCCTTAAAGATCACTGTGCTGTTGTAGCTTCAAAGCACATGAGCTCTGTTAGAGACACTTGTAGCAGGATATGAGTAGTTCACAAAACAGTTGTGGAAATCATATATGAAATTAATGGGCATGGACTACAGATTAAAACCTTCCTCTTCTTTAGATTGATCCATTCTTCTTCCCCACCCCTGCTTTGCAGATTACCACATCCAGATCACCAGGAAGCTGGAGGACAAGACGGTCCTGGAGCGACACTCGGTCATCCTGTCCTGTGACTTCAGGCCTTCCCCCAAGCACGTGAGGTGGTTCAAGGGCCAAGTGCTCATTGAGCCCTCGGAGAAGTACAAAATCAAGAGGGATCAGTACTCAGCAGAGCTCAAGATTGTGAAGGTGAAGCCCGAGGATGCTGGAGTGTACAAGTGCAGGGCTGGGATCGCCGAGACCGAAGCCACGCTGAGCGTTGAAGGTACGAGAGGTTTGCAGCAGCAGGGCTGGTCTTTATGATTCTCTGTTTCATTCAGGGTTCCTCCTCCTGAGGAGAGGTAGATTCCCACAGTTACCTCCTAATTTTATGTAAATGCAGTGTCACAAGCAAACTGCTGATTCCACCATCCCGAAATCCATCTCTTGCTGTGAAGTTGGTAATGCATGTGGCAGGGCACCATCTGGGTAAGGTACAAATTAACATTTGTCAAGACAATTTATTGTCCATTTCATACAAGGAATTAGACCTCTGGTGCTTTTAACTAAAAATATCCTTTGTGTTAAACTGCCACAGGCCTCTGATTCTGGTCATCTTGGCTGTGGTTTTTATTTCCTGACCACTGTGCCAGCTTGTCTATCTGCTATACATTTGTCTACCTGCTAGATATACATTTTATAACTACTATTATACATCTGAATACAATTGTTATTCATAGTGATGTTCTACCTCATCTGGGCATGGAACTTTTTTTAGCCAGTTCTTCCCCTCAGGTGGCACTGCAAGGAGAGATGTTCACTGTGTCACTTCCAGCAAGATTTGGAGCTGAGCCACAGAATCATTTCCAAAAGTCCAGGAAGCAGCTCTTGGTAGCAGTTTGGATTTGCAGAGGTTCCTCATGTGTGGTCAAACACTGAAATGAGCTACTCAGGGCAATGGTGATGTCACCATCCCTGGAGGGATTTTGGAGATGTGGTTTCAATGTTGACCTTGGCAGTGCTGGGGGAATGGTTGGATTCAATCTTAGACGTCTTTTCCAAACTAAATGATTCTGTGACTACATTCTCTCCAAACAAATACATATACTAAAAAAAAAAAAAAAAAAAAAAAAAAAAAAAAATCAAGTAATAGTCCCAAACTGTCTTCCAAGTTCTCATCCTTGAAAACAGCATTCCATAAGTGGAGAAGCTGCAAGGAGAAATCTCTGCCCAAGATCTGGGAAAGAAAAGAATCAAAACCCTCTTGCTCCCTAAATCTAAGCAAGTTGCTTAATCTCTTTTTATTTTGCTTTTGTGGACAAAATTATTGTCTTCATCTCATCCTCTGTGTCACAGTTTCCCTGGAAATGAGGGACAATTTAGTAAAAATGTGTTTGTGAGCACAGTGACAAGCACATGGGGATTGGAGCTCTGTGGGATGCTTAGGGTCACTGTAGCATCATTTTAGAAAAGAAGTAATTATTTTAAAATAGAACACAAACAAACAAAACCTCTAAGCTGATTTATATATGAAAAAGAGAACTGAGGGTCCTAGACAATTTTGATTAGTCTTTTCAACACATTTTTTATTTCTGTTGGATCAACTGCAGAACCAAGTAAGCGAAATGTGGTGACCAAAGGGGCGTGCAGGAGACCAGAACAAATCCTCTAATAACCTCCACGAAATTGTTTGTGACAAAAACTGATTTATGATGATGATGGTGACAGTGCCCCTTGGTTTCCCCAATTTCCAGCCCGCAATGTCGAGGTCCTCAAGCACCTGCAGGACGTGGAGATTGAGGAAGACAGCTCTGCTGTGTTCTCCTGCGAGCTGTCCCACGACGACGAGGACGTGGAGTGGTTCCTCAATGGCACCCTCCTCTACACCAACAACCTCAATGACATCAAGAACGTTGGCAAGTGCTACATGCTGACCATGAAGCAGGTGAAGCCTGAGGACGCTGGCACGGTGACAATGAAGTCAGACAAGGTGTCAGAGACCGTGCGGCTGAAGGTGATAGGTGGGTCCAGGTCACACTCCTGAATGAAAATGAGATGCAAGTGGGCCATTATTTACCAAATTAATGGGGCAATCCTGCTTAATAGATAAAAAATGTTGAGCTATTAAATATGGGCTGTGAGGATGGTGAAGGGTCTGGAGGGGAAGCCTTGAGAGGAGCGGCTGAGGTCACTTGGTTTGGTCAGCTGGAGAAGCAAAGATTGAGGGGAGACCTTGATGTGGGCTTCAACATCTTCATCTGAGGGGAAATGGAAGGGCAGGTGCTTATCTTTCACTCTGGTGGCCAGTGTCAGGACTTGAGGAAACAGCTGGCCCTGAGTCATGGGAGGTTTAGGTTGGATATCAGGAAAAGTTTCTTCCCCCAGAGGGTGGTGGGCACTGAACAGGCTTCACAGGGCATGATCATAGTCCCAAGGCTGCCAGAAATCTAGGATTGTTTGGACAACACTCTCAGGGACAGTGTGGGGTTATTGGGTGTCTGTGCAGGGGCAGGTGTTGGATTGGATGATCCTTGTGGGTCCCTTCCAACTCAGGATATTCTGTAATTCTTTGATTTTTAATACCTCAGTTCCGGAGCTGGACCCAATCAGGCATGAGAAGAGAGTTTCCTGCTGTCCTTCATACCTCTTAAAGTTCAGTCACACAGCTGGGTTTCGGTGGTTTAACATGTTCTTGGGCACCCTGAGCAAGTGTGCAAGTGACACCCAGCTGATTGGGGTATGGGACATGCCTGAGGGTTGAGGTACCACCAGAGGGACATGGACATGCTCAAGAAGTAAGAACATGTGAACCTCTTGAGGTTCAATAAGGCCAGTGTGAGGTGCTGCATCTGTGTCAGGGCAGCCCCTGCTGTCAACACAATCTTGGGATGAAGGGATTTGCAGCAGGATGAAGAACTGAGAGCAGGATGAAGGACCTGGGGAGTGCTGTGGGGTGATGCTGGTTAAGGTTTTGCATTGGTGTCAGCAATATTTCCAAGGGTTTATTAATGTCTCTAAATATTTGGTGGCAACTGAAAGAGTCCCAAACATTCTGGTGGTTTTCTGTTTTGCCTCTTGACCTTCAGAGAAACCTGCTGTCTTCATGAAATCCTTGGATGACGTTTTTGGTGAGGAGCGAGGAGTGATCAAACTGGAATGTGAAGTCTCCAAAGAGAAGGTCAAACCTGTTTGGAAAAAGGATGGTGTGAAGATCACTTCTAGCAAGAAGTATGAGGAGATACAGTCTGGGAAGACCCTGTGCCTCCTTATCCATGACCTTGAAAAGACAGATGCGGGGTTATACACCTGTGACATCGGCACTGATGTGGCCAAATCAAAGGTCAGCGTTCAGGGTAAGTGTTGTACACAGTGGCCTCTCAAGGGGTGTTAAAAATATGGGTGGGCTTGGTCCCTTGGGCTCTCACCTGTTTCTGAACAAATCTCACATAATGCTGCAGTGTCTGAACAATCCCTGTTAATATATGTGTAAGTATATCTGGGGTTTCTAAGGGAAAATCAGCTGTCAGGAATGTAGTGACAATATTTTCTTCCTAAACGTCCTAAAGTGCAGAAATCCTCCTAGAAAAGTAAAAATTTCTCAAAAAAATCCCAACAAACAACAGAAAATCCCCCAGGCAGCCTGTTTCATATTTTGAGCTATTGACTCAGAGTGCATTGTAGGAACACAAAAGCAGGACAACAATATCTGTTGAGGAACTCAGCTGTTCAGCCTGTCCTCTAATTCTTGTGTCACCCTCAAGGACAAACTCAAAATGTTAATGAGAAAAATTTTGAATTTGCCTGGTTTGAACACCAGGAGTAACAAGTCAAAAAATTCAGGCATCCCATTTCTCCTATCAGCATGGAGAAGAACCTCATCTTTTGTCCCAGAGGCGTCTTTTCTGACAACTTTTCTCTTCTCTAACTCATTGAATCTTGAATCTTCCCCACTGAGCTGTTCTTCATTCAGAGCACAGCCAGGAGATTCACATCTCTCTTTTTGTACAACTTTGAGATGATTCTGAGTCTGAAAAATCATCCCCATGTCACACAGTAAGGAAAGCAGTGGTGTCCTGCCAATCTAGCAGATAAACCCCTGTTATGAGTTAATTTTTTGACTTGCATTAATGTAGTTTTTGTTTTCCAGAACTGAACATTGGCATCACCAAACGGCTCAAGAACACAGAAATCCAGGAGGGAGAAGATTGCACTTTTGAGTGCATTTTGTCCCATGAAAGCATTGATGACTTCAACTGGACGCTGAATGGGAGAAAAGTGGAAAGTGGGGGGAGATTTAAAGCCTCCAATGCAGGTCGGAAATACACACTGAGCATCAAAAATGTCATTCCTGATGACACTGGGGAAGTCACCTTCACTGCCCGTGGGCTCACCTCCAAGGCTTCCCTGGTTGTGAAAGGTAATGGGGTCAGAAAAGTCCTGGGTGTATTTTCATAAGGTTTCTGAGCAAACACGTGTTATCTTCTGAGTCAACAACAGCCTTCCCTGTGAGCCTAGAAGAGCTGAGATTTTTCCTTAAAAACAAGTGAAATGCTGAAACTTTTAATAGATATTTGAGAACTGACTACACTAGGTAGTGTGTACAGATAATTACAACCCAGACTGTGCATCAGAGATAATCACCCAAAGCTCCTGGGTGGTCTGTGGAGAGAAGAAATTAGTAATTTTCAGATGTAGTTCATAATATGTAGTTAATCCTTTTTCTACAGAATCAGAAAATCCCAGAATGGTTTGGGTTGGAAGGAAGCTTCCATCATCTTGTTCCAACCTTGCACAGGTTTCCCAGAGAAGCTGTGGCTGCCCCTGGATCACTGAAAATGTCCAAGGCCAGGCTGGACAGGGCTTGGAGCAGCCTGGGATAGTGGAAGGTGTCCCTGCCCATGGCAGGGGGTGGAACTGGGTGATCTTTGAGATCCTTTCCAATCCAAACCATTCTGGGATTCTATGATTTGAATTGCAAAACCCCCAACAATATATAGAGATGATTTTCATTCAAAGGTCTGTCTTTTTCTTTATTCTCTGCAGAAAAACCCACTGAGGTTACAAAACTGCTGGAGGATAAAACATCACCAGCAGGGCAGGACATCAGCCTGAGCTGTGAATTGTCCAAAGCTGATGTGAACATCAGGTGGTACAAGGATGGCAAAGCAATCAGGAAAAGCCAGAAATACGACCTGCAGCTGGAGGGAACACGGGCCACTCTCATCATCCGTGACTCCACGGTCAAGGACAGTGGGGAATACACCTGTGAGACAGAGACATCCAAAACAACTGCCAGGATCACTGTGCAAGGTCAGTTGAGGGGTGCAGAGGAGCTGGCAGGTTCAGAGGTTGGGTGTAAATATCTACAACCATCAGGGATTTCTCCTCCTTCATCTCCCTGGGCAGGATCAATTTTTATCTTAAAAAAAAATCATTGATTAAAAGCTTAAAAGAATTAAATATGAAAAAAACATCTTTTGGATGCTGAACAATCTTATGGGCTCTGTAATAAGCCAATCAAAACTGGAAATTTGAATTACTCTGTTTTGAATATGGGAGATGAAAACTGTCTGCAAGAGGAGACCTCACCAGTACATGGACCATGGCATTAAACTTTCCTGGAGATATTTCACCTGATATGTCCTGTGACAGGAGGGGAGCCTGGTGATCTTATGTGCATTCCATCTGATAGGATGTGAGGAAATGATCTCAAGGTTTAGATTGGATGTTAGGAGAAATTTCTTCATGGAAAGGCTGGTCAGGTATTGGAACAGAATGCCCAAAGAAGTCACCACTACTGGGGGGATTTAAAAGATGTGTAGATGTGGTTACTGGAGACATGGTTTAATTAAGTTAATAGTTAGACTTGGTGTTCTTAAAGGTCTTTTTCAGCATAAATGATTCTATGATTATTTTTTTGATGATTCTGTGAGTTGGAGCAGAGAGGATCCAAGATGACTCTGGATGCTCAGGATTAGCTTGTGTGACAAATCTGTCTCTCTTTTTTTTTTTTTTTTTTAATTTATTTTTTTGTTCCAGAAAAGCCTAATTATTTCGTCAAGGAGCTCTCAGACCTGAAAGCTGATGAAAGTGGAACTGCAGTTTTTGTGTGCCAGAGTGAGAGAGCTGCATCCTCTGTGGTCTGGAGGAAAGGCATCGCTGAGCTCAGGGCTGGCAGGAAATACGAGATGACACAGAAAGGACAAATCCTCCAGCTGACCATAAAGAACTTGGAGAAAAGTGACAGTGACACCTACAGCTGTGACATTGGGGACGCCCAGTCCAGAGCCAAGCTAACTGTGCAAGGTATGAAGGAGAGGAATGTGACTGTACATCCCTTTTCTGCCATGGGAAACGTGCACAGGCAGAGCTGTATCTCAGCAGGGCAGCAGAGCTGCTGGTTTCTGGTTCTGTCTCTCTCATGATGGCAGGAACACGTGGCCAAAAATACAGGAATGTAGAGCTGGACATGCAGAACAGTCTGGAGTATTTTGGGTGTGATTTAAACCCCCCAAAGGCTCACGTGAGGGGAGAGATTGGTGTTCCTGTGTGAACATAACATGGAGGTGATTCACAATGCCTGCTGTTGGATGAAGGAAAATTTTCCTGCCTTCAGGCTTTTCTCCATATCTGTTGATTCTTTTTCCCAGGAGAGGTTTCTAAGAGGTGGTGGATAAATAGAATGGTCCACAGAATCATGGAATGGGTTGGAAAGGAACCTAAAGATCATCCAGCCTCACCCCCTGCCATGGGCAGGGACACTTTCCACTATCCCAGGGTGGTCCAAGCCCCATCCAACCTGGCCTTGGACACTTCCAGGGATCTGGGGGCAGCCACAGCTTCCCTGGGCACCCTGTGCCAGGGCCTGCCCACCCTCACAGGGGAGAATTCCTTCCCAATATCCCATCTAATGCTGTCCTCTGGAGAAATGACTCCAGAATAATCAGATGGAGGTGCAGCAGCATCCACTTGCTAATTATTGTAGCTTTTAAAGACAAAGGGGTTAAGTCAGACTCCTCCTCTGATCATCTGCTGCAGCATCCTCAAGAAGCAAAGAAATGTGCTTAATCCCCATCATAACCTCAGGCTCTGAGCTGTCTGAATTCACTCTGAGGTTTTTAACACCAGATTTTCTGAGTCTAAAAAACACTTTTCTGTCATGAACATCAAAGTAAAACATCCCTGTGCTGGTTTCATAAGTAGGAGGAACATCAGAGATATTTTTGTATACAGTGATAACCTTATTTTATATATATTTATAGTGAGGTTTATCTTTGTATGTGTGTTTATATTTATATATCTATTTTTAGTTAGGGGTGTATCCTTCTATTCAGGGAGGTTTTCAGGGTAGGTGTTTTGGGGTTTTTCTACCAAAGCCACAGACAGATATTTCCTCCATTTCCCACTGTGTTATGGTTGGACTGAACTCGAAGAAGGTGTGGGGTCAGTGGTGCTATTCCATAGAAAGGAAGTTGTTTTTGCTGTAGAAAATCAGGCAGGTTTTCAAGGGAGAGATCATCTCTTAGTGACATTTAGAGCCCAATAATGCAGTCAGAGACTCATCCTTCCAACCTGTCCAGGGATTTCATTAGGAGAGAATTTACAGCCCTGGATTTGCATTGTACTGGCTACTTGTTCTGCTTTGTGTTTCCTGGTGCTTTAAAGTTGTCTTCACCCTATTTTTTGTGTGTCCTGTACATAGTATCTTCCTGTGAGTGGGCTTTGTGGTCAATATTGGGGGAATTCTGTTTCAGTCTTCTCTGTCACAAATGTGTTTCTTACTTGGGAAATCTTGGGAGTTTTCCGTGTCGATTTTCACGGCAGAAAAACTGAAGATTCCAGTAATTGATGTATTTATGTTCCTTTCAGGCCAGAGAGTGCTAATTACTGAAGACCTGGAGGATGTGACTGTATTAGAAGGAGAATCTGCCATGTTCAAGTGCAGAATCTCTCCTGTAGACTATAGCAGAGTGCAGTGGTTTTTGGACAAAACCCCACTCCATACCAATGAACTTAATGAGATCCAGTCCCAGCCTGGTGGATATCACCTGCTAACACTGAAAAAGCTCTCACTGAAGGACTCGGGGGTCATTACATTTGAAGCTGGTGATAAGAAAACATCTGCCAGTTTGGTTGTTAAAGGTAAATCCATCATCACAACTGCAGGAGAGGAAATGATGAGTAGAAATAAGTGGGGTTAATGTGGGTAGGTGGAAAAGAAAAAAAAAACAAACCCCACAAAAATGCCACAAATTTAGCACCATTGTTGTATATCTGTATGTGTTCAAGAATAACATTAATTATATGATGAAATTATGGCTGGAGAATGAACTCTTTGTAATCCTGGACGACTCTTGGAGTGTTTATTTGATTAAGATGGGAATGACACGGTGCAGTGATGGTGCAGTGGATGCCTTGCTCAGTTTTCCTCAAGCTGATAAGGTGGTGATGATTTGTGAGGAGAAATCAATTAACTCAATGAAAAAAAACCCAAAAAAACAACAACAAAAAGGGGGCAGCCAGTAAGTTTTAAATTCAGTTTTCATTGTTTGAAAGGCAACATTGCATGTGTTCCCTGCTATTCATTGTTGACAATGGAGTGTTTTCTCTGGAGAATTTAAATTGAGGTAAAACTGCAGTGTTTGGTAGCAAAGACATAAAATGAATGTCAGACAGCCCAAGAATATGGGATTAGAGAGATGTTTCCTTACTGGAAATATAAATACTTCTTGTTGCCCAGAGGCATAAAACACACAGTCTCCACTGTGTGAGTTCATAATCTCATTTTTTTCAGAATAACCACATTTATTTCGAAAAACTTTACTTTTTACAAAAGCTGAAAATTTGCCCAAATTTTGCCAAGCTGCAGAAATGCAAATGGATTTCTTTTTCCTGAGGGAAGACAAAAGGTTTTATTTGCAAAAAGCTAATTATTTATGTTCTTCAGCAGGAATCTTTTCTTCTCAGTTTCTCCCAGATACCATTTTATAGTTAAACAACATTTTACACCATCACTGGTGCCTTCCTGAGGGTTTTATAGTCATGAATACCAAATTATTTGTTACTGTAGCTTTCATACAAGCAATCCTGAATCCAAATCTCACAGATACTTGTGATCTGAGAATCCACAGCTCTTGTAAACAATGTCAGGTGGTTTTTATATGAATCTTGAGAAGCCCTGTGTCTTCACAAAGGAGCTGGTGGACACTGAAGTCACTGAGGGGGAGGATGTGAGCCTTCAGTGTGACACCTCCAGATTAGCCAGCCCGGAGAAGTAGTGCAAAGATGGGAAGAGCCTTAGGAATTGTTCCAAATATAACATCAGGCAGTCAGGGTTTGAAGCCAAGCTTGTCATTCACAGGGCAGAAGAAAGAGACAGTGACAGATGTGAGTGTGAGGCTGGAACAGCCAGAAGTAGTGCAGTCATTGCTGTCAAGGGTAAGAACTTTTGGAGTGATGGTTTGGGTCCCAGCACCGAGCCCAGAATAATTAATTGAAATGATAAAAACATGAAAATACACAGAAAAGGGACCTTGTGGTGTGCACTGAGGTGTTCTCATCCGGAACAGCAGCCAGAGAGGTGACAGAATGGGAAAGAGGAGAATCTTTCATCTGACCTGGCTCTAGCTCTGTGGAACTTCAGTCCCTCTGAGAATCAAGGAATTCTGGAATTATTTGGGTTGGAAAGTACATTAAAGACCACCTCATTCCAAACCCCAAAAAGAGAACAGTAGAAGAACACCCCAGGCTAAGAGGTAATCCACAGAAAGGATGGATCACCTCCTGGAGCTGTCTCCAGTGATGGCTCTCTCCAAGGAGGGAACTCCCAGCCCTACATCTGTCTGTGCAATTGCTTTAGGCAGCAAATTTATTCAGAGCATCACTGGGCAGGAGGTGCTCTCCTGCTTGATAGGACTTGGGGAGATGGTTTAGAGTAAAAGAGGGTTAATTTAATTAGATGTGAGGAAGCAGTTTTTTACAATGAGGGTGGTAAAACACTATAGAAGGTTGCCCAGAGAGGTGGTGGATGCTCCATCCCTGGAAACATTCAAGGTCAGGTTGGATGGGGTCCTGAGTGCCTGGTCTGGTTGAAGATGTCTGGGGTCATGGCAGGGGGGTTGGACTAGATGAGCTTTAAAAGGCCCTTCCAACCCAAAATGTTCTATGATTCTATGATCTAAAGGGCTCTTGTCTGAGCTGAGGCAAAAGTTCTCTTCTTAGATGAGTTCTTTATCTCTGAGTTAGGTATGGGTTTGATCTCATCTAGGTCAGAACCAGGCTCACCAAATATCAACTCAAAATTGCTCCTGCCTGTCCCGAGTCACTGTCCCAGCCCCAGGCTTAGGAGGAGCTCTGAGTTAAATCACTGTGAGTTCAATCACTCCCCTGGGCAGGTTTGAGCAGGTACAGGGAGGATTTTACAGACACAGACTGTGTTTATCCAGACCAGAGGATGTCCTGGGTGCAGCTGGTGTTACACACTTGGGATGGACTGATCAGAAGCTGCATCTGGATTAGGGAAATCAGGATGGACATAAAAAGCATTTGGGTTGCTGGGATGCTCAACCTAAACCCCAGAACACTGAATGGGAAGACAAGCTGCTCACAGGATTCTTCTAGAGCACAAAGAACCAAGAAAGAGAAGACCTTGATGATGCAATGAAGAAGAGCTGGTTGTTAATGACCCAGATTTTCTGTCTTTCACAAGGATGTTTTCCCCGTGTCCATTGCACACAAAACAAAGATCTGACTCCAGTAGGACCTGGATGAACAATTTTCTGTTAGAAAAGATCCACTTCTGTAATGTTCCCACAACATTTTTCCCCTCATAGAGAAGGGTGTGGATGGATGTAGGATTTAAACACAGATTCAGGTCAAGGAGTGAAGTCATAAGGATGTCTATAAAAAACTGCTGTTGGAAAACTTTCCTTTATCTATCAGAGTCACATCAGAACAGCAGAATGCAAAAATAGAAAATAGAAACTCAGTAGTTGTGTGACACTGAGTGTCCCAAACTAGAGATAAAAAGGGAGCAGGATAATAGGTGTAGATTTCCAACAGCCACAGGTTAAATGCATCATGGGTCAGTAGCTGGCTTAAGACAGCATAATTCAAGAAGAATTTATTTTTTCCTTATCTGAACATTTCAGTTATTTTTCCCCCCAGAGTGCCTTCCCTGCACTACCTTAAAGCCTTGAATCCCAGGCTGTGACAGAGCCTGCAGGGGAATCTCCACAGGGACCCTGTCACGTTCAGCTCTGCTTCCCTCTCTGTGTTTGCTCTGTGCTGGTTTTAAGTCTGTGTTCATGCTGGATAAAAAAATACACTGTAAGGGTTTTCATGATGAGAAATCAATACTGCTGATCATGACAGAAAGTGCTTTGCCATTCCTCTGTGTCCTCTGTGTTGTGTGTGAGTTGACCTCAGTGAAGTTTTATGTTTTTTGTGCTGGTGGTCCAGCCCTGAGCAGCCATCTGCAGCACAGTTTGTGTCACTAACTGCAGTGCAGCATCTACCACTGATGTTAATAATGAAAGCAGTAAGAGCAGCAGCATCTTCAGCAGTGCAGTGCAGTTAAAAAGAAAATAAGCATCTGGCCTCAATTTTTTTTTTTTTCTGCTGTAAAGTGCTGGCAGCCAGATGTGAGATGTCAGAATCTGTTTACTCTTTGCTAATGCTTTTTCATTCCTGTGGTTTTCTGTCTCATAAAATGAAGTCTGATACTAAAAGAGAAAAGTAATTTCCAGCCTCACGTGTTCCTTTTAACATTTGTGTTATCCCTTTTCTCAGAAACACCAGTCCTTTTCAAGCAAGAGCTCCAAAATGAGGAAGCCAAAGAAGGAAAGCAGGTCAGGCTGACCTGTGAGCTCAGCAAACCTGGTACCCCAGTGAAGTGGATGAAGGGGGACACTGTTCTCTACGCCAGTGAGAAGTATGAATTTAAGCAGCATGGGACTGTGGCAGAGCTCATAATTCGAGATGTGAAATCTGTAGATGCTGGGGACTACACCTGCAGTGCTGGGGAGCTGAAAACCACTGCTCGGGTCAAAGTGAATGGTGGGTACAATTTGAGACATGGCCACAATTAATCCAGTTGAAATCTAATAGATCTTATTAAACATAGATCTATAGCTTAATAGATCTATTAAACAAAAATAAATCACATAACACTTTATTTTTTTTTTTTTGTGGCAGCACCATCTTTAATAAGTAAAATTTAAAGGTAATATTGCACCTTTGTAAGCATCTATATGTATTTCATTCATATGATCTCATATTCTGTGTCTGGGGTTTTCAATCTGTAACTGTCCACTGGGGGAAAAATGAATAATTAGGTGGAGAGGATTAATTTTCTCTTTGCTGTAGTTCCTGCCCTATCAGCTGCTTTACGTGGCTGTGATTAAAACTGGAGTGGGAGGGGGAGACCAGTAGTACTGGAGCAGAAGGATGTGAAAACATAAATCCAGTCCCTGGAAAATTGAAGGTGATCAAGTAATTAATAAGCTCCAGACTGCCCAAAACATCCTTTCAAAGACTCTCTTAGATGCCATCTCCACTCTCCACTGCCCTTAAACAAATACACTGCCTTTAGTAGCATGTGCTGGAGCAGAAAGCAGGAGAAATATAGGATATGAATGTTATTTCAGAGCCCTGCAGGAGCAGGGAATTCATTAGGTGATGGTACCCAGAGGAATCTGAAAGGGTGCTTTTCAAAAATAAAAGAAACTTCCCCCACATTTCTAGGAACCCACAGTGAGAGGGAGAGATTTATCCCTGCTGCCAGGCAGAACCTCCTTGATGCCACACAGCCAATGGAAGGTTTAGGGCTGCTCTGCCCACTTAGAAAAGGCTGGATTTAAGAGGTGACAGCTCTCATGGGGTGACTTGCTGCAGAGCAGATCAAGAGGGCCCGTGCTAACCCCTGGCTCTGTGTTCCAGCTGTGCCTGTCCTTTTCAAACAAGCCCTGGAGAACACGGATACGGAGGAGGGGAAATCCGTCTCCTTGCGCTGTGAACTGACAAAAGCTGATGCCACTGTGGTGTGGAAGAAAGGAGGAGCCACGCTCCAGGCAAGTGCCAAATATGAAATGAAGCAGAAGGGAACAGTGGCAGAGCTGGTGATTCATAATGCAGAGCCAGAAGATGCGGGAAGATACACCTGTGACACTGGAGACCAGCAGACCACAGCCCAAGTCAAAATCCATGGTAGGAATGAGACACCTGCTTGTGACCATTTGTTGTTGTTCTTGCCATGGTTCTGCTACCCCTGGACACTTTCAGAGAGTGTTCAGGAGAACAGGGATCAGCACAAACACAAGGCAGCTCTGGCTGGGTCCATTATGTTCTTTGTTTTTTGGGATGAATACTTCATGCTAAAATATATCAATCAAAGGTACCTGATAAAACAATTTTTTCTTCCCTATGAAATGTCACTCATGCTTTGGATAGAGGTGACTGTTGAAGCTCTAAGCCAAGAGGTAAGAAGGGTCTCAGCTACACCTTTTATTAAATATTCCATTCTTCCCTCCACTTTCTCAACAAGCTTTTACATGTCTGTGACCAACAACTTTGGGCGGCAGAAGGGTGATTGTTTTGGTGTTCTAATTATTGGGAAATAATTGTTCTTTTTTCATTTGGTCCAACATTCTTCTTGTCACTGTAAATATCAGCAGACTCCTGGAGGTGCAGGTAGGTCAGAGCTTCTTTGCTGTGCGTGCCAAGAGAATCTGAACTTGTTTTGGCTTTGAGTCCTGTGTGAGGTCACCAGGTGGTGACGATGCTCCTGAAGTAAACTGAGAATGCTTCACTCCTCAGCTGTGTCTGTGCTCTTCAAAGAGGAGCTGAAGCCCGTGGAAGCTGTGGAAGGTGGGACAGCCACCCTGAGGTGTCAGCTGGGCACAGAGGCCCCCGTGGAGTGGAAGAAGGGGCAAACTCTTCTCCGGGCCAGTAACAAGTACAAGATGAGGCAGGAGGGCACCGTGGCCGAGCTGCTGATCCACGACCTGGAGCCAAAGGATGCTGGAGACTATTCATGTCTAGTGGGGAACCAAAAAACCACAGCAGCCTTGTCAGTGAATGGTAAAAAGGCAGAAATAACCTGTGAAACTCTGGAATGTTTTTGTGCGCCTCTTCCCTCCTCCTCTCTGTACATTCCCTCACAACAATTTCCTTCACGTCCTGCTTCCACTGCTGTTGTCCATCCCCTTGCTTGTGTCACTCCTGTCCCCAGTCTCCATTTCATTACACCCCATGTTGGATGTGTGTTGTGTTTTCTTCTCACCTTCCCTTGAGTGAAGGATGTGGTCCTGCATGTGTGTTTTCCTGAATTAGCATGGAAACATAAGATTCCTTAAGATTTTCTGTTTCAGAGGGTTCATCATGTGTAACAGTGAGAACGAGTCTGTCTCTCTTGATGCATGATCTCAGCCAAGATCATGGTTTTGTTGATTCCCACAGAACAATTTGCTAAATAATTTCTTTTAGCATCTATGAAAAAAAAGACAGGATGTGCTTAAGTGTCACTGTAGGACAGAAAAGAAAGATGAGAGATTAAATATTTCAGAAAGCAAAGAGGATAGAAAACACTTTATTGTCTAATTCTTACTACCTTTTATAAGGTGTTCTGATACAGACTTGACATGATTGGTGAATAGGAACGACACCTCTCTAATCCCACTGGTTAAACCAGAGAAACAGCAAAACACCACCTGGAGAAAGATTGTTTGGAGAAAGGAGAGTTGTTTGCCAAGATTGTTTTGAGAAGAAGCTTTCTTGAGAAATTTTTCCTTGGGAAAAAGTTAGCAGCTGCTAGCAGGCTAAAATCTCTCAGACCCAGAAATAACAGACTCACACTTAAGGATAAGGGTGTTGGAGTAAGGTATCATTACGATTCAGGATGGCTCATGTAACGACACGTAGAACTCTGATTTCTTTGGAGGGCTTATAGCAAAGTTTGTTGAAAGACAGATTCTTTTTATACAGTGTTTGGGTACAATGAATAGGATTGGTCCTTTAGGGCACCACCTTTTTGGAAACATCTTCATCAGTAAACAAGTTGGAAAAGCCACCAAGCGTCAGGAGGAGGATATCTACAAGATTGTTTTGGGTCCTTCTTTATTTCTCAGGTCACACTGAGAGAGTTCTGTACTTGGCTTTTTTACAGGCTTTAAGCTTCTGCCTGGAGCCTGAGAATTTACGTTCTGACCACTATTTCCACAGTAAGGGTTAGGTAGACACACAATAAATCATGATTCAGCCTCTGAGTTGGGTGTAGTGTCGCAATAGGACATAAAATAAAGATGCTTGACTCCAGTCAGAAGGCAGTAGAAATCAGAAGGCTTTATTTACAATTTATTCAGCTCTTTTATAACATGTTTTGCTAAGAAGGCATGTTATTGGTCTATAGGACTGACACCTCTCCCCATTGGCTAAGTAACAGAAATAGCAAATAATACCTGTTGTTATGGGAAAGGAATATTGCTTACACAAGGTTGCTTTGGGAAAAAGAAAACTGTTGAAAAGTTTCCCTTGGGAAGAGCTCAGCAATTCTCAGGCTCAGCAAATATCAGGTCCACAGTTGTAGGGTGGCAATCCCTTTCCCTTCTGCACCTCCCAGCCCTGCCAGTCCGTTTCAAGCAAGAGCTGAGGAACGAGGAGGCCACGGAGAGCGGGACGGCGACGCTGCAGTGCGAGCTGAGCCGGCCGGGCGGCTCCGTGCACTGGAGGAAGGACGGGAAGGAGCTGATCCCAGATGGAAAATACAGAATGAGGCGGGAAGGGCGCTTCGTCGAGCTGGTCATCCAAGACCTAGAGCTGACGGATGCTGGGAGCTACACCTGCGTGTGTGGAGAGCAGGAGAGCACAGCTGCTTTGAGAGTGAATGGTAACCCTCCTAGCCACGTTTCTCTCTAAACCCCAAATGTTTCCTGCTCAACCAGAGCTTGGTCGGTGTGGTTTCTTAGGGGTTTCATGTTCTTGGCTCTGTAGTTCCACAGGGTCACCCTAATTAGAGAATATTCTCTTGTGCTTTTTTTTGCCTTGAGACTGCACCTATATGTTATATATTGTAGCACTGCACCAGGTAGTTGTTTTCTATATAAGAAGAAGAGTCTCAGTTTCACCTTTTATGGGAAGAACTCTAGAAGTTTCTATGCCCTCCTGATCTACCAATTGGTTCAATGCCGACAGGAAAACACAGGTCTCTTTAGCTGTTCCTCAGAAATGTAGTTAATTCTCTATTGGGCTGTTTGCCAAAAAACCCCCACCTAAAACGTTTAATACTTAATGGATAGCATGAGGCTTCTCAGTGCATTTTCAGGCTGTTGTAGCAGG
>JBBMKD010000102.1:2539566-2570546 GCA_037834095.1 Argya squamiceps
TTGGTTTCAACAGATGATGAAGAGGGTGATAGAATACTTTGTGCATATCTTATTCTACAACCCAGGACACCATGGAAGAGAGGGAAACTTTATTTTCACTATTAATGCAGGACAGTCAGAAGTAGTTTCAGCCTCTTTCTCACCTGGAAATCCAGTAGGTCTGAATTCAGGGAGCTGATTTCTTTGTTTTTGTGCTCATCTTTGTATTTGCCAATAAAACAAGGATTGCTTCAGTCTTGAACTTCCACTTTAACCGTGAAAAATCGAATTGAAATGGACTTGTACGGGTCAGTCCATCATTGAGCCCCAAGTCACCGTCATTACTGCCAGAAAATTCCTCTTTATTTCAGCAAAAGTCTTGAACCATCTGAAGTCATGACTTCTTATTTAAAATTCTATAGAAATGTAAAAATATTTGTATAAAATTTGAAAAAAGCATTAATGTGGCACTCCAAGTTATGCATCTTGATTATGAGGATTTCTTTATTTCGCATCAGACTTGAATTTTTTGACTTGCATTTTCTCCATGGAGAGAGTCTTTTAACCCCAAATCCCTTACTGCAGATCTGCTCCTTCTTGTATTTATGTTGTTGATTTTTCCTAAGTATTTCCCATCTGCCCTTGCTGAATTGCAGCCTATTTTAGCACCACTGCTTCATACAAATCTTCTATATCTTAATCCAGTTTAAAGAAGTGTTTTCATCCTTTCTCTCTTTCCACATTGAGATGATCTTCAAAATTAATGAAACTTTGCCTTTCATTGTCCAAGTTGCTACAGAAAATGCTGAATAATCCTGAAGTAGTGAGAATAATCCAGAGTAGTGAGAAACTGCTTAATTCATTCTTTCATTGTGAGTGTAAACCCCAGTTCAATATCCTGTGACTGTGGTTTTCAGATTAGTGGCACTTTCCTTCTGTAATTCTACCTATATCTAAGTTAAAGTTAAAACTTTACTAAAATAATAATGTAGAACATATAATGTGTCTTTCTGTCAAGGAAATCCCCACCAAGAAAAAATTACCCTGGTCTACTCCTTCATGAAGAGAAAAGCTCTTGGCAAATCTGAGTTTTTCAAAGAATTAGGTTGAGATGGTCATAATTTCTTGGATCCTCTCTCTGCTCTCTCTCTCTTTTTTATGATGAGTGTTATGAATGGGATTCAGCTTCTAGACTAAAGACTATTCCTAAATTCCCATTTTTGTCAACGGAGATCTATCAGACCATGGGAGTCAGGGAGACCTCCAGCTCATTTAAGGCAGAAATTTACAATTTGGAGCTCTATCAGCTCCACTGACTTTACAGAAGTGATTTTTATTTTCTTTACTCTCTGGGATTTTAGAATCTCAGTTTACATGGCAAGAACTAAATGTGTGTATTTTAATCTGAGATATATTTTTCACCTCTTAGTTTCTGGTTTTTCCACAATTGAGGAACATCACCTCTCTCTTTGACTTCTCCAGTGTCACTGTCAGTGTCTGAAATTAGTTGTGCCTGCACCTTAAGAATTCCAGGACAAATTTGATCACACCAAGATGCTTTGAGAATATTTATTTAAATATTGTCTAATAATTTTTTTTCTTTTCCAAGCCAGATTTTCGATTACTTCCTTTATTAAAACTAACATTTAATAATAATGAAGAGAAAAGAATTAAACACTTTGCGTTTCCCCATGTCCACTCATCATCAACTTACATTCCTGAAAGAGGGGCAGACCAACATCTCCCTTGTTGTTTTCCTTCCTTCTGGTTTATTTACATCAATGTCTGCACAATTATCCTCCACATCCTTATTCTCAATTTTTTCTTTCTTGCTGGTCGGAGGCACGAATTGGAGATCATCTTCTCAAGTTCTTTCTTAGCTATTTTATATCCAAATGTAGTTCCCACCCCATTCCAAAGACTTTAGTGGATGTCATCCCATCCTCCTGCTTCCACATATTGCCACACTTCCATCCAGTCTCACTGTCTGAATAATTCTGTTTGTTGTTCCAAAAGGGATGAGGTGTCACACCCCCTCAACTTCCTGGGGTGAGGGATTTATGGCAGATTTCTCCAGTGGCTACATCATCCTTCTCCTTCCTTTTTATTCCTACTCAAGCACTTTCAGGATCTCTCTCTGATTCTACTCTTAGTTGTATCCTAACTCTGGGCTAGGTCTGAAAACATCCTTAAAATGTAAATTAAGGTTATAAAGTTATAAAAAAAAAAGTTATAATTTTTTTTCTTTAGCTTTTTTCCTGATCGTCATGTAACCTTCTGCATTAATTTTCTAGGCTGGGTTATACTGAGAAAGTTGCAGTTTTGACCATACATGAAGTTTCCCCATTTCTGCTGCTTTTTTTCTCTACATCTCTAAACCAATCAGCAAATTTATTTATTATTTGCAGAAAGAAATGACGAGACCCTTTTTGTCCATGATACAAATCAGCATCTTCCTTCTGTGAGATCCTCGTGTCAGTAACCAGGCAGGGATAGATATGGTTTATAAGATGTTGGTTTATTATCTTTTCTTCATGTTAGAGCCGGGATTAATACACAGGAGTTGCAGTTTTCGTGTTCAGACTCAGTGTTCATTAATTCCTATCTATAGTACAGTCTCACGAGTTGTGAGCTCTAACTTGCAAGTTAGAAAATAAAGGTAAAAATGGAGTGCCTCTAACTCTTTCCAAAGTTATTTAAGCACTTATCACCCAATAACGAGCTGACACCTATATTATTTACATTTTTGACCCAATAATTGACCACACAAGGTCTGCAATGAGGACCTTTTTCAGCCAGTTAGAAAAAAACACCCAAAACCAGGAAGAGGAAAGTGAAGGACTCAGACAATGCCCTAAATGCTCCATCATGCCCCATGTATTTCTATATACTAAAACCTTAAATTCTAAGTTTTTCACCCTGTGAGATCACACAATTCTATTCAAACTACACACCCACAACCCCAGTGCTGTCACTGAGTTTTGGAAGCCTGTTCCACGGCCCCAAGTCAAATGCAATATTTGCTTGAGGGTCAGTATTTTTAGCACAGAAAGCTTGAAATTTTCAACCTCCAGGGTTCCAACAGTGAACACTGTTTATTTTGGTGGTCAAGAGCTGCTTGTCATGAAAACCTTTGCTGCTCTGTTTCTCAGCCCTTCCTGCTCTGTTCAAAGAAGAGTTAAGAGATGAGGAGGCCGAGGAGGGTGAAGCAGTCACTCTGCACTGTGAGCTGACCAAACCTGCCCCAGTGGAGTGGAAAAAGGGACACACAGCCCTCAAACCTAGCGAGAAATACAAAATGAGGCAGAAGGATGTCACTGCAGAGCTGGTGATCCACAGCCTGACCGAGAATGATGCTGGGGATTACACCTGTGTGTGTGGGGAGCAGCAGTCCACAGCTTCCTTGGCAGTGCATGGTAATGACCAACTCTATCTGGATGCCATTGTTATTGAGACTGTGGTTTGAATTTTTTTTTTTATCACTATGGTCATTGTTATCTGTCTGCACAATTCCTCTGAGTCTGACTGTGGCGGTTTCAGGGCACACGAGGAATGAGGCAGACGCAGCAGGTCAAGAGAAAGCTTCTACCTTTTATTATCTGACTCCATTACTTATATACATTTGTACAAAGGTCGAGAGATTGGCTACACAGGTTGCCACCTCTTCGACCTGGATGGTGAATACCACTGTCAATCACATTCCTCCTCCCAGAGGAGAAAAATGTAAACATACAGATAAATTCTAAAAACATAACGTTGTTTTCGTGAAGCTGCGTGAGAAACTCCAGTTCAAGGATGTAAACAATCAAAAGGCTTTTGAATCAGGGGCGACAGTCTGACCTTGCATGGCATAACCACCAGGATGAGTTCTGTGATTTAAGGGTAAAACCTTTCCCCAATTCCATGCAAAAAGTAGTTTTGGGACCCAATCCCTGAAGCAGATGTGAGGCCGAGCCTGAAGACACCACCCCACCTCTCCTTCCCCCACCCATACCTGCAGGTGTGTGTGTTTGCTGCTGCCTTTAACCCTGCTCCCATTGCATCCCCAGTGCTGCCTGCAGGCATCCAGGAGAGCCTGAAGGACGAGGAGGTGACCGAGGGGCAAGCAGCCACTCTGAGGTGTGAGCTGACCAAAGCTGCCCCCGTGGAGTGGAGGAAGGGCAGCACTTTGCTCCAAGCCAGTGACAAGTACAAAATGAGGCAGGAGGGCATGGTCAGGAAGCTGCTTATCCAGGATGTGGAACTGAAAGATGCTGGAGAGTACACATGTGTATGTGGAGAGCAGGAGACAACAGCAGCCTTGATAGTGCATGGTAAAAATAATATATATTTATCTGTGTTACTGTGGATTTCTATGCCAGCTCATTGCTATTGGTTGTGTGTTCACCTGTGGCTGAATTGTTTCTTTAAATCTGTAAACTCTCTGTAAGATCTGGTTGTATCCAGGCTCCTTTTCTCTTTCTGTCTCCTTGTTTGTCCAATGTCCCAGAATTAAGAGGAAAACACCCTGTTTCCACCCTAAAGTGTTCTCTGCTTCTGCACCACCCCACCCCTCTTGTCACCTGTGTGCCACATGTCATTCTTAATGTCCTCTGTGCATTTTGTGACCTTCAGCCCTGCCAGCCCTTTTCAAAGAAGACCTGAAGGACCTGCAAGCCGCGGAGAGCCAAACAGCCACTCTGCACTGTGAGCTGAGCAAGGCTGCAGCTGTGGTATGGAAGAAAGGGAATACAACACTCAGGGCAAGTGAAAAATACATCATGAGGCAGGAGGGTGCCCTGGCAGAGCTGGAAATCCGTGACCTAGAGCTGCAGGATGCAGGAGAATACGCCTGTGTGTGTGGGGACCAGCACAGCACGGCTTCTCTGACAGTGAAGGGTAAATTCAGATGATTGTCCATTTTCTGTTCCTCTGAAACCCCCATGAAGTGTCCACCTGTTGTTGACTTGTGTCCAGTTCTTGTTCAGGTGTTTATTTTTTGTCTGAAAAGAGAGCTGAGGACAGGACTGTCTCTCCTTGCAGACACATTGCTGTGTTGTGGGTTTAAGAGAATTGCACCCAGGAAATGTTGGACCAGCTGAGATGTTCTGTCCTGTGATAAATCCTTTAAATTCTACCTTAAACCTTGTACTTTGGCCTGTCATGTCAAGACTTCTTGTCTTACTGCTGGATTCAGTTTTCCAGATCTCAGTAGTGATAACCTCAACCTCAAACCCCTGATCTGGCCAGGTTTGAACTTCAGCTGAGAATTCAGGATGCTGATCACTTGGTTTAAATTCACTCTCTATTGGCTTTCCATTCCCAGCCCTGCCAGTGCTTTTCAAGGAAGGGCTGAAGGATGAAGAAGCCCAAGAAGGAGCATCAGTCACTCTGAGATGTGAATTAACCAAAGGAGCTCCTGTGCAGTGGAAAATAGGTCCCAAATTGCTCAAAGCAAGTGGAAAATATCAAATGAGACAATCTGGCACCACTGCAGAGCTGCTCATTCGTGACCTAGAAGTAAAAGATGCTGGAGATTATACCTGTGTGTGTGGTGACCAGAAGACAACAGCAACCTTAACAGTTCATGGTAAAAAGAACTTATCAAAATTGATTGATATCTCTTGAGATAGACAAAATTCTGAAATGTAGTTGTTTCTTCCCTGGGTCAGTAGTTTGTCTTTGTTTTTATCCCTTCCTCTTCCTTCATTCTATTTATAACTCATTTCTTCCTGAGAGTTGCTCATGGTGAATTTTTGGGTCGTTATTAATCTGTCCTTTCAAAGGAGAAAATGAGGAGTTTCCTTCTGTGCATGTCTCCTCTTCTTGGATATTTGCATTTTCCAGCTCCAGTCCAGCAGGTAACTTCAGTTCACCACAGTTTCTCCAAAACACCCAGATGTAGACTGTCAGGTCCTTCTTCTCCAGGAACTGGAAAAGAAGTGAGAGGAAATTCTCTGGCCATGTTTTTTCTGGAACTCTGAAGGTCCCAGATTCTTTAAAGAAGTCAGACATGCAGAGTGAGATAAGTGCCATCATTCCAGAGCTTAATTCCTGTAGGTTGTTTTATCTTTGAGTTATGATTTCCAAAATGAGGAGTAATAAGAATCTAAAATTCTTATTAGATGTAATGGCCCTTCAAACTTCATCTTAAAACTAGGAGCAATTTTATTTTGTAATCTGTCTGCTTTCATGTAAATGGGGCTGTAACAGTTTAGTAAAAACAATCCAGAAACTAACAACAGCAGCCTCCAAAAAATGACGTTTGTGTGGGTAAAAATAGTTCTGTATCCAGCAGTGTTATTTGTGAGTGCTGTTGATCTGAGGTCTGGGTGTTTCTGTTTTCCTCTTTCAATATAAATAACAACAAAACCCCGGGGAGCTGATCCCTCAGGGTAACTGCAATCACATTACACTCAAAGAAAGACATTTTCAGATTTTCTCAACTTGGTTATAGCTAAGAATATCAATAATAGGCTGGAAAAAAAAGACAAGAGGGGGAAATAATCTCAAAATAGAAATGAGAGATTTAATTCTGGTTTCCTGCTGTCCCTTTGTCCGTGTTGCATCCTCCAGCTCTGCCACCACTCTTTAAGGAAGAGCTGAAGGACAAGGAAGCAGAAGAAGGTGGAGAAGTGTCCCTGCTCTGTGAGCTCTCCAAGGCTAACCCAGTGGAGTGGCAGAAGGACCAGAGGATCCTCAAACCAAGTGGGAAATACAAAATGAGGCAGGAAGGGCTCAAGGCAGAGCTGGTGATCCATGAAGTAGCTGAGGAGGATGCAGGAAACTACACTTGTGTGTGTGGAGAGCACCAGACTACAGCTGTCTTGACAGTACAGGGTAAAGCCACCCCTGACCTCCTGTTTCCTGACTGGAAACCTCTGTCCTCTGCTCTGAGCTGTTCAGTTTTCCACATCTGTCTGTTCATCCTTATTAACTGAACTTCCATTGAGTTGAAAATGTTCCCTGCCCCATCCTCACCTGCAGGCTGTGGAAATTGGGAAATACTTGTCTGTCTTCTCTGTGCCATCCTTTTGCCTCTTCCTTTCCTTAAACACAAGCCTGCTCTCCTTTCTTCTTTCCCTTCTGCCATTCCTTTCCTGCCATGTAACCTCATTGTTCTTTGGTCTTTCCTTTCCTGCATTTATTCTCTAAACCACAAATCTGTTTATTCTTTTCCATTCCTTTCTGGAATTCCCAATACCAACCATTCAATTCTCAATACAGGGAGTAAGGAGTATCCAGAATAAGGCTCTGTTAGTTATAATTTCCTCTGCACAAAGTTGTGTCCATTCTGGGCTTTGTGCCCATAATCTCTCTCCTGATGCCTAAAGATAGATTTCCATTGGGAGACTGATTTTTCCAAGGAAAGAATAAATTCTTTCTGTGACCTCCTTCTGGTCTTCCTTTGTTGGAAGAACAATTTGCTGGACAAACAAGTCTGGTGTTTCAGTTTAACACAGCTGGAATGGGAAATGTGACAAATCAGGGCTAAGCCCGTTTTCTAGCCTGGATATTTTAACTAAGTCTCTAATACTGGACATTAATTTTGCGATCTGAGATATCCAACCTTGTTCAACAAGATGAAATATCTCATTATCTCACCTAGTTAATAGAGGGACATATGTGAAGGTCACCACATTTATTTCAGGGATGCAAGTTGTAATGGGTACAAGAGTTAGGTTAAATGGGAAAAATGTGTTCTGAGATGAGAACCCAGGCTGGAATTCAGCAGCTGCACATTTACTTTTGGGGTCAAGAAGAATCTGTGAGTCCCGGATGTGCCTCTGCAAAGATATCTCAAGGAAGAAGGAATGAGGATGAATAAGAAGCTGTGTCAACAGTCAGAGCACAGCAGGGCAGCTCTGTGAGTAGGAAAAGAGAATGCAAAGCCATGAAGTTTGTGGAAGACACTAATAGATGTGAATTAAGGAGGTCAGATCTGGTATTCTGGTTTTTTGTGAGGAGGAAACTGGTAGAAAGCAGGTGCAAATCTGTTGAGGACTGTGGAAAGCCAAGGTAAATCCAAAAGGATTAGGATGTCTATTCCCACTAGGATATTTTCATTTCTCTTTCCTCTCTTTGTGGCTGATGTTCACCCATCCTTGACAACTTTCCTCTGTCACAACCTTCACAACTTTCCCCTGTCACTTCCTCACCCCTCCCTGGAGCCACCCTCAGTTGGTAACACATTCTACCTGCATCCTTCAGCTGTGCCTCCATTTTTCCAAGAAGAATTGACCAGCCAGGAAGGAGTAGAAGGTGGAACAGCCACTTTGCACTGCGAGCTGAGCAAGGCCCCTGCCTGTGTGCAGTGGAAGAAGGGCCAGCACGTCCTCACCTCGGGCCCCAAGTACAGCATGAGGCAGGAGGGACGTGCTGTGGAGCTTCTGGTCCATGACCTGGACCTGAGTGACACTGGGGATTATTCCTGTGTGTGTGGAGACAAGATCAGCACAGCTGCCCTAACAGTTCATGGTAACGTAATCCTGGGGGTGAACATCCTCCAAACCTGTCCAAATCTCTATTACCATGTTCCTGTCTCTTCCTGTTTGCTTGGAATTTTGGTTCCTTTGGGCTCTCTGTGCCTCCTCCTTCTGTAGAATTGGGAAAAATATTCCCTGTTGGTGTTTGTCCCCCTCAGCTGTGCTGGGTCTGATGCCTCACTGTCCCATCTGGGTCACCAGAAAGTGATGCCTTGGGAAGGCTGAGCTGGAACAGAGACTGGACAGAGCTGGAGAATAAAGGAGAGATGTATTGAAAGGCCTTTAAGGTACACCTTGGGCAGGACTAGAGTCTGATCAGGGCTACACCCAAGGTGGACCCAAAATGGACCCAAAATGGTCACAAAATGGACAAACAGTCATGAGGTCTCACACTTTGATAAGTTTTGGTCCATTTGCATCTTGGGGTTGAATTGTCCAATTCCAGCTCCAGGTTGTGAAGTCCCATCCTTCTTGTTTTCTCCCATCAGCCACCATTGTTTGTGCTTTTGGGCCTGAAAATTGTCCTTGGTCTTCATTAGGAAAAGGATTTGTTTTGTCTCCCTGCTCTGTGAAGAGTGCTGATTAACAATATATGAGGCTCAGAACTGCACCCCTAGGCAGCACAGAATCTGAAAAACATGAAAGCTAAAACTCAAGGCATCATTTCCTATCACTTTCCTTGCCCTGATCCAGTGTCCAGGGAAGCTGGAGAAGATTTTCCATTGTGTTCCACTAACCTGGACCAGGGCGTGGTGTGGCCCCATAGAACCCTTCCCTCAGGACCTCACCAAGCCGTGTTTTAAGGAAAATTCACCCTCTCTGTGGTAATTCTTTTACTCTTCAGTGCTGCCTCCAGAATTCAAGAGAGAGCTGAAGGACCTGGAAGCTGTGGAAAATGGCACAGCTGCTCTGCAGTGTGAGCTGACAAAGCCTGCTGAGGTGGAGTGGAAGAAAGGGCAGGAGATGCTCAAAGAGAGCAGCAAATATGAAATGAGTCAGGATGGTGCTGTTGCAAAGCTGATTATCCATGAGCTGGAGGAGGAGGATGATGGAGTTTACACCTGTGTGTGTGGAGACCAGCAGACAACTGCCACCCTGACAGTCAATGGTAAAAAGCTAAAGGGAAAAGGCTGTAGCATTTTCTGAAAATAAAAATAGCAACTGTGGTTTAGTGTTGCTTAAGGAAAAGATTGGAAATTGTAAGATGTGCAGAATAGTCCATGCAGCTCATGGAGTGGCCAGGCAGAAAATGGGAATTGCAATGCAGAAGTAAGTGCATCTTTTCTGTATTTTGCTGTCAGAATAATCAAAATCTCTCCTGCAAGTGTCCTGCCTCAAGAGGGAATCTGAACCCTTAAAGTTCCCTTAAGAGGGAGTATGAACTCTTGCAAGTCTCTGTATTAGGAGGGAATCTGAACTCTGAAAATTCCCTGCTGATCTTCAGAACACTTCTTCAGTGATCAGGGCAGCACACTGGCTACTTTTACTGTAGGAAAACTATTATTCCATTTTTAGGTCATGGATTAGATTCTATATATTTCATGGCAAATGTAACTTCTTGAAATCCATTTCTTCTTGCTCTGCAGATATTTCTATTACTTCTCTGGGGAAACAGCTTCATAGTTTGAATCTAGAGCACTGAGGTTTAGAGACATCTGGGGGAAAAACCCTCTCTTTTGGTGCTTTCATTTTCCCTCTACTTCCTTTTTCCTAAGCCCCAGCTGCAGCAGGTCCAAGTCATATTTCTATTTTATAGCCCTACCAGCCCTTTTTAAACAAGAGCTTCAGGACACCGAGGCAGAAGAAGGTGGCACGGCGACACTGAGGTGTGAGCTCACCAAACCCAAGGCTCCAGTGGAGTGGAGGAAAGGGGATGTCACCCTCTACCCTGGTCTGAAGTACGAGATGAGGCAGCAGGGCTGTGCTGCTGAGTTGGTCATTTATGACCTGGAAGTGGAGGATTCAGGGGTTTACACCTGCGACTCTGGACACCAGCAAACAGCGGCTGCAGTGGCCGTGCATGGTAGGCAGTGGTGACCCTTGGCTCATAGGAGTGGAGTGAAAGGAGCTTTTCCTGGTGTTCTCTGCAGCCATTGATTTGTTTTGCTGCTGGTCCATGCCAGAATAAATGTTCTTCATGGGCATGGCACGCAGCAAAGTAGAAAGGTGGTTCTTGCAGTATCGGAGGTGTGAAAGCAATTTAATCGTAGAATCCCAAAATAGTTTGGGTTGGGAAGGACTTTAAAGCTCATCTCATTTCACCTCCTGCCATGGGTAGGGACAGCTTCCACTAGACCAGGTTGTTCACAGCCTCAGCCAAGCTGGCCTTGAATGTTGTAATGATGTAAAAATGCACTGACCCCTCCTGCCCTGAGTGCAGGGAGTGTGGCTGGATAGGGGAATGGGATAAGGGATGCCCAGTTGGATGTAATGCCTGCCTGAGATGGTAAGAGATGCGCCAATTAGGGGATAAGGGATTTCTATGATACATGAATGTGCTGCATTGTTACTGTAAGCTTTGAACTTCAGGTGCAAATGCTGACTGCTGAATCCACACCTGTGTTCATTCCTTCTACCATCCAGAACAAGACCTTAACTGAAATCTGGATTTCCCTTCCCATTTATCACTTCACTGTGATCTCTTACCAAGACATCAATACTAACCTGATCTTTTATACATTGGTAGAAGCCTTATTTGGGGCAGAAATTCTCTTTGTTTAATATTGCAAACTCACAGACCTCTGTTGAGGGACAGAGATCTGTGTAAGAGAGGCTGTTCCCAGTGATCTTTGCCTAAAGCATCCAAAGCTGGCATGGAAACTCTTTCATAGGAAAATCTGACTCCTTCAGATCTCACACCAGGTGATTCTGTTGACCACTAAGACCAGATCTTTTCTAACTTTATCTGTCCTCAGCACTTGGTTCCCTTTGTGGTTCAGAAAAGAAAGATTCTGTCAAGATAGAGAGTTGCACCCCCAGAATTATGGAGTCATTAGAATAAGCCATACCTGAAGGATGATGGTAGGACTGGATTCTTCTTGCACTAAAACACTCTTGAAACGTTTTCCTCTCAAATTTCACAGCTCTGCCTGTCACGTTTAAGCAACCTTTACAAAGTAAGGAATTTGAGGAAGGAAGCACAGCCACGTTCTGCTGTGAGCTGTCGAAACCCAGTGCTGCAGTGGAATGGAGGAGAGGAGGCGTGGGGCTGCAGCCCTGCCAGAAATATGAAATGAGGCAGAGGGGATGCCTGGTAGAGCTCTTGATACACAATCTCAGATTAGAAGACACAGGAGAATACAGCTGTGACACGGGGGACCAGGAAACCAGGGCAGCTCTGAACGTGAAAGGTACGTGGTGTGAGCTGGCTCCTAAAGGAATAAGTTCCTCCAACAGGCAAAACAACCATTTCAATATGAATATTTTTAAGTGCATTATTCTTATTCTCTATGAATATCTTCCTTTTCATCTGATGTATTAGGATTTTCTTATTTTTAATGAGAATGGAAGAGGATGATAATTTGTTTCTCCAGTGCTCTGTTTGAGTTTTGGGTTCTAATAGGAAATATGTTCAAGTTTTGTGCCTGAGGAGAAATTAAAAGAAAAGCAATGATTTAATAGAACATCTGGACATTTCAAATTACATGCTGTTTCAATATTTTAAAAGAATATTTTCTTTCAAATCCTGTAAGAAGACAGACAACAACATCCCTGACCTCTCAAGGCTGTCCACAGAGTTTCGAAGTTCTTTGCTCTTGAGATCATTATTAGATCAACTGAGGGATAAGTCATTCAATGAATTCACCACTGGGAAGGATTTGAGTCAAGGAGCAAAGGAAATAAATGTTATGGGTGCAGATGGCTTCTTCTGATGCAGCAAGATCTCCTAGTTGCACCAGGAAAATTACAAAACATGGATCCAACCCAGGAATATCACAGTGAAAAGCAGAGTATCTTGTTCTCCAAGAGTCACTCTGTGTTAACCAGGACTTGACTCAGCCTTCACTAAAAGATCCTGTTGATCCTTTTCTTTTCTCTTTTAGCTTTGCCAGTTCTTTTCCAAAAGCAGCTCAAGGACGAGGAGGCAGAAGAAGGAGCCACGGTGAAATTCCAGTGTGAGCTGACAAAGGATAACGCGGCCGTGGAGTGGAGGAAAGGCACCATGGAGCTCTTCCCCTGTGCCAAATATGAAATTAAATTAATTGGGCGCACAGCTGAGCTTGTGATCCGTAATGTAGAGCCAGAGGATGCCTCTGATTACACTTGTGACACGGGAGACCAGCAGAGCACTGCAGCCCTCAGAGTGAATGGTTAGCATTGCACCCGCCTGGGGTGGAGGAGAAGAGGCGTTGGTGGAACTGTGTGAATGATGTTATTTAATCCAAAAGTTGAGATAATGAGGAAAAGAGCTGCTCAGTCATAAAGCAGAGTGCAGAGAAGTGGATCTGGTGGGGCAGGGTTCCTATCCAAGCCTGTAAAGCTCAGAATGCAGTGCACTGACCCCTTCCTCTGATATGATAAAAGCAAAAAATTCTGTGCCATGGGGATTTGGAAATACTAACAAAACCTTTTTTTGGCACTTTGCAATTTTCCTGGCTCACGTGAATCAATAGCAAAATCGCACATCATGAAAAAAAGCATTTTGAGGTTGCTATTTTTAATCTCCCTGTGGAGATCCTGAGAATGCTGTGTTTAACCAAACCAGGAATAATGTCTGTGATTGATCACAGAATGGGTCACAGGTCCAACCTCCCTGCTCAAACAGGGCCATCCCAGCAGCACCTATGAAATGTTTGTGATTGTCTCAAATCTGGGTGGAATTTGTGGCTTTGATCTAAGCCATAACCTTTCAAACAACATATTTTTGCTGACTCTGACTCAAAAAGCAGCCACAGGGTCAATTATGGGTGAAAGAGCCCAGTTATTTCTTTACCTGTCTCACAGTAGTGTTTTTACTGGAACCACAGGCACTGAGATTCCTGTTTTTCCACCTGCTCACACACCCCCCATGGGTAACTCCTTCTTGTTTCCTTCTTGTTTCCAAGCTGTTGTCTGAGCTGTTCCATGCTCCACTTGAATAAATGTCCGTTTGTGCATCATCTGGAAAGACTCATGATGATGATCTGGGTCTTGAAAAGACAGCTGAGAAAGCAGAAATTAGTTTAAAGCTTTACATTATTTAGCTGTTGAAAATCAGGAGTATGTCTGTAAAAGTGAACAGATTTGCCCTGGTTTAAACAGAAAGTGCCAGGTTTTTCTTAGTCAAAACCTTTGTGTGTTGAAGTTTCCAATATGCTGAGCAGATGCATAAAAGGTGTGATGTGGATGCCCTAGACCTTATGGGCTATAAAGATATTTATTTGGGAAACTTTCTGATCCTCTGGATGTACACAATATAGGTCTGTTTATAGTGAAAAAAAATGGTTTTAATATCATATCATCATTTAATGAGAAATTCTTCTGCATCCCCAGAGCCCAGGTGCCTTGTGCTGAGCTGTGCAGATGTGGCATTGAAGAAAACAGCTCATGTATTATTTATTTCTCTCATTTTGCAGCCATCAAACCCCAGCTGAAGCAGCAGCTGAGGAATGAGGAAGTGGAGGTGGGAGGAACAGCCAGGCTGCGCTGCGAGATTTCCATCAGCAAGGCAGAAGTGGAGTGGAGGAAGGATGGAGTCCTGCTGCACTCCAGCTCCAAGTATGAGATGTGGCAGGATGGGACCCTCAGGGAGCTCCGTGTTCACCACCTGGAGCCTGGGGATGCTGGAGAATATTCGTGCAAGGCTGGAGACCAGACCAGCTCTGCCAAACTCACCGTGAAAGGCAAGACCTGTTTGTTGGAACGAGGAGAATTTTCCCTTTAGGAAACTGAGAATTTGCAACATGATCGAGTTATGTACACATGCATTGCATAAAATGAGTTATTGTGCTCAACACAGAGCGTAGGAAGGGTATCATAAAAAAAAAAATCTTGTGGTCAGTGGATGCACCTAAGCAAAGATTGACTTGGTGGACAGGAGAGGATAAGGCAGCTGTAATCTGTGACACATGGCTTGGAATATTTGCTTGACATCACATGCATGAGACTGACCAGATGGTCCAGCCCCAGCTTCCAGTCATGTGGCAGCTGCATCTGGCCTTAATATCATTGCAGAGCTTAGGTTGGACCACTGGTGTGGAACAAACACCCCCAGCATCTCCACAGGCTGCTCCACGTCATGGATCCCCTGCACATCACACACAGCTGCACCATTTTTCGTGCAGATGGTGACCTCAGTTGTAGGAATATCCACTGTGCTTGCTCAGAGGGAGATTGGGCTGCTTTTTGAATGGTGTCACTAGATAATTTTCGAGGTCTTTTCCAGCATTAGTGATTTTATGATTCCTTTGGTATTCCCCAGTGGGTTTGGGGTATTTACAGCTTCTGCCTGCTGGGGGATGTCTCTATGATCCTTGCACAGGTGCCCAGCTGTCCTAGAAGCAGGACTCAGGCAAACTGCAGTGCAGAACCCCTGTGCTCACATTAACCCAGTGAATCCTGCTGGGAGGACAAAGCCAACCAGGGCCTCAGCATGGAGTAAATGCAAATCTGTTCACAGAAATATAATAGAGAGGATCAGGCTTTAACATTATCCTGTGGAGGTGTCCAAGTGTAAATGGAACCAATTTCAAAATCCTGATTTTGGCATCCAGCATTCATGCGTTTTTCACCCAATCAAGCATAATTAAGTAAAACTATATGCAATGTGTCTCTTAGCAAGGACAAAGGGTAAAGCCACTATCTAAGTCGTTTGTCCTGTTGCCAGTATACTTAAAGCAGAGTTTGAAATGTGGTTTGAGAGTCTATGCTTTCTCCACCCATGGAGGTCCTTGAAGGACAAGGTCCTGAGCAACTAGCAGTGGTTGAAGCAGGTGACTTCCAAAATTCCATTGCAGCCTGCATTATTCATGGTTCTGATGCCTTGGGAAGGCTGAGCTGGAGCAGAGACTGGACAGAGAATAAATAGATATTTATTAAAAGGCCTTTAAGGACACACCTTGGGCAGGACAAGAGCCTGACCAGGGCCACACCCAAGGTGGACCCAAAATGGTCACAAAATGGATAAAGGGTCATGAGATCTCACATTTTTATAAGTTTTGGTCCATTTGCATATTGGGGTTGAGTTGTCCAATTCCAGCTCCAAGTGATGAAGTCCCATCCTTCTTGTTTTCTCCCTTCAGCCACCCATATTTGTGCTTTTGGGCCTGAAAACTTGTCCCAGTTGTCCTTGGTGTGCAGCAGGACAAGGATTTGTTTTGTGTCCCTGCTGTGTGCAGAGACCTGAGTGACACTGAATGTGAGCTCAGAGCTGCACCCCTGGGCAGCACAGAGCCTGAAATACATGAAAGCTAAAACTTAAGGCATCAGTTCCATGATTTGGTCCATGTTTTCCCTTTCATTTCCCATTTCTGCTCCTTGCAGAGCCTGATGTGACCATCGTGAGCGGCCTCAAGGACGCGGTGGTGACCGAAGGGGATGATGTCACCTTTCGGTGCCAGGTGTCCCACGAGAACGCCAGGGATGTGGAATGGAAGCTGCAGGATGTGGCCCTGCAGAGCAACGAGATGAACGAGATCTCTGTGGAGAAGGGCAAGATCCACACCCTGACCCTGAGGAAGGTGACTGAGCAGGACATTGGCACTGTCACTTTCCGGGTGGGACCCCACACGTCGACGGCAGAGCTCACGGTGAAAGGTGAGGGCTGCCTGTGGTGTGGGATGGGATCAGTGGGAACAGGGGGTGCTTTGCCTTTTCTGGTAGCAAATTCAAGGCCATAATTCACCCCTGGTGTCTTGGGGGTGCTTGTGCTTCAAAGCATCTGTGACTGCAACCACCATGGATAAACAGGACATTTCACCATCTTCCCGAAGCTCACTGATTCCCAGACAAATTACTAGCTTGGCTTCACTACTTGAATGCATAGACCTGGAGTTTTCATTGCTTCCACTACCCTTTTTTAGAATTATAGAATAATTTGGGTCTGGAGGGGCCTTTAAAAGCCATCTGGTCCAATCCCTCCACATCTTCAACCAGATCAGGTTGCTCAGATATGTTTTTTATTTTTATTTCTTTCTTTCTCTAAACATTATTTTGATCAAATTCTCCATCCAAAATCCTTCTCCTTCCCTCTTAGAAGCTTCTTTTAACCCATGAGTAAACAACATAGAAGACAGAGGATTTTTTTAAAATACTCAACCTATTGAGTGTTCAGCTGTAGCTTTAACACAGCAGGAAAAAAGACAAAGGTGCCTGGAAAACAAAGAAAAGAAAGCGAAGTAAACAAACCATTTGCTTTGTTTGTAATTTCAGTGCCACCTCCAGTCTTTAAGGGGAAACTGCAGAGCTGGCAAGTGCAGGAGGAGGACACAGTTGTCCTCTGCTGCCAGCACTCCCAGCCCAGTGCTGGTGTGAAATGGAAAAAGGGCCCCCAGGTGATCTCCCCAGGCTCCAAGTATGAAATCAGGCAGGAGGGAACAGTCCATGCTTTAAAGATTTATCACTTAAAACCAGAAGACTCAGGCAGATACTCCTGTGATAATGGAAATGAACAAACAACAGCCACTTTGACTGTTAAAGATGGGATGTGTTGGGGTTTTTTAGGATAAGAAACTTGCTCCACTCCCTTTGTTAGGCTCTGCCATGAGGATTTTTTTTCTACTGTCCTTGATTTCAGATATACTGTGCTGTCAAAAGCAGCTGAGTCCTTTTGCTTTTGGAAGTCCTGTGGTATCTTAAGCAAAGAAAACGCAGGGACCCAAGTGCAGGAATTACTTCCACACTTTGAGACCCTGTGGCCTCTCTCTGGTCACTCACACAACCAGGGCTGGAGCTAAAATTAAGATAGGACTATTTTTGATGCCTGATCATCCTCTGAGCTGTAGTTCTGCCTGGAAAAATGGTGATCCAAGTGAAATTGTTCAAACTTGGACACAACTCCAGCTAATGAGCAAGGCACTTAAATGCTTCTAGTGCCAAGGGTATTTAAAATATGTGTAATGTGACAATATATCTGTTCTTTTTTTCAAATCTGATCTGACACAAATTCAATATCAAGGTGACTTTTTCTGGGACACATGATCAGCAAAAACAAAGATGAGCCAGGATATTGATAAATCCCACCTTTTGAAATATCCCTGAGGGCTCTCCCCTGAAGACCACACACCTGCCTGGAGTCACACTGACTCCACAACTCGAGGATACCAGAATATTGGTGCTGTAGGCAGGTCCTCTGAGGGTCTTGGCCAATTTGTGTCTCTGTGTGTGGTCTCAGCCACTCCAGAACTCCCTGAAAAGAATTCCAAACCCAGGAAGGTGGGGAAGCCTGTGCAGTCACACTGTAAATACCGATTCAGCCAACTGGCTGAAAAAATATATATAAATAATACATATAATAAGTAAACAAATAAATACAGATATAATGTATCTGTATAACATAATAATAATAATATTAATAATAATAATCCAATTGGCTAAATCAGTAGTTACATATATATAAATATAAATACCAATAAGTGTGGAACCACTGAGGTTCTTCCAGGGAAGTGGACTTGAGGAGCTAAACTTCTCCATGTGGCACTTTATAAATCCACCCATCAAAACTCCACCTCAACCCACTAGTTATAATATCAGCACAGAGACTTCCAGGGTTCCTTTCTCTGCTGGTCCAGTTTTCAAATAAGGAATATTTTAATATGTAATCTTATAATTTTAGGGATTTTTATAAGTAATTTTAATAAGGAATATTATAGAAAGAGGTTTCTCCAGGCCCTCTCCCAAATACAGAAGAACTTGGATATCAGGAGTAGGCTTTTGAGGTCTGGTTTTGGTACCCATTTGGAGATCCATGCACTGAGATGCTCAAAACTCAGTATCCATGACCATTCCTGTGCAAGAAGGAGCATAATACTTGAGATGCTCAGTGTGGGGAGTGTTCAGTGATTCTGCTGGAGTGCAAAGTTCTTGGAGCTCCTGGAAAATCCAGCACTTTCTGTCATTCCTTGTTTTGCTTTTAAACCAACTTTGGCATTGAGTTTGAACCAAATTTAGGACGACACCAGAGTTTCATCAAACACAAGGCTTAGTTACACAGTCAGCAATGACATAGGAATTTCCCCCCCTCTGATTTAGGTTCTCCAGTCACCTTCACACAGCCACTCAAGAGCCAACAAGCTGAGGAAGGTGGCAGTGTCACTCTGAGCTGTGAGGTCTCCAAACCTAACACCACTGTGCAGTGGAGGAAGGCGGGGACGGTGCTGCGCCCCGGTGACAAATACAAGATGCGTCAGGAGGGGTCCCTGGCTGAGCTGACCATTCACAACCTGAGCAAAGCTGATGCTGGGGAGTACACCTGTGACACAGGGGACCAGCAAACCACAGCAGCAGTGCACCTAAAAGGTGGGGTTTTGCATGGGGAAGAGCTGCTGGGCACAGCTTGGCACCACAGCAGGGGCACAGGAGTGAGTAATTTGGCAGCTAAGCCTTGTCCTGTGCCCAAGGAGAACCACATGGATTTCAGAGATGAGAAGGGTTTCACAGGGTTAAAACTGGGTTAGTTACCTCTAGAAATAGGTATTTAGTCACTGATTCTGTGGTTTAATGATAATTAATTTTTACCCATGGGAAGCTATTGACAATTTTTTTCACAACACATTAACAGGTGTTGATTATACACAGGTTTTGATTATACACATATTAAATATTTACTATACACAAAACACAGTATAATTTGCAAACTTTTTAGACTATCATATATATGTGTGCATAATACACATGCAGTCATGAATCATGCATCTGTAGCACTGTAATATGCTGCTACATGCCTGTGTACCTATATTTCCATGTGTTCAGAATCATAGAATCACAGAATGGTTTGGGTTGGAAAGGACCTTTAAGATAATTTAGTTCTAACCCCCTGCTATGGGGAGGGACACTTTCCACTATCCCAGGCTGCTCCAAGCTCTGTCCAACATGGCCTTGGACACTTCCAGGGATGGAGCAGCCACAACTTCTGTGGGCAGCCTGTGCCAGGGCCTCACCATCCTCCCAGGGAACAATTTCTTTCTAACATCTAAGCTAACCCTGCTCTCTTTCACTTTGAACCATTTCCCTTTTTTTCTGTCACTACCTACCCCTATAAAAAGTCCTTCTTCCTCCTCTTTATAAACCCCCATAAACCTTCTCTTCCAAGCTGAACACCCCCAGACTTATTTAGAGCCACAATTAACAACAGCATAGGCCTGTCAAGAAACTGTTTAACCCAAGAAGCATCACTTGCAAGTAGATCTCAAACTCTGTTGCCCTTTCCATGAAGAGCCAGCAGCCACCATCGTGGAGAGGCTGAAGGACGTTGCCACGTACGAAGGAGAGGACGCGGTGTTCGAGTGCAGGCTGTCCCAGGAAACAGCTCAGGGTGCCCAGTGGTTCCTGGGGGATGTTCCCCTGCAATCCAACGAGATGAATGAGATCAGAGTGCAAGGGACACGTCACAGTTTGATCTTGAGGAAGGTGACTCTGGAAGACTGTGGGTCCATCAGTTTCAAAGTGGGGGAGCTTTCGTCAGCAGCGCAGCTGAAGGTGGAAGGTGAGCAGCCTCCCAGGACGAGGGGTGGAGCAGGTACTGGCAGGCACTGCTTTGACTTCTGGAGAGGTGTATTTGGCATTAGGGAACCTTAGAAATTTTGGGAGATTCTGCTAATCTAATTTAGAAATTTAGAGAGGTGCATCTGAGCCAGTCATTCCGGTCATTTTTATTGTACGTGGAATGAAGATTAATATTAACATCCTTTGATGTTATTTGATATAATAATTAATATTAACATCCTTTGATGTTATTTGATATAATCATTAACATCCTTTGAAGACCATCCAACTAAGCAGCTGATGATATGTCAGAATCAATGCTGAAGAGTGTCAAGAATACGCTCTGGACTAATCTCCTACTTATGATGCTTTTAGATCATATTTGCAAAAAAAAGTCTGAAACATCTGAAAAACCTTTCTTTTAAGAGAGACAGAATGATTTTTGAAAGATGGCCCGTGGCAATGCCTTGTGTTGTTTGTTCCTCTTCGATCTGTAACCACAGACACCCAGCCCTGCCCTGGGGGGGACGCTGGGTGAGGATGCTGCAGCAGTGCTGCTCCCCTCTCCCCACAGCTGCCCCGCTCACCTTTGTGAAGGCGCTGCACAACCTGGAGCTGCAGGAAGGTGGCACTGCCCACCTGTCCTGCGAGGTGTCCAAGCCTGATGTCCCCGTGGAGTGGAAGAAGGGCACATCTGTGATCCACTCCAGCCACAAGTGTAGCATCCAGCAGGAGGGGAAGGTGCACACGCTGGTCATCCGTGACCTGAACCACGCCGACTCTGGGGAGTACAGCTGCCACATGGCTGCTGGCAGCACCACGGCCATGCTGGAGGTCAAAGGTATGGTTTCCTCTCTGCCCAGAAGTGCTGAGAGGAGGCAACATCAATTTTTAGAGCTCTCTGCTACAAGAGAAATGCTGATCAGTGGAGCAAGTGCAGCAGAATCCACCAAGTTTGTCAGGGGGCTGGAGCACGTGAAGTACATGGAAAAACTCTGTTGTGATAGGACAAGGGGTGATGGTTTGAAACCAGAAGGGGGACAGTTTAGATTAGGTATGAGAAAGATATTTTTTACAATGAGGATGGTGAGGCCCTGGCACAGAGTGCCCAGAGAAGGTGTGGCTGCCCCTGGATTCCTGAAAGTGTCCAAGGCCAGGTTGGACAGGGCTTGGAGCACCCTGGGATAGTGGAAGGTGTCCCTGACTGTGGCAGGGTTTGGAAAAAGATGATAGGACCTTCTAATTTAAACCATTCTGGATCAAAGTATAAGCAAAGACAGGGGCAGCTCTATTTGATAACCGGGGAAGAGAAAGTGGAAGGGAGACCTCGTTGCTCTCTGCAGTTTCCTAGTGGAGATCTACAGAGGAGAGAGACACAGAACTTTCATGGAGGGCTCAGTGAAGAGAAGACAGGCAATAAGTGCAAGCTGCAGTGAGCGAAATTCAGGTTAGAAAAAACCCAACTTTTAACATGAAGGGCTGGTCAGACATTGGAACTGACATCCAGAGGAGTGGAGGAATCTCCATCCATGGGTCCTCCAGAGGTGCCTTCAAGCCTTAATTATTCTGTAATTGATCTCTGGCTGCAAGATCTGAAGCCTTGGATTGTAACCCCAGATTTATATATTCTATATATATTCTATATATATTCTATATATATTCTATATATATTCTAATATTCTTATATAATCTACATATATTATTTTCTATATTAATTATATTTTATATAACATATAACATTCTATTAATTATTAATATTCTATTATTCTATTAATATTATATCAATAATAATGTTGTATATTATTCTATTATACTAGTCTACATATTCTCTATATTCTATATTCTAATATATTCTATGTGTTCTAATTTCCTGATATGTTCTATATATTCGAATATTATATATTAATATATATATAATATTATAATGTATGCATATTTTATATTTTTATATACATTTGTATGTTCTTTGAGTGGTTTTATCCCGTTCTATGATTTTATTTCAAGGATGGAAAACTATCTGGGCCTCAATAATAACTACTGAACTTAGTTGGGAATTCTTTGTGAAAAAGAATCTGGGATATGGGGAGAGAAATGAAGCTCGAAAACAAATCAAATTTTTTCTGGCTGATTAACTCCCCTCCCTCCTTCTCCTCCTCCATCTAGGTCTGACTTTGGCATCCCTGGAAGCTCTCCTTAGGGAAACCCAGGTGGAATCGTCCACAAACTTCACTAACAGCTCTACCCACACCTTAACAATAAAACATTCCTCCATTTTCTACTTTTACCTCACCTGTTATATTTTTTTTCCCTTTTTCCAGGCCAGCCTGTGCTGTTCAAGCAGTGGCTGAAGAACGAGGAGGTGGAGGAAGGGCGCACGGCCGTGCTGCGCTGCGAGCTGACGCGGCCCCACGCCCACGTGGAGTGGAGGAAAGGGGACACGGTGCTGCAGCCTGGGGACAAGTACGAGATCCGCCAGGAGGGGACACGAGCTGAGCTCCTCATCTACGAGGCTGAGGCTCAGGATGCTGGAGAATACACCTGTGACTCGGGGGATCAGCAAACCACGGCGTCGCTGCACGTCAAAGGTAGGACGAGGCTTGTTTGGGGGCAGAGAAGGCTTGGCTGTGTCCATCCTTCACCAGGAATCATCCAGGCCAGGCTGGATGGACTCTAAGAGAGTCTAGTGAAAGGTTCCCTGCTCATGGCAGAGGTCTAGAACTGGATTTTAAGACCCCATCCAACCCAAACCTGTTGCAGGGCATTTCCACACCCGAGCAAATGTTTCCAAATAAGGAAAAGGGGTGTCAGTTTTACCCCTGACTTTTATGGAAAAGCAGCAGAACTTTGTGTTTCTCTCACCGTGGTTGGCCTGGTGCCAGCACAGAGGCACTGATAGGGCTTTGGAAATGTTTCTCAAAACCTGTAGCTATTTCTACTGGCAGCAAGCCAACAGAAGATGTGTAGATGTGATACTTGGGGATGTGATTTAGTGGTGGATTTGGCTGTGCTGGGTTAATGGCTGGACTTGATCTAAAAGGTCTTTTCCAACCTAAAGGGTTCTGACCCTCAGTGTTATGATTGGTGGTGTTATGCTCTATGTGCTTACACTGAAAATGGTGAGTATGGCCACGTGAAAACCTTTTGAGGCCCTGTGACCTCTGGCAGCCCTTTATGGAGCAGCACTGGACACCTCTGCACTATCAGCAGCTGATTCCATGAGTGGCCAGCAGGCAAACTGCACTTCAGAAAGAGGGGGAACAGCCCAGCTGGAGAAATTACAAACAGATTTCTCACCTCTGAGGGCTGTCACTGATGCAGTTGCTTCTCCACTGCAGTACTGCCAGTGCTGTTTAACAAAGAGCTGAAAAACGTAGAGGCTGAAGAAGGGGGAACAGCTGTTTTGCACTGTGAGATCTCCAAGCCGGATGCTCCTGTTGAGTGGAGGAAAGGAGGGGTGGTCATTCAGCCCAGTGACAAGTACGAGGTGAAGCTGAAGGGCAGCGTAGCTGAGCTCATCATCCATGGTGTAGAACCTGATGACTGTGGGGATTACACCTGCAGCACTGGATACGAGATCACCACAGGGTCTGTGTATGTGCAAGGTAAGGTGGTGAAACATGGTGGAAATGCCCCAGTTTTCTGCCTGGGTTTCTTACTCCAAAATCTTTGACAGTAACTGGCCAAGCAGCAGAAAGCCCATTCATTTCTTTCCTGATTCCAGTGAAGATACAAACACTCCACCTCCAGGCTGGGGCTCGACCCATCTTTTTATGTTAAACTAGTTTGACCATACTGTGTTTCAGAACAGATGGTGCTACTGCTGAAAAACTTGGAGCAGTGGTCATAAAAATACTGAAATTCTTGTTACAAATGATTGCAACTTCTATCACTGTTGATAATCTTATTACTCCTTTAAAGCACCCAAGTGAACATTTAAATCTTTGAGTACCTCTCTGCCTCACACAACTTCTGCAGATGGTTCAAACACACAGGAGAGCCAGGCACGATCTGGGCGAGGAGTGGAGTTTCCTCCCAGTGAAATGTTTGACACACACACTGCTCCTACAAGCAGGTTGGAGGGATGGAAGGTGGTTTATAACCTTCTTCAAGAAAAATTTAGTCCTTTTTTTTCCCTTGGAAAAAGCACTACCAGTTTAACTCCCCTGGAATTGCACTTGGGTTTGGGTTAGTCCTGCAGGGAGCGACTTGTTTGTTTTTGTTTTCCTCTGGCACCTTCTCTTGCTCTGTCACACAGAAGAAGCAGCAGTGGTAGTGTGTGGTTTAAGGAACACAGACGTCTTTGTGGGCGAATCAGCCACCTTCACCTGTGAGCTCTCACACCCCGGGGTGAAGAACGTGCAGTGGTGGCTGGATGGGACCCCTCTTCACAACAACCTGGTGACTGAAATCTCTGAGCAGGACGGCAGGATTCACACTTTAACCCTAAATGACGTGGCGTGCCATGACTCGGGCACTGTCACCTTCAGAGCTGGGTCCCTTATATCTTCAGCTAAATTATTAGTCAAAGGTATTTTCCCCTGTGAGCAAGAAACATGTGGCCACCTCTGGACTTGCTTCATGTGCTGGTGCTTCTGCCTTCCAGGCTACCCTTACTAAATCCCTTCATGGTTCTCCAGTGCCCCTGCAACCTCTCCCACTCTGGAAGTCACCCACTCTCACCCCAGAATTCTTCTGGGTACAACCACACTGATTTTTGCAGTGTTTCAGGTGAAGGAGGTTGCAGGGTCAGGGTTGCTGCTTTCAGCTGATGTCAAAGAAGAGATGAACATGAACCTCTGTGGTAGAATCCCCATTTCAGCTTTTTTTTTTCCATAATACCACAAAATCTTGTGGAGGTAGTAATTCCCAAAATTGCCACTATGCTGCTCCACAGCTGGGCTACTGGTGCTGGGCTCAGCATGTTCCCAGGACAGGATTTTGGGCTGTTCCTGGAAACAAATAGGTATGCAACATTCCAGTAACACAGAGACAAAATGTGCCTTGTTTTTGAAAGCTCATCCCTGCACTGGCAAAGCTTTCAGATCTGTTGAATAAATGTTTTTCTCATTTGGTAAGGGTAGCCAAAAGCTGCAAATAACACCAAGCTCCAGACTTGATAAAGCAAGCTCCTTCTCACCCAGTCTTTTTATAGCAATGGGGAAGATCTGTTATTTTTCAGGCAAAATTAAGGCTTATGCCCTGCTTGGAAATGGTATATATACAGAGATATAAAGGGTTAAAAGATCTTTATTCAAATCTACTCCTGTGCTATAACTGGGCCATAACAGGAATGATCCAAAATATGGAATTGTAGTCAGTGATGTCTCCTTCTCTGCGTCATATATCCCTTATACATGAGGAAATTTGGTTCTCTGCAAAGATAAAATGCAAAATCACTTCTTCATGAAATAGAATGATGCAGTGACAACACAGTGTGCAGGCCCTGCGAATCTTGTGTCAGTTTGCACTAATTTTCAGAGACAGAACCTGGTTCTGAGCTATCCAGGCAAAGAATTCCACTGGGCCTAAAACGTAAATTAAAAATAAATGCATTGTTAGGTATTCTGCTCAGTGAATTAAAGAGCTCCTGAGAAATTTCCATTTCATGGAATCACAGCATCATTGATTTTGGAAGAAATCTCTGGAGATCATCCAGTTCAACCCCACAGCTCGTACAGGTACATACATGTATGTGGGTATTTTGTGCTTCCACGAAGCTAAGATTCCTGAATTGCAAACCTGGATCACAGCAGCAGTATTTTATAACTGGATTGGGATAACCCCAGTTACACTGTGCTCAGTAACTCCTGATTTCATAGGAAAGTGGAACACATGTAAAATTCCAACCGTCCTTGTATTGACAATTTTGCACAATTTATTTTCTCCAGAAACTTAAATCTTTGTTTGAAATGTATTTCAGTCTGTCAAGCCATTCATGGCTTGCTCTTCATCAAGGAGATGACTTTGTTTCCATGTGCCTCATTCTCCTGGTTTAAGGCATGTTGGTAGTTTGGTTTATTGTGTAACCAGTGAGATCTCAGCTTTTCATGCTGGGCCTTCAAAACATCATTGCCCCACAACTGCCCTACATTCATTCCATGGCCCAGAGTGATGGTTCACAGATGATGGGGGGAGAATGGAAAAGGGTGAAGGAGCTGCTGCCATTTTCTAGCTCCTCTGGGCAGGTGAGAATTGCAGGTTCTGGGGCACATGTTGGCTCCTGAACAGGGAGAACAGTTGAACAGGGCCACCAAGGTCCTTGCCCTGCATATCAGTGAGGAGACAGTGAAACCAGGACCTTCTCCAGCACCTCAGGTGATATTTGCTGTGAAAAACACCTTTCTACATCTTACGGAAAGGGATGGGGTTGTGCTCCCCAGCTGCACAGACACCTGCTTGTTTCTTCAGCCAGCAAAACCTCTCCAGGATCTCCCATGGAGGCCTCCTCTCTGTGAACACACGTGGCAGACACTCAGAGTGGCAGAGGGAACCTTAGTGAGCAGGATCAAGCCTTACAACAAGTTTCCAAATGATGTTTGCAAAGCTCTCTTTGCTCCTCAAAGTCTGCCAGGAGCATCCCAAGCCCTTAGCCTGCTGCAGCAGTTTCAAGAGGAGCATTCCAGACAGAGATCTTCTGGGGGTTATTCCAGCTGGCTTGTGAGCAGAACAACTATTTGAAGAATAAGGACATCATAGAATCACAGAATGTCCTGAGCTGGAAGGGTTCCTCAAGGATCATCGTGTCCAGCTGCTGCTGATACCTTAGCTTTCTCTGATTGTCATCTTTTTATGACCCTTTGTAGCCCTATCATTTTATTTTTAAAGCTGACATAATTCTGCTGAGAATGATGTTTGAGAGAAACTTCTGTTTTCAGACTGCATTGAGATTTTTCCTTTTGACATGCATATTGCATTTGTACATGGGTAGTCCAGTCTGACATCTCAGGAGGGAGTCCTGGCTGCTTTGGAAGCTCACAGTATTTTAGGTCAGATATATTTATTTTGCCTTACAGCTGCCTCACAAGAAGCAGAACTTGGCTTTTAAAACTGCTTAAAAGCAGCCTCATGTTTCTCACCAACTTCAGGGGAGCTGCATATTCAGCTGCTCTCAGCATTTTATGGGCTCTCAGTCTGAGGTGTCAATGGTTTATGATCTCTCAGTGATAAAACACTGTAAAGGAAATCCTATTGTTTTTCTCCAAACAATGTGTCTGCTGCAGAGGAACACACGAATAATCAAAACAATATTCATCTGATCCTGAGGAGAGCCCTTTTTTTTGTCACAGTTGTCCTGAATATTTGCTCCTCACATGACTTCTGACAGCCCAAGACCACCCCAGACCAGGAATGAGTGTCTGTATTTCAGGACTGTGTTTCTTTCTGATGAGTAGTTACCTTTTAGTCACACAAGGAGCATCCAGTACAGTTTGTGGTGTTTTCCTATTGCTCTGTGAGGTTGAGAGTTTCAGGGAACCGCTCACTGCAGTCCTCTGCATCACAATTCTGCTCCACATTTTGGGGAACAGAAGCGTTTAATATCCAGTGCTTCTAAGGCTGGAAGATCTCAGCAGTCCAAACTCAGGACTGTTCCTGCACAAACCTTGATTCCTGGTGGCCCATTTCCCAGTGTGATGGTCATGTTCTAATTGCACCAGCCTGGCTTCCATCCTGCTTGATGCTGACACAGGCACAGACTAAACTGCTAATCCTCAGCATGCCCAGCCACCCCTCTGCCTGCACTGTCACTCTGCTTGCTCCCCACAGGCTCTGTGCTTGGCAAAAAAAAAAACCCTCCAAGGGGTGATTTCCATGGGGATCCACTAATGCATGTCCTTCCTGACGTGTTGGTTAACAGATCCCACCATTGAAGTGGTCAGTCCCATGCAGGACTTGACTGTTGATGAAGATGGCCCGGCAGAGTTCATATGCCAATATTCTAGGCCAGTGCACGCCATCTGGAAGAAAAATGATCAGGAAATACATGCAGATGGGCAGCGAGTGATTATCGATCAGGACTGGAATGTGAGCATGCTAAAAATTAACCCCACGGTCCCAGAAGACACGGGCATCTATTCTTGTGAAGCTGAAGGCATTAAAGTGATGGCTACACTTGATGTTCAAGGTGAGGTCTTCCAGCCAGAGAGGAAGACTACCGTGGGTTCCAAATCAAAGGGGTAGGAAAATCATGCCAAGGCTTTGCAATAAGGGACACAGCAGATACCTGCTCTTGGTGTTCACTCCAGTACTGAAAAGGAGGATAAAAGTAGTTGGGGGATGATGGGAATTGAATATGAAACTGCAGCATTATCTTATTTCTAATTAAAACTGCCTCATTATGCCATTCTAGCCATCCCACCTCTTCTGGAATGAGCTGGAATGTCAGTGTGATGGGATTGTGTTCTGCTGAATTGTAAAATCACAGGTGAATTGTTGGTCCAAAGGAATAATATACATTTTTTTTTGCTGTTGAAGAGCACTTTTTACACCATGGCACAAAACCAGTAACTAATGGATAGCGTGGAATTCCATTTTATTTTGCTGAGTGAAGGAGCTTGGTAATTTACCTATTTCAAATAGTGATCTCTCAGGAATTACCTCCTCACTCAGCACTCACATTTGTGGAGACCCTGAGGAACAATATATACAAAAATTAACAAAAAGCTAGGATTTTACATGGAAATGTCTTAATTTTTCTTGCTGCATATGGAATTCCTGGGTTTGGTTACCGAGTGAATTGGTGTGATCAGCAACAGCAGGTTCTGATTTCTGAATATTTGTGGCTATTTTGCCTTCTTGCTTAACTGGAGTTGGTTGTTAGAGCAGAAGAACATGGTGTTATTTATGATAATGTTTTCTACATTGATAAGCACTTTCCATTGTAGGGATTTAAAAGATTTTAATGAACATAATCTAAAAGCATCCCAGAGGAGGTAGGGTTAGCAATTGGCTGCGTTTCATAATTAGGGAAACCAGCACTTCCAAAGCACACAGATAAACAATTTGGGTTGTTCTGACAAAAATGATACATTCTCCAAGAAGAATCTGCAACCTCCTTATTGTTCTCCATAAGTATCTTATAAATAAGATTCCATAAGAATCTTATAAAGAAGAATTCCATAAGAATCTTGTAAAATTCAAATTTTTTTTTAGTATTATAGAAGCCCAGAATAGTTTGGGTTGGAAAAGATCTTAAAGGTCATGAAGTTCCAACCCTCTTGCCATGGGCAGGGGAATCTTCTACTCTCCCAGGTTGTTCCAAGCCCTGTCCAACCTGGTCTTGGACACTTCCAGGGGTGGGGAGTCCACACACATCATCTCTGGACACCTTATAATTTGTAATAAGTTAATAAATATCCAGTAGCTTGTGCTTTTTGGGCATGTTTGTTTGTTTTACCATTAAATAAATTGCTCAGTTTAGAGCTTTTTAACATTTAATTAATTTTTACTAATTTTTTTTTTTTGCTGAGCACAGTTCCAGATGATCCGTAGATATTTAAACAGGGATGTCTCAAGGTCTTGCTTTATAACACAAATCATGCTGTGATCATTTTATGGCATTTGTGTAAACTGTATTTACCCAACCGTGTGTCCCCACCCTTGTGCATGTCATTTGTCCCTGCAGCAACATGAACTAAACCCACATGCACCAGCCCATATTTAATTTGGCATCGAGCTAATTGCTGCTGTCCAGGTGCCAACTGATGTATGACTGGAGTGTGGAGGTTTGTGCACGTTTCTGACCCCACAACTCACCACACAGCATGGGAAAACAAACCTAAATGTCACAGAGCTTTTATAATAATTCAGAAATTTACTATTCAAAGTAGTCTTGATAGAGATTTTGACTTTCTGTGTGTTTCCTAGAGGCAGAATTATCTTGGCTAATTGTCACTATAGCTTTGCCAGCCATAATATTTTCTTACATTTACTTTGTAAGAAAAGTGAAAAGATTTTATCATGAGCTGTCAGTGGATTCACATCTCCCCAGTCATGATAATAATTGTGCTGTCTGGGAGATCTTTGGGAAATGTAGGACAAAAGGAATTTGGTTACACTTTATCTTCCTGAACTATGCCTTCCTATTTAATATTGACCTGATTCATACAAATATGACCACTTTTTCTTTATTTATAAAAAACAGTCAGGTTTTTGGAGGAAATTTGGGTGAAGTACTAGAGGTTCTAGATTAACTGCTGGAGGTTCTGGAGTTTTATTATTACTTTTAAACAGTCTTTAAATCTTTATATTATAATATTTTGTTAGAGCATGGTTGCAATCAACTATTAAACCTACAAGCACAGTTTATCACATCCTCATTTTTCCATCAGCTCTGCAGCAGTGGGAATCATCCAGTGCTCCAAGGCTTGCAAATATTCAGAGATACATGGCTAAATAATTAATAATGTTAATTGTCCTTCTTTTCTAGCCAAGAACAGCATTGTCCAGGGCCTGGAGAACGTGGAGGCCGTGGAAGGAGGGGAAGCTCTGTTTGAGTGTTATCTCTCCAAGCCTGAGACCTACAATTACAACTGGCTGATTGACGACAAACCTGCCAAAACCACAGAAAACACTGAGATGGTTTACTTTGAAAATGGGCTCAGGCACATCCTGCTGCTGAAGAATTTAACTCCCCAGGACAGCTGCAGGGTGACTTTCATGTGCAGTGATGCAGTGACCTCAGCCTTCCTCACAGTGAAAGGTAACTCAAGTGTTTGGGCAGGGGAAACCTTCAATTTCTGGTTGGAAAGGGGAAAGAAACCAGGAAAATATGATGAGTAGCAGCAAGGAGAAGTTGCCTTTGTTGTTTATCTTCTACCTAAATGTTCTTCCCACGCAATAAATTATAGAATTATCATTCAGGTTGGGAAAGATCTCTGAGATCGCATCCAACCTTTAACCCACCTCTACCAAAACTAC
>JBBMKD010000102.1:2573668-2586745 GCA_037834095.1 Argya squamiceps
ACAGCCTCCAATGTAGACCAGGGACAAGAGCCAAAAACGGGCCGAGGATCCAGGGTTATATACCAGACAAATGGGGTGGTCTTGAGGTCAGGGTCCAATAGGGATGGGGAAAAGTGGTGCAGAGGGGTGGCCAGGAACCAGAGGCACTAATAGGATCACAGGGGCATGGTACTGCAGCAAAAATAACCCAATGTGGTTCAAGGGAAGGAAGAACATTCTGGCAGGTGTGCATATACGGTAACAGAGTGACATAAACTTAACAAACCAATGAAACAAGGAAACCTAACGTGTATCTGCAAAGGCCCATGGGAGGAAAGTTTTCCTCACCCTAATCTGAAAGGGCATCTCTGCTGGTAGCAGGCCCCTGGGCCTCCATACGTGTTACTGCTCACATCGTGCATCACGGGACCTCTGTTGTGCCCCCAGCCCTCCCCGAGCCACCTGAAGAGCCACAAGTCCTCAGTCAGAGCAGCCACTCCGTCACTCTGTCCTGGCACAAGCCGCCAGGTGACATCCTGGGCTACAAGGTGGAGAGGAAAATCCCGGGTGTTGGCTGGCAGTCCTGCAGTGAGGGCCTCGTCCAAACCACGGAGCTCACGGTGGATGGCCTGGCCCCGGGGGAACCCTACAGATTCCGAGTGTCGGCCATAAATAAAGCTGGGAACAGTGAGGCGGTGCACTTCCCCCAGATGGTGAGGCTAGGTGAGGATGGACACAGGCTCCAGGGAGGACTGCAAGCTCCTGCAGACGCTACATTTTGCATGGCATGCCTGCTTCACCCATTCCAGTCATCTCCCAGTGCAATATTTTTCAGTGCTTGGCTGCCAACACAATAGAGGAGGAAGAGTTTGGGATAAAAGAGTCATTCTGGGCTGCTGTGAACAAAACCTGCTGTGTTTTTAGCACTCAGCACTGATTTCCTCCAAACTGCATCCAGCTGTCTTGTAGCCTGCACTGCATCATCCATGTGCTGGCCCATCACCATGGGTTTCTTGCACTGCATCCATGTGTTGACCAGTCACCATGAGTGTCTTTTCTGGTGGAGTTGGGATGGAATGAGTGAAAAAGGGCATGCTGGAATGTGTTTGGGGTAACCAAGACCACGACTGTGGGCTGGCAGTGTTGTCTTCTTCACCCATCTTTCTCCTTTTTAATTTTTTTAATGCATCTTTTTCAAGAATCCTCACAAAGAAATGCTGGAGGACACAGCTCCTTTGCTCTCTGATGGTGAAACTTTGGAAGCCACAGTGGGATGGGGAGTCTCTCTCTCAGTCCTTCTTTTCTTGCAACTCTTTCTCTGGTATCACTCATGTAAATTCCTCAAAATGAGTATAATGATAAAAAACCACTCTTTTGCTTACACAATGACTTTTTTTTTGCAACAATTACTGCTGCCAGTGCTGGACCCTGATGACTCTGCACATGCTGACTTTCTCAACAACAAACCCAAGGCATTTTGGGCACCCATCCCCTCACCCTGGTGAGAAATGTGCAGAGAGGAAGGTAACCTTGAAGGATGTGCTGCTTTTGGGAACCCAGTGCTGTCTTTTACATCCCAGTCAACATTTCTGAGTTTAATGTGGTTTTCTTCAGGTTATCATGATTGTACAAACAGCATTCCATTGGTGGACCTCCTTACAAAGTAAAGAAGATGCAGAGAATTTTTGGTTTTTAATTATTTATGCTTTTTGATAATATTTACTCTTGCTAAGATAGCATAAATATATATCTTTTTTTTTTTTTTAATTTCAGGGCAGAGATGAATGCCACTTTGAATAATCTCTTTTCATTCTATTTATTCTTTCTTTTTTTGTCTCACATCAGAACTCCTTCATTTCAAAACATTTAAGATCTAGAAATATGTAGAACTTCTTTTATACTGGTGATGGGTAAATGAAGACCAGCAAACAAACACAGGAACGTGGGAAATGCAACCACTTCTGCATGTATATGTTTAGATGGAGCTGGTTTAAGCACTGGGAGAGCTTGGAAAGTTGTCTTGATATTATCTTTGGAAATGCACACTTTGGATGCTGCCAATCTTCTCAAGTTTTTTCTTTGGTTGTCTACAACAGCTGAAAAATCTGTAAATGATGGATGGAATGCTTTTATGGAGTGGAGTGTCTCAAAGCCAGATGATAATCTGTTCTTTGTGTTAATTTACTTTATTTTTTGTGATTGCAGAGCCTCCAGTTACAGTCACCCAGCCTTTGGTGGGAGGATCTGTCTCAGAAGGAGGGGTGGCTCGCCTGGAGTGCACATTATCAAGTAAAACTGAGGAGAAAGTGACTTGGTTCAAGGGCAAAGAACAAATAAAAGCTGGAGGGAGATATGAGATCACCTCTGATGGAGCGAAGCAGATACTCATTATCCATGGATTTAAACCTGAGGATCAGGACAGCTACACCTGCATGGCTTCACCAGAGGTCAAATCTGTTGCCAACCTGTGTCTTGAAGGTACAAAGTGTGCATTTTTGGGGTGTTAAATTAGGTCTGGTATGAGCATCCAGGAGTATCTCCACAGCTTGGACTGGAATTCATTTTCTTTTACAAGCTATGATAACAATCCACAAGGAATTATTATTTTCCTGTTTGGCATTGCCCAGTGTGTTCCTGCACCCCAAATAGTTTTGAGTTGCTCAGATTAGAGTTTCTGGAGACAGATATTTAAGGTATGACATTATTGTTTCTACACGAGTTTTTGGTGCCTTTTGAGATGCTTTAGGGTATTCTGTGGATGTCCCAGACAACCTGGAGCATCTCAAAAGGGTCTGGGCAACATGTAGAAGCATGTGAATGTGTCCCAGACACCTTCAGACTTAGGCACATCCAACCAAGGAGATGTGTTCGTGTGAGATGGGAGTCTCAGCTCCCATCACAGCCACTGGAGGTCTATTCAGGACAGACAGGGAAGCCCTGTACATCTGGGAGATAGGATGATCCTGGATAGCTTTCCAGGCTCCACTGGCACTCTTAACGACCAGTTAATCAACTGCAACATTAAAAAGGGCAAAAATCTATTTATTGGGTTCAAATGTGCAAGGAAAAAAAAAATTGTTAATGTTTTTAGTGCATGCATAGAATCACAGGATTGCTGAGGTTGGACAGACCTTCTGAAGATGGTGTGGTCCATCCTCCTCCTCAAAGCGTGGTTAGCTAAGACAAGTTCACCAGGACCAGATTCAGTTATATTAACTTCCCAGAGAAGGTGTCAAGTCTCCTTCTCTGGAGATATTCAAAATCCATCTGGATGCTGAATAATGTGATCTAGGGGACTGTGCTTGAGCAGGGAGGTTGGACTAGATGATATCCAGTGGTCCCTTCCAACCTTCCCCACCCTGTGATTCTGTAAATTCCCATTTTGTTCTCAGTATGGTGCTTAGTTAAATGCCACTGAGACTCTCCTGTAGAAGTGCTTTCTCAAAACTCTCAGATATTTAGCCTCTCATCTGTTTAATTCCCTGCAGTTCCCACAGTGTCGATGCTGAAGGAGATTGCCAGGGAAGCTCCCGCTGCCAGCCGGGCTGAAGAGATGGTGGATGGGCACATCCAGCCCAGCCTGCCCCCAGAAGCTGCCCAGGAGGGAGATCTTCACCTCCTGTGGGAAGCCCTGGCCAAGAAACGCCGCATGAGCCGGGAGCCCACCTTGGATTCCATCAGTGAGGTGCCTGAGGAGGAGGAGAAGCTTCAGAAGCTGAGGAAGGAGGAAGCAGAGATGTCTCACTACTACTCAGAGGAGTACTCCACGTGTGATGAGCTGGCCAGGACAGGAGAGGCAGATTTCTCTTTCACAAGCTCTGATGATGAGTCTAGAGCTGGGACTCCTTCCCTAGTAAACTACCTCAAGAAAGCTGGGAAGAAGACCATGAGTGTTACCAGCAAGGCTCAGCCCACCTCCACAGGAAAATTATGGAAACAGTGGGAGACATCCACTGTGGAGACCACCGTGGCCACCACAGCTGCTCAGCCAGCTGAGCCAGAGCTGCCAGATTTAGACGACCCCTCCATGAACAAGGCGGCCGTGAAGATCCAAGCTGCTTTCAAAGGCTACAAAGTCAGAAAAGAGATCAAACAACAAGAATGCCCAGTGTTCACTGAGACCTTCAAAGACTTCTCTGGAGAGCCTGGAAGCACCCTGCACCTGGAGTGTGTGGCCCACAGCAAAACAGACATGAATGTCCGGTGGCTGAAGGATGGGAAGGAACTCTCAGATGGTCGTTACTACCACATAGACAACTACAGTGATGGCACCTGCTCCTTGATCATCGCTGGCCTGGACAGGAAGGATGCAGGGAAATACACCTGCGAGGTGTCCAATAAGTTTGGCAAGGCCTCACACAGCGCCAAGGTGGCGGTTGGCACTCAGGAACCTCAAGTTCTCCCCAAGGAGAAGCAGGGTAAGCAGAGCACTGACAGCGAGACAGAGAGCTCGTCTGGCAGCGAGCTGGACGACGCTTTCCGAAAAGCAGGAAGGAGACTCCACAGGCTCTTCAGGGCCAAGATCTCCACGGAGATCTCTGATGTGGAGGAAGAGCTCTTTGTCAGCGCAGACGAAGGGGACGTAGAGGTGGTTGACCACCAGACGTACCGTGAGGATGACCAGTACATCTACATCAAGTTTGAAATCATGTCCGAGGCCAAAACAGCTGTCACGCGGTTCAGGGAGATGTTTGGTGCTCTGGGAATTCCAGTGGAGATCAACATCTTGGAGCAAGGCCCGAAAAAAATCGAATTGCGCATTGGGAAGGCATCACCTCCCACCTTTGGGAAATTTGCACTTCCAGTAGCAAGACCTCCACCACCTTTGCTGACTTCTGACACAGGTAGGGGAAGCAAACCTTGTTTATTCCTTGGAAAAGACAGTGGGAGCAGGTCACAATATCATTTTTTCAGTCTCAAGCAACTTTTTTTTTTTTTTTTTAATTTGGTGCAGATATTTTTATGAAAGCTTTGCATTTTTAGAAAAAATAATGACTTTTTTATTCTTTTTCATTTTGAGGGAGAGGAGGTGCATTGGTGAGGATGTTGAAATGTATGAACTTATCTATGAAGCCCCTTTTCATTCTAGGAATGTTGTCTACTACAACATGACCTTAAATACTATGATTATTGTATTTAAATTAATTATGTAGAGTTTAGAATGGTTCTGAGTGAGACAAGACATTTTGACAAGGAGAGGACCAGGGACAATATACAGTTGGCAGCTGTGGTGTTGCTGTGCTGATGTAATATCGTCATAGTGCTAGGGAGTTTCATGACTCTTTTCTAGAGAAAAGATATTCCTCCACAAATTAAAAAAATGGAAATCAGAAGCCTGGCCAGAAGTGGCCTAAAATACCCAAAATATACCTTTAGATAAAACCAAATTTCTCTTTCTTCTCCCCAACTTTAGCCCCCATGTTCGTGACTGAGCTCCAGAACCAAGAGGTCCAGGATGGGTACCCAGTGAGCTTTGACTGCATCGTCATTGGCAAACCCCTGCCCACGGTTCGCTGGTTCAAGGATGGCAAAGCCATTGAGGAAGATGATCACTACATGATCAACGAGGACCAGGAGGGGTGTCACCAGCTGATCATCACCGCTGTGGTCCCCACGGACATGGGCGTCTACCGCTGCCTCGCTGAGAACAACATGGGGGTGGCTTCAACCAAGGCTGAGCTTCGTGTGGACTGTAAGTCTCAAAACCACCATAGAAAAACCAAGTATTCTGCTGAGACCTGGTCAATTTTATTTTTTTTTCCTCCCCCCAAGGAAAGCACTGTTTATATTTTAAAGAAAAATGTTTTGGCCACAAAATTTTCCCTTGCAAACCTCTTGGGTTCGGCTGGGTTTTGCCAGCTCCAAGGTGAGGTTCAGGGTAAAGCTTTTGGGGTAAACAGAGGTGCTTTCCATGATCCAGGAATGTGTGGGATCCTGCTGCAGTACAATGTAAAATCCACCTGCCATTCACTCAATTAGCAAAGGATCTAAAATCAGTAAAAACTATTTAAGTAAGGAAAATAGTTCCAAAGCTCAGATTATTCAAGACCTGTCCTTTTCCATTTAACAGTGACCAGCACAGACTATGAGACAGCAGCAGATGCAACAGAGACATCATCTTACTACAGTGCCAAGGAATATATTTCAAGGTAAAATATGGAACTCTGGCTTTAGCCTCTGACTTGGTGAGATCAATTATGAAGGTTCTGGCTTCTTTTTTTCCTTGCCAAGGTTGGGATTAATACATGGGAAATGTAGGTTTCGAGTTTGGATTTGGATGTCTATTATTTCTTAACTATTTACAGACTCATGAGCTATGAGTTCTAGTTTCTCTAGCAAGTTAGAGAAATGAGGTAAAATGGAGTACCTCTAACCCCTTCCAAGGCTATTTAAGCACTAATTACCCAATAACAAGGTGACACCTATATTATTTATATTCCTGACCCAATAATGACCACCCAAGGCCCACGATGTGGAGCTTTTTTACCCAATTACAGAAAACCACTTAAATGAAGGAAGAAGGTGAAGAAGGACTCAGACAATGCCCAAAATCCTCCATCTTATCTCACGTGTATTGCTATATACTAAAATCCCAAAATGCAAGTTTCCAGAGTTCCAACAATCAATCTGTGTGTTTGTGTCAGGGCTGGGTTTGCTGTGTCAGGCAGGGCCAGATTAATGCCATAAAGGAGCATCCAGCCCAGATGAGATGCAGTAACTGCAACAGCTGCACATTTCTCATGGGCAGACTTGCTCTGGAGCCTTCAGGCAAGCAGGGGTATTCCCTCAAAGAATCACTCTGTTACTTTTAATGTCAGATGGTGTTGAGTCTGTTCTCAAGATGCCAAAACCCACAGACTGAATTTACCTAAAATAGGTGATTCTGATTCCTAACTCTTGCCTGGCATCCTGATTTTCTTCTTTTTATTTCCAATTGCTGCTTAGTCGGGAACAGGAGGAATCCACCACTGAGGAGGAGCAGTTGCCCCAGATCTTTGATGAGCTTCATGATATTCATGTGGCACCTGGAGCATCATTGGCTAAATTTCACCTGAAGGTGAAAGGTGAGTGGATCCCATGATATTGTCAGTTTTCCAGGTCTGATATCAGGTTGAAGTGATGGACTTTTCCAAGGTGATCTTCTGCAGCTGTGACCCTGGGCTGAGCACCTTGAACCGTGTTTGGAAAAACCAGCTGGGGAATGTGTTCATGCTGCTGAACAGGGACTGTTGGAGCAGACTCAGGCAGATTAAGTGCCTCATTTTGTGTCCATTTATCCAGGCATAATGACAGGCACGTGCTTCTGAAAACTGAATTCTGGATTCCTTTGAGCACAGGAGCAATAGGGAATAATAATCTCAATATTATTATTATCACTATTAATAACTATATTATAATTATATGTAATTATAGTATAATTATATGTAATATACATCTATTTATATAACATAAATAACTATATCTACTATAATGTATTAATAATTGTAATAATAATATAATATTAATGAAAATTAAATCATTCTTCTTCATTCTCTTCAATAAATTAAACAGTTGTGGATTTGTCTTCCTCCATTAAGGGGTTGCTCCTGCAATGTAAAAACTGCAGAATCATCCCTCTGGTGTTGACTCTGGTAGGGAGAGGTAGGGATTTTCCTGTTTTCCTCTGTTGCTGTCTATAGAAATTCTGAGAATGCATTTGGCTTCAACATTTCTCCTTGTGAAGCTTTCACATGAGACCTAAGTGTTGGTTTTTCAACCTCCAAGGCATTTTCACATGCAGACAACATGGGGAGTGCCAGAAACTGAGGAGACAGGAAAGAACTTTAACAGATAAATCGAATTTAATGGATTTTTAAGCATTCCTAATTGGTTAAACCCTTGAAACAGGAGCCCTGTTAAAACCTTGAAACAGCAGAGGACCTGGCAGTTCAGAGATGCTCCCAAATCAGTGTCACCAATGAATTTTGTTCTTCTCTGTGCCTGTAACTACTCCTCACAGGGTACCCTCAGCCTCGTCTCTATTGGTTCAAAAATGGGCAGCCCCTAAAGGCCTCAGATCGTATCCTCAAGACTGACAGGCAGGAATTCCACTCCCTGGAAATCCGCGACGTCACCAAGGCAGACGCCGGCCAGTACTTGATATTTGTCATCAACTCTGCTGGTTCTGCCTATTCCTCAGCCAGGCTGGTGGTCAAAGGTGGGTGTTGCTATTTATTTTGGGCTGTTCCAGAGGCTCTTACCATTTTGTAGAGTTGTTTTTTTACTGAGAAAACCTCCCAAGGTAACCCAGGTGAGGTGAGGAAGTCTGTAGGTAAAAGATGATGTGCTTTACTCTTGGTTCGCCTACAAATTTACTGTTTAAGATGATGATGATGTCACTTCTCTGTGGTCTGACTGTTGTCTCCTAAATTTTATTTTATTTATTTATTTTGTCTCCTATTTTATTCTTGCCCATCCTCATTAACCTTAGAAGTTCATTTCATTAAAACATACGGACTCTTACAAATCACACCAATATTTCTGTGTAATATCTCCACTGGAGTCACTTCGGGAGCTTTTTTCTGCAACTCCTGGATTGACACTTTTTTTTATTTATCATGTTGGTTTTTTTCCTTGTGTTCCAGATCCTTATGAGAAAGAAGAGCCATCCAAAACAGGTGAGAGAAGCCACAGCAGGTGAGAACAGAAGCCCCAGGAATTTTTCAGTCTAAACTCACTGTGCTTCATCAATAATATTATTTTCAGATTCCCATGAGCAGCTGATACCACCAAGATTCCTTGAAAGATTTACAAATAAGAAGGTGAAAAAGGGTGCAAGCATCACGTTATCTGTGAAAGTTGAAGGTAAGTGAGCAGTTACCTCATCTCTCTGAATAACACTTGAAACGTGGAACTTCACAACACATTCTTCTCTCTCTGCCCCCAAGTCATTTTAACCTCATTTCTTGTTTCTGAAATCTGGGATTCTACTCCCAAATTAAATTTCTGACAAAGACACTTCACAGTTAAATATCCTATTTTTCTTCACCTCCATTTTTTCTGTGTGTAAAAATGGGGATAATGACACTTTGTAGTATGATGCACGTTGACCATTAATTGTGATTGATATCACAATTAATCACTATTGTATGATGATTGATAATTTTGGTTTTACAAAAAGATTTAATATCTTTATGAGCATGCTGCAAAATAGCTTATCCTCCTTTATTGCATATTATGCCTGTTATTGTTGGGAAAGTATCAGAAAATGGATCAGAAAAGCATTTTTTTCACTGCAAGGCTCATATTTTTAAGGGAGGAATGCAATTAGGAAGGCTAAATCTTATTGCACCAATTTTCTTTTAGGACATCCACCACCAACAATCACTTGGATGAAAGAAGAGTCTCGGGAGGACATCCTGTGGATCAAACCAGACACTCCTGGGTACAAACTTGCCAGTTCCAACATGCACCACAGCCTGATCCTGCTGGATGTCAAGAAGAAGTTCAGTGGAGCTTACACCTGCATTGCCACCAACAAGGCTGGCCAGTCCATCTGCACCGCCAACCTGGAAGTTGCAGATGGTAAATCTTTGCTGCAACACAAACATTTTTTCTGTATTTCCCTTTTGTGCAGTGCCTAAGGGAAAAAACCAAACGTGACTGTTAAGGAAATTATCCAATCACACCCCCCAAAAAAAAATGTTTTCTCAAGAGCAGCCATGATTTTGCCTGTCTTGCAAATGGTTACGCTCTTTATTTCTATAATATTTTAAATTTCTGACTCTGTCTTCTATTGACAGCAGCATCTTTTCTGTATAAACAGAAGACAAGTCTAAGCAGCAACCAAATTAAGCACAAATTTAAAAAAAGGAAAGAAAGTCAATTCAAAGTAACTGGGAAAAGTCACCATTTGAAAAATTATTTTGAGTGTTTCACTCTGCTGAGGTATTTTGGATTGTATTAGAGTTATTTGGTTTTTTTGTAGAGCTTTCCAAGGCCTCTTTTAAGACAATAAGATGGGGAAAAAATAAATATATACTGGGAATAGGGACAGAGATGTGAAGGATTCCATTTTTCTGTTATCCTGCCTTGCATCCCACATTTTTATTGAACCAAGAGCTGCAGGAGCATAACTTGAGCAGTGTGGAGAAATGGGGCAATTATATATTTTCCATTAAAAGGGAAAGGAGGAAACCACTGCTGTCACAGGATTGGGAATACATGTCCCATGTCAGGAGCTGCTGCAGTACTCCATGTCTAGAAAACGTGCCTGCATTAAATACCTAAAAAAGGACATTCTGTGCTTTTTGTCCTCTAATGATAAAACCCCAATCTTGCAGTGAAAGAGGCTGAAGTGCTGACCCAGGAGCGTGTGATGGTGTCAGAAGCCATCATGACCACACTGGGGTAAGCAATTAAATGTGTGGGAGCAGGGGGGATGTGTTCCTCATTTAGCTCTCCTCACTACCCATCTTATTGTAACTTTTAATTCTGCTTTATTTTCTTTTTCAGAACTATTCAGTCCTCTGAAGGTAAGAGAAGCTGTTTTCTCTCTCTTCTTCCTGTCCTCTGTATCTACAGCTGGGACTGTCAATGTATTTCATGTATCCACTTATTTTTGTCCTGTTTTCTTGAAATTGCCTGAAATGTTGGAACCTTTCAGGTCTGCTCACTGTTCAAGGGTGAATTATTCGGATGAACTGAGAGCAAGCACAGTTTTAAAAACAGGAGGAGGGAAGAAAATTAAACCTTCCTTCCACAGAAGCTTTTATTACTCAAAAAGAGATGAATTTTCAATGACACTGCCAGCTTAATAACATATTCTCTTTTTCCAGGAGACCTTGAAGCTGGCAGAGAAGGTGTGCCCAAAAGCCCTATTTCATTAGCTGATGTTGGCTCAGAGGAGTTCTTCCAGAAACTCACCTCACGTATCTCAGAAATGGTATCTGCAAAAATAACTCAGGGTAAGGAATCTGGAAAACAGTTTAACTATGGTAGGAAAAAAAAAAAGCAATCTCTTTTTTTAGGTGTTGTTTAATTATAAGTGAGATTTATGCAACTGGTTCTGAGATACTCATTCTATATAAGCAAAGGAACTTTTGTCGATGCTTAGGGGTAAGAAATTTTAGTAGGAGTCCATCCAAACTGCATATCTCCATCTAGAATTTTGAACTAGAAAAGAAGCTATTAGAGTAAATTATAAAAATAGGAATGTATTTTGCATCTCTTAGGTGTTTTGAGTTCCCCAGATATTCATCATTCCTAAATCAGAAAGCAATCCCGTTTTCTGCACTTCTCACATCTTCAAATTTTATCTCACAGTGGAATTTTAAAACCAAATTAAGGCTGAAAACACTATGCACAGCTGTGCAGTAATCCAATGATTTGTCAAGCTGAATGAAAAATTCTGGTTTGTGCCTGCCCTTATTATCTTGTAGAAAAAGTTTAACTTGGAGCAAAAATAGAGGCATTAACTCTCCAACAAATATTCTTGCAGTGCAGCAGCAATATGTGCACTAGGCTTGGAACACCACATATTAAAACATCCAAAATATCCATTTAATCCTAAATATCAATAGGAAACCACACTAAATATTACTGTGAATGTTCTTCCTAGGAAGAAGAAAGATTATGACAGATTTGGCTCGTGTTTAAATTGGGGAAACTTATTTAACCCTTTGCTGTTGCTCTGCTTTTCAGCTAAACTTCGAGTGCCGGGTGCAGATAGTGATGATGAGTCAAGAACTCCCTCTGCATCTCCTCGCCATGGACGATCCAGACCTTCATCCATTGCTCAGGAATCCTCCTCTGAATCCGAGGATGGGGATTCCAGAGGGGAGGTATGATATCTTTATGGACAAGTTGGACACAAGGAGAAAACTAAACTTAGAATGACCATCTCACTATGGTGTGGGGATCTCCATCCTCTTTTGTGATGTAATTCAGTTTTGTGGGTGTATTTAGTAGTTAGATGTTGTGTCTGTGATACAGAGAATCAAATTCTGATGCTCACCCCATGATCCTGAACAAGTCATGGAGTCAACATGGTCAAAACATACCCATGACTTGGCAGCTCTTGCTTTCACGGCTGAACTTCAGAAAGTCAGAACTTGATTTTCTGTGGCCTTGCATAGAGTTGGACGGAGGAATCTTGTTGGGAAGCTCTTCATGAAGGAAATAAAGAGTACAAAGTGACTGTAGTTTTGTGCCTGCAGATCTTTGATGTCTACATGGTCACTGCTGACTACGTGCCCGCAGCACCGGACAAGGAGACCATCACCCTGAAGGAAGGACAATATGTGGAAGTCCTGGACTCAGCTCATCCTCTGAAATGGCTGGTCAGGACTAAACCCACAAAATCGAGTCCCTCTCGACAGGGTTGGGTGTCTCCAGCTTATCTGGACAAAAAATTAAAGGTGACTGATCATATTTGGTTATTTGTCATTTAAAATTTCTTGTTCCTGTTGCAGTTCAGAGCTGTCCTTTTTGCAAGGAGTGATGGAGGAGGAGGTTGTTGAAGGGGTCTGGAACAAGGTTGTACTTTTTCATGTTTTTATTAGACAATATTTCTGGTCTGTGAAGGTGCTTCTGGGTTGTAAAGACCTAAAAACTCTCCAGTACAAAAGAAATTTCACACTGGTTTAGTAATTGTTGAACTAAATAGGACTGTGAACAGATGATATTCCTCAGTATGTATAAATAAAAGCATTGTTCACTTTCAAGAATTATTTTAATTTTTTTTTCTCTAATGTTGTAGCTGTCACCAGAGTGGGGAACAATGGAAATTCCAGAGTTTCCTGGAGAGTTTGTTTCCGAAGATGAATACAAAAGGAAGCTGAGGTGAGCTCGTGTCATTTGGTATTTGCACCTTTGAATTTTCCTGCCTTTCGAGCCACTTGCATTTTGTGATTGATTTCAGCCTAGGAAAATTCCAGGCTATGGAGGTCACAGAATCCTAGAATGGTTTGTGTTGGAAGGGACCTTAAATACCATCTAGTGTCAATGAGTCCCATGGGCAGGGACACCTTCCACTTGACCACTTCCATCCATCCATCCATCCATCCATCCATCCATCCATCCATCCATCCATCCATCCATCCATCCATCCATCCATCC
>JBBMKD010000102.1:2588432-2634986 GCA_037834095.1 Argya squamiceps
CCATCCATCCATCCATCCATCCATCCATCCATCCATCCATCCATCCATCCATCCATCCATCCATCCATCCATCCCCAGAGGGGATCTTTCAACACATCCCAGGAGTCAGTTCCTCTGATCATAAATCTCTGCTTTACAGCCTAAGAGCCTCTCAAGGACAATTGTGATGATTTTTCTGTGATTTCTTTCTGCCTCTCTGTCTCCCCCTTCAGTGTTCTCATTCAGGAGCTGTTGATCTCAGAGGAAGATTACATTCAAGATTTACAGTTCCTCCAGACTCATCACCTTAGGTACACTGAGACCTGTCCCAGTGTGCCAGGAGCTGTTGCCAGTCAGAAATCCACCATCTTCAGGAATATTGATGACATTGGTCGCTTCCATTCCAGGTGGGGATTCCCAAGTGCCTTCATTGGAGACCAAAGAGTGGTTTATTATTTATTATTATTATTATTATTACTACTACTACTACTACTACTATGCTTGCTATGATTATTACTTCTTCTATGATGATTACTTCCATGATTATTACTTCTATTGATTACTATGATTATTGCTTCTATTATTAATATTACTATTCTTACTATTATTCCTGATGTGGAACACTGGCAGTGCTGAGGTGCAAGGGAATTGATGCTCCTATCAGGAGGGTAAATGATGGTGTGGCTTAAATCATAGCACAGAGTTAGGACTTCAATAATCCCCTCAGAGCTTCAATGTTTCCTGTTTCCAGCTTATTTCTTACTCTTTTAACTGAACATAACTGAGAAATAGTGAATTATGTTAAAAGGCAGCAAGATCTCACAGGTATGTCTGTGGTGTCTTCATAGAGACATTCATTCACATAAAACTGATGTCATCATCCATGAATTTCAGGACACCATCCACTATCCCATATTGCTCCAAGCCCCATCCAACCCAGCCTTGGACAATTCCAGGGATCCAGGGGCAACCACAGCTTCTCTGGGAAATCTGTGCCAGGGCCTGCCCACCGTCACAAGGAAGAATTTCTTCCTAATATCCCATCTAACCCTGCCCTCTGTCAGTTTAAAGCCATCCCCCCTTGTCCTGTCCTCCAAAGTCCCTCCACACCCATCCCAGCTAAGAGGAATGGCACCGTTGGGTGAAGAGGTGCTGAGAAGTGCAACATCCCTCATTTCTCCCCATCATTTCCCTTAACCTGTGTTAACCTGACATCTCCCGACCCACAGTCTGGCTGCTGGGGCTGTGTTTTAGCCTCATTGCAGCCCCTTTTCTCCCGTCCCCACAGCATTTTCCTCCGGAGCCTGCAGAGCTGTGACACTGATGACGACGTGGCCATGTGCTTCATCAAGCACGAAGCAGAGTTCAACAAGTACATCCAGTACCTGGTGGGAAGGGTCCAGGCTGAGTCAATTGTTGTCAGCAAAGCTGTCCAGGATTTCTACAAGGTAAGGCAGGAGCCAAAGCACCCGTGGGAAATTCATCCTGTAACCCACTGTGTCAAGAAATGTAGTTATTAATCATAAATGTGAACCTCAAAAGGATTTGTAATATCTTTTTGGTAAATGATAATATTTTTTAGTTCACTTTCTAGATTTTTCTGGTAAATATGACCAATTTGAGAACATATTTACATATTCTTATGCATTTATTAATATTGTAAAGATTATACAGACATGAATGTGGCTGTGCTTATGTAATTGTAAATAAGGGATATTTTAAAGGCCACCACATTATAAGACCACATAAATCATAAATATAGATAAGCAAATCTTGTTTCTCTGCTCCAGCTACTCAGGATTTTTTCTACTGCTCTTTATAGTAACCTTTCCTTGTTATTCCATGTATTTTTTTCAGAGATACACAGATGAATTTCTAACTAATGAAGATCCTTCACAGCCACTTATTCCACCACTGCAGCACTACCTGGAAAAACCCATAAACAGGATCCAGCAGTACCAGACAATAATTAAGGTAAAGAGATGTTGTCACAGGTTTATGTTCTGCTCTGTGCAGTTTGTGCAGAAAAAGATTTTATTTTTATTTCCTATTTCTTGGCTTCCTTCTGATGCAACTACAATTGAAAACTGCTTCAGTAAATAAGAGATTAGTCATCACCAGTGGTGGTGTTCTCTAAATAGTTTTAAAAATGTAAATCCAGGTGGAGATTCATAGAATACAACCCCAGAAGTTCAGTGAGCTTTATCTGTAAATATATGTAAAAATATATTATATGTATAATATATTATAATGACAACATGGATGACAGGTATGAATTTGCTTCAGACTCAGCAACATTTATATTATAAAAATAAGCAGCTTCCATCTCTAAGATAATGAGTTACCACTTCTTTTCTTTATGTTTTATAGTGGTATTATAGCAAGATGAAATTCCTGTTTTCTGACAAGATTTCCCCCATTCTACCACCCTGAAATATTCAGTCTTGCATCTGTCCTACTGTCTTAGACCATAAGCAAACATTTCAGAGCAGCAGTTTAAACAGTATTTTCATGGGAAATGGCTCTAAGATACTCAGGGAGAAAGTAATAATGGAGAAATATTTATGTATTCTAGTGTTGTATAAATGAGTAGTTTGAATATTTGGAAGAACTTTCTACTGTTGAACCATTCTTGCACACAAACACCAACATTTTAAAGGGTCTCTTGGAGGAGCAAAGGCATTTTCTATGCCTTTATTGCTGAAAGAGAGGAACAGGAGCAAATATGGGAAGAACAGGGAAAATGCCATTTCACATTTTTTCCTCTCTTTTGAATAATCTAATGTCGACTCAGCACAGCCACATGAATTCTTTGTTCTTTGGTACTGTGAGGGTAAGCTGAAGAGAAATTCAAGGGATACATTTAGGATCACTTTGGAATTTCTGGTTTTCAACCACCAAAGCACATCTGGTGCTTATTTCAACTTTATCTTTGCTTAATATCAACTGATGTAAGGAAAAGCCAGACTGGTTAGTCTTTAAGACTGCAGAATAGGTAGGAAAGAAAAGACTTTGTTATTTGAGAAGCAGATGGTGAAAAATGGGATAAAAGTTGCTCAGGTGAAAGAGCTGGAGCAGATATTGAGAAACTCTTTGGCTCTGAAGGAAAACTAATATTTTCTTCATTCACTTACAGGAATTAATCCGAAACAAAGCCAGAAACAGCCAGAACTGCACCCTGCTGGAGCAGGCCTATGCCATTGTGTCTGCCCTCACCCGAAGAGCAGAGAACAACCTCCACGTCTCCCTCATTGAGAATTATCCAGGGACCTTGGAAAGCCTTGGGGAGCCCATCCGGCAGGTAACTGGAATTTCCATTGCTGTTGGTTCCATGGGTGCCTTCACCACTTTCTAAGGAGCCTGAATTCTTAGAAGAAAATCCTTTAGAAATTATGTCTGAAAGAGATGATTTGCTTATTTCACTTATTGCTGTCCAGAAAATGGGTGTTCTGGCTCACTAAGCTTTGAAACACCAAGATGCTTACGGAATAATTCACACATAATGCAGTTATTTGCCTTTGTGACCTGCTCATCAAACAGGAATAAAATTGTTCTGGGCCCCTACATGATCTAAAAGGGTTTTAACTCATCCTCTCATTGTTGGGAAGCAACATGGGGCAGCTCCTGGAGTTACTGGCATCAACAGACCCATGTGCTCCCCCAGGTTTGTCCCATGAACCAGGTGTGTGGCTTTTTAGATGACCCAGCTATTAGGGCACTTTAATCTAGGACTTTCAACACCCTCACTCAAATTCCTGTTTCTGTATAGATTTACTGTGTTATACCAGGCAAGTAATTTATTCTGTATCCATTGTTTTTCCATGGATCATGGTGTATTGCTGAGTGGAGTTGTAAGGTTAAATTAGAGTGATAGTGTGGTGGGCATTCATCTCTCCACATTTAGGCATCCAAAAAATGTCCAGTCACACCCCTTGAGTGTTTACTTCTCCCTAGAGAAAGGGAAACCCATGTCACTAACTGAGCTGTGTTTGAAGCTGTGTGAATTGAATACCTCCTGCTCTGGTGAAGGTGACCAAATCATCCTATAAAGTGTCTGTATAATACACAAAATGCAATTTTCCTTTTAATATTTCCAGGAGTGTTTCTGCCTGACAAAGGCTCTCTATTTTTCTGGCACAAAATATTACCATTTAAATGAAAATGTAATGACAACCACTGGCTGTGCCCATGACTGATGAGTCCCCTTTAGCATTAGAAACCATCTGCTGTGCTTTAACAAACCAGAAATACATCAAGGGATGATTCAACAGGAAACATTTGTTATTTGGACACTGAAAAATGATGGTGAGACAGCTGTGGTAATTATTCCAGATGTATCACTACGTGCCTTCCTTCTTTTTCCCATCAGGGCCACTTCATTGTGTGGGAAGGAGCTCCAGGAGCTCGAATGGCATGGAAAGGACACAAAAGACATGTTTTCCTCTTCAAAAATTATATTGTGATCTGCAAACCAAAGCGAGACACAAAGACAGACACCTACAGCTACATCTTCAAGAACATCATGAAGGTCTGATCACTTTATCTTCACATAAAGCATTTCTCTGACAACTAGAGCTTCACTTTTATATCCAGCTTGGACATCCTGCTAATCTTTCTGAGCTATTCCTTCACTTCAGAAAGTCTTTGAAGCACAAGTAGAATCTACATTTATCCCCAAATATCTTTTTTAAACCTCTCAGAAACATGTCAAAAACCATCAGAGTGGACTTTTACCATGCAGCAAGGAGATTACAAGTACAAGCATTTATTTATCTCTGATACCTCATTTAATTAACAGGATAAATATATTGATGTAGATTTTGCTGCCTACAATATTTTCTTGCTTTGTAAATCTCTGTTTTTGGCAGTCTGTAATATTGGGAATAATTTAGAAGGAATCTTATTTGCTAAATTCTATCAGGTTCTGTCTGCTGGTTATGTCCTTTCCAGACACCAATTCCTGTTCAGAAATGGAAAAATTCAGAGGATTTGACCTGCTTATCTTCAGACATTCAGGGTTAAAACTGCCAGAAATCGAGGAAAGAGTTTTCACAAGGCAGGAGATGCTCAACTCCAATAAAAACCAGCCAACCAACCAAAAAAACCCATGGAGTTTCTGACCAAGCCCAGCCAGGACCTTCTGAAAGTCCTTATCTCTGTCCTCATCAATATTCATGGGCAGATTTTATTTTCCAAGGAAGAAAAATTGAAACATTTCCACGCTTTGTCCAGAGACTCCCTATTCTCTATTTTTTTCCATGTTGCCTGGGCCCAACCCTTCAGGGAAGGTGTGTTCCACCCTTGGGATAACTTTTAATGCTGGATGTTGTTTTCCTGAAAAATTAATCCCAGGAAAATGTCAGTTTGGTAACCAGAAAGTCAAATATAGCAGGGAAAATAAGTCTCAGAGTAGCTGTGATTGCTCTTCAGCCAAAGCCATGCTGCATCGCTCACGCAACCTGAAAAACCTTTGACGGGAGTGCAAATTACCCCTTTTTGCTGTTGGGGATTCCTAAAAACACAGGATTTGTGGTGACTTTGTTGCCCTTTTCTGTCACTCAGCTGAACAACATAGACGTGAATGACCTGGTGGAAGGGGACGACCGGGCCTTTGAGATCTGGCACGAGCGGGAGGATTTGGTGCGCAAGTACCTCCTGCAGGCGCGCACTGTGAACATCAAGAACTCCTGGGTGAAGGAGATCCTGGGCATCCAGCAGAGGATCAGTGAGCCCATCTGGAGTAAGTGTGGCCCAGGACAACCCAAACTGTAGCTTTTTATCTTCTTTTCTGCCAGGGATTAAATGCGCCATTATTGATGATTGATAGAGATGGAAAGACTGATTCGGTGACCAGAATTTGATTTTACTCAAGTTTTCCAAAAGCTTATATACCATTTCAGGAAGGTTAATAATTTTCCACTACAATAATCAGATTAAAAGATCATACAAACAACTTATACATTTTACAACATCTTTGCTTGCAGGGGGTTGACTGAATCTCTCCTCTTCCCATAAACTGGTTTAATCCCACCTTCTGTAATCTTCAAAGCTCTGGTTGTTCTTGCCATGGCATCTTGGTTATCAAACTAGCCATGCTAATTAAGTCTGTTTTACTCTCTGTCCTGTGTATTCCCACACGCCAGACCGTATTTCTTGTTCAGACTCAGATGTTTATTAGTTCTTACCTATATTACAGTCTCACAAACCATGAGTTCTACAGCACTACAAGCTAACAAACTAAAAAATGGCCCCCCTATCTCTCTCTCTCTCTAAAAGGCCTTTTAAGGATAAACTGTCCAATTATGAAATGACACCTAAATTATTTTTATTTTAAACCCAATAACCAACCACCCGTGGCCCACAATGTGGATTTTTCTATCCAATTACAAAATACCACCCAGACCCGTGAAAAAGGACTCAGTCTACACCCTAAATCCTTCATCTTGCTTTATACATATTACTATATTCTAAAATATTAAACTCTGAGTTTTCCATCCTGTGATATCACACACTTGTTTTCAAACTACACACCCATAATCCCAGTTCTATCATTCAATTCTGGAAGTCTTCCCCATGGCCTCAGGTCAAATGCAGTGTTTGGTTGGGCGTCAGGGCCTGTCAGCACAGAAAGTCTAAAATTCTCAGTGACCAGAGTTCCAGCACCAAACCTCACAGGTGTTTTTTTTCTTGGATGGTCTCCTTGGTTCAGGAAATTATAAAAGAGGGAGAGAAGCTGTTTATGGCTGTTAAATGTGGGAGCAGGTCCAGGGAGGGGATTCTGCCCCTCTGCTCTGCTCTTGTGGGATCCCACCTGCAATGCTCTGTCCAGCTGTGGGGTCTCCAATATAAAACGGACATGGATCTGCTGCAGTGAGTCCAGAAGAGGCCATGAGGGTAATCTGAGAGTTGAAACATCTCTCCTGGAGGAAAGGCAGGGAGAGTTGGGGTTGCACCCTGATCCAGAGTCCTACACACCCTGGTACAAACAATTCTGTGACTTCACTGAGTCCCAGTCTACTCAACTCCTGGCTTACATTGCTCTATCTTTGCACCTGGGTTTGCTTTGGAATTTTGTCTGGTCATTAAGGCTTCATCATTCTCAGTGTCATTTGAGATTCCACCAATTTTCAATCCATAAAATCTAGCAGCAGGGGTATTAGATCCTTATTTTCCAGGCATAAGCTACAAATGGTGTCCACTATAGCATAAGGTTTTTTGGCATCTTAAAATGTCAGAACAACATTGGATTTAGTCCATGTACACTGAAAAACAAGTCTGTGCACTTCATTTTTGCACCTTTAGTGAGGTGTTTTAGTGAGGAAGACTATCAGAATAATTTTGTATGGTTTCATATGGTAACAATGGGTTAAAATAAAAGTCACTTAATAAGGGAACAGGTTGCCCAAAGTTGTGGCTGCTCCATCCCTGCAAGTGTCCAAGGCCAGGTTGGATGGGGCTGGAGCAGCCTGGGATAGTGGAAGATGTCCCTGCCCATGGCAGGGGTTGGAATGCAATGATCTTTAAGGTCTCTCCCAACCCAAACCACTCTATGATTCTATGATTCAATGAAATTTTAGATTTTATTGTAAGGACACCAGCAGAATGCTAGTTTGGGTATCCAGGCTGCATTTTATTTAAGGAATTATCTTAACAGTGACAGATGTGTGGTGTCTGAACAATAGATGTGCTTATTAAAATCATGGTCTAAAATAATTCCACATCAGAAACAAACTCCTTTTTCATATGACCTAAATTTATAGCCAACAGCCAGACATGTTATAGACTGAATTTAGTCTCAGACAAGCAAGGAGAGCATGTCCCCTATAAAGTCTTGGGCTGCTAAAATTTCCTGTCCAATTTTCCATTCTGAACCTCACAGATTTGCAGAAATTACTCTTATCTCACTCAGCAGGAGGCATGCCATGGACAGAACCCCCTCCTCCAGACTAACACTCTTCCTCTGATGTTTCAGTCCCTCCAGACTTTGAGGAAGAGCTGGCAGACTGCACAGCTGAGCTGGGAGAGACAGTCAAGCTGGCCTGCAAGGTGACAGGAGCTCCCAAGCCATCCGTCAGCTGGTACAAAGGTATGAGCAGCAGGGCATGAAATGTGCCCTCCAAATGTGCTCCCTGTCCATAGTGCTGTGATAATTGGTCAGTGGGTAACCCAAGAGCTGATCCCCCAGAGATACTCAAGTCTAGAGACCATGTTTTTTAGAATTTTGGGTGTGCTCCTTTGGCTGGAAAAGCAGAATTATGACTGCACGGAATGTACTCTGGGATAATTTCACTTTTAAACAAGGAGTGGTGATGTATCCTTCAACTCAAGTCTAGAGACTGTGTTTTTGGGAACTTTGGGTGTGCTCCTTTGGCTGGAAAAGCAGAATTATGACTGCACAGAATGTACTCTGGGATAATTTCACTTTTAAACGAGGAGTGGTGATGTATCCTTCAACAGTACTTTGCCCTGGATGATGTTTTATAGAGAGCTGGATAAAGATGAAGAGCTGATTCCTCAGCTACCAACATCAGCTACAGTAATACAGCTCTCAGAATGAAAAGCTGGATGAAATTCCTAAGGAGGAAACTCTTAGTAAGCTAATTTAAAAGAAATAAATTCTCTTTCAGATGGCAAGCCCGTGGAGGTGGATCCCCATCACATTATAATAGAAGATCCTGATGGCTCCTGCACCCTGATCTTGGACAACCTGACAGGGGCTGACACAGGACAGTACATGTGCTTTGCTTCCAGTCCTGCTGGGAATGCCAGCACCTTGGGAAAGATCCTTGTTCAAGGTAAAATCCTGTACAGATCCAGTGTTTTAAAGGGGTCTGCTATGTAATATCTGAAACTTGTACCAGCCATGGTGTGAGCAGCAGGGCCAGGACAGTGACTGTCCCCTGTGCTGGCTCTGCTGAGGCACCTCCAGTCTTGGGGACAGTTTTGAGACATGACAAGAAGGACATTGAGGGGCTGGATTGTGTCCAGAGAAGGGAACAGAGCTGGAGAAGGGTCTGGAGGACAAGCAGGCAGCTGGGAAGGGGCTCAGCCTGGAGAAAAGGAGGCTCAGGGGGGACCTTGTGGCTCTGCACAAGTCCCTGACAGGAGGGGACAGCCAGGGGGGATTTGGGATCTGCTCCCAGGGAACAGGGACAGGAGGAGAGGGAATGGCCTCAAGCTGGGCCAGGGGAGTTTAAATTGGAGATTAGGGAAAATTTCTTCACCTAAAGAGTTGTCAACCACCAGAACAAACTTCTCAAGGAGTGGGTGGAGTCACCATCCCTGGAAGAGCTCAAAAAACATTTGTTGTGGCACTTGGGGATGTGGTTTACTGTTGGCCTTAGCAGTGTTAATGCTCAGACTCCCTGACCTCAGAGGTCTTTTTAAACCTAAATGATTCTGATTCTAAGATGTAACAAATATTAAGACATGCGAGAGGTTCTATACAACATATACTGCATAATATTAAAAAATAATTTAAAAATTGATGTACAGGTGCAGGCAACTGTTTTTAGGTCAAAAAATTTAGTCTTTAGTATCCTTTAGACCCAGTGATAATTATCTGGTCAGGGACACACCCTTCCTATCTGTTCATATTTACAGCTACCAGTCACATTTACCTTTGCTTTTTGCAGTGCCCCCACGATTTGTGAACAAGGTCAGAAATGCTTATCTTGTTGAGGGTGAAGATGTCCAGTTCACCTGCACTGTGGAAGGAGCACCCAGGCCTCAGATCAGGTCAGTCCTACCACTCACATGGGAACAAATGCTGGTTTCCCATTTTGCATAGTCAGAAAAGTCATTTTGAGTTTATGACGCTTTCTTTATTGTGTTTTCCATGTTAACCCCATCCCAATGCTGGCTCTTCATAATCCAGACACTCCTGAGATTCTCAGCAATTAATTCTAGCTAGAATTTGAAAATAAATACCCACAGATAGACCCTGAGGAGGACTCTGTCCAATCTACAGCCCTGGAAAATTTTATCATTGTTTATCCTCCCTGCCTTACACCTGACTTGATTTTATCAGGTATTCAGACAAAAAGCTCAGCAAATCTGGTTTTGCCAGGATTTAAAGCCCTTTTCCTGCACTGACTGAGGAGATCTCTTGGGAAGAATCTCATAAACGTGTGCAGTTTAATACCCACCTGCAGCCCTCCCTTCCAGGATCCAAATGTTTGTCTGAGGATTAACTCCTGAGCTTTTTGATGGATGGATCAGTGATCTTGGGGATCTCTTGATGCTGCATATTTTTCCCTGGCTTACACTCCATGTTTTTCCCCTCAGATGGTACAAAGATGGGGTGCTGCTGAAGGACACCAGTAAATACCAGACCTTCAGTGAACCACGGAGTGGCATCGTGGTCCTGGTGGTCAAGAATCCTTCCAATGAAGATATGGGACACTATGAATGTGAGGTAAGTTTGGAGAGATTAAATATCTGTCATCTGAAATTATACAGGCAGGAGAATTCATTTTACTGGGAGAGACCCACGGCTGAGTAATTGCTCATAACAATATTATAGAAAGTCGGGCTGAACTAGATCTGGACTGTGAATGTCCAAAGGCTTCAGAATATTCTGATCTGACAGTTTGTTGGTACAAGTGAGAATTGATGGAGCTTGTTCTGGAGCTTAAACTCAGATCCAGGTCTCTAGAGGAAAGTCTTACAAAATTTGAGACCGTTCTGATGTGATACTGTGTTTCTGGACTGTCTTTAAATTATGACTAAAAAACCCTCCAGAGCCAAAAGAAAGAAATTAGGTCTAAATAGAAGAATGAAGCACTGAAATTCCTGTTTTGTTTAGCAAGCATACATGGAAGTAGCTGATAAATTTTTAAAAATGTAAGATATTTTATGAAAATTAGTCATAGTCTATGCATTCACTGTAATAATGAATAATAAATGAAATTTGTCTTGGTTTAGGAAATTAGCGTGGGTCAGCTGCTTCATGATAAATGTTTCAGCTCACAAAAATAATCAGGATGTTTGATATACTTTAAAGAATTCTACTGGAATTTTAGCAAAACCAGATGCATTTGCTCTTGACTAAGATCCTAAGGTCCAGCATTCCCTTGGTTGAGTAAAACTCAGTAATTATTGGATGATAAACAACAAAAGAAAGTCCTCTTTAATGGCCACCTAAGTGTGTGTGCAGCAAGAATCTGGGCCTGTTGGTGGAGACAAAATTACCCCAGAAGCAAGTCCCAGGCTGCAGAGCAAACACCCAATAATTAAGTAAATAAGTTTGCTGATGTGCTGTAATTTGTCTGAGTAATTTTTGGTAAAAGACCATAAACTCCACTGTTGCTGCAGGACACAAAAGACTCCAAATAATTCAGAAGGTAAAAAAAGGTATAGAAAAAAAAGGCTTTATTTTCTAAATTCTTGCTGCTTTTTATAAGGTGTTCTGATACAGACTTAACATGATTGGTGAATAGGAACGACACTTCTTTAATGCCATTGGTTAAACTAGAGAAACAGAAAACACTAGCTGGAGAAAGATTGTTTTGAGAAAGGGTAGTTGTTTACCAAGATTGTTTTGAGAAAAAGGTTTCTTGAAAACTTTTTCCTTGGGAAAAGTTAGCAGCTGCTAGCAGCCTAAAATTCTCTCAGGCCCACACTCCACTGAGCAGCAAAGCCTCCCTTCAAACTCCAGCTTGGGGTGACACCTTCCCCCATTTCTGTCAACATTGAATTTTCAAGGGTAGCACAGGCAGGGTTTTACCATGACAAAAAAAACCCCCAAACCATCCTGTGTTTCATTTGGCACTGCACGATTCTCTCCAGCTGATGAACAGACTAGGGTCTGCCAAAAGTGGAGCAGAGCTTTACCACCACAGCGCCGCTGCCCTGACCCAGGAGAGGAGAGGAGACCAAGCCATCACCATTGAAGGTACGACCCTTGCCCAGCTCCGTACGTACGCCAGCCCATTGCCCTAAAAAACACTGAGGGTCTGGTATTTTTTGCCACCTGATCCGTGTTGATTGTTGGTGTCCATGTATCTGTACGTCTTCTGGAGATGTGCATGGGCTCAGCTCTGTGCCCATCATCATCTGTTGATTTCCAAGCCTGGCAAATCAACTTCATATAATGCCTGTGAAGTGCATTATATGAAAACAAGGAGGAGGAAAATGAAGGGTTTGTCACGCCACCACTAGTGCAAAAAAGAAATGTTATGAGTTGTTGGAATACTTGAAAATGTGTGTCAGCCTGGCAGAAATGTTATAGGGGCCACTAAGTAGAGGTGGAGGCATGTTGTGATTGTTCCTGAAATACCACTGAAGGACATGGGGCATGAACTGACAGCAGGGTGTCCTCAGCAGTGATTAGTTCATCCATTATTTAGGACTGTCCAGGCACAATCAGAGTCTGTTCCTTTTTTTTCTTTCTGCCATTTTCACCTGGATTGGTAGGGCGATAAGAATTGATTTTACACCCATCCGAAAACACATCTTTCTTCACCACTTTTAGTCATCACTGCCTGAAGTTCCCTGCTTTTCCCCGGGATTTCCACATGGACTGTGTTAGTGCTTGCTGTAAACCCATCACAGCCCAGTTTAAATCCATGGCTACATCTCCCTAGGGAGCATTTCCTGGCATAGGGAATTGGTTCTCTGTGCATCTTTCAAGTGTCCTGGCTGGTTCCTGAGTGTGAACCAGCCAGTCCTGTCCCTCTGGAACAGTTCCCAGTGGCAGCTCAGGAGATGATACAGCCAAGGGACCACCTTTTATAGGTAAGGGACAGATCTGGAGGGCAAGAGAAAGGATTGGGATAGGAACAGTTCATTCCATGCCAGCAAACCTTGGTGTCACAGGCCTCTCTCAGATGTGGTTGGTGGAGACATGCTCAACAAAAGCCAGAGTTTTGCCAACAGCTCTAGGACCTTCTTTCCTCAGCTTCGGTGTTTCCACAGTGTCTTGTGACAATAACAGGAGTTCAAGTGTGTGCTTGAAAGGGCATAATTGACATTATCCATGTCCACCAAGAGGCAACGTTCTGACTTGTGAGGCTGCTGGGCAGAAAATGCTGGAGTCTGAAAAAATATTCAGGGATAAATGATCCTCTACTCATATTTTTTCATCATTTTCTACAGTCCTCTGCTGTTGGCCCTGTTTGAGACAGGACCCTGGTCTGGCTGGACCTTTGGGCCAGCCCTCTGTAGACACAAATGTTGTGCCATTACATTAAGAGGATTCATCCACATTCAATTATTAAGATTAGCATCCTGATCTATGAGCTTTCTTGACTTCATTTTAAACATGTTTTCCTTTTAGTTCTTTCCCAGAGTCCCAGCAAAAAGCATTACAGGGAGGATGGTGTAAGAGTAGAAACACTCTAATTTTTTCAGCCAAATAAACCTTCAAGTACTTAAACTCTTTGTCTTTCCTATGCCTCAAAGAGAAAAAAATAAGTTGTGTGCAGGCTGTAGAAGAACACAAATAAATCCCTGTCAGGGTGGTGTATCTTGATGAAGTTCCCTTCAGACAGATGCTATAAAAGCAAACAAGGGTTGTATAAAATATTAGGAGTATTTTCAGCTCTGGGGATTGCAAATGAGTATGTTCAACTCCAAATTTCAAATTTCTCATCTGCTGTTATTCCTGTAATCATAAACAGGAAAAAAATAATTTAAAAATGGTGAGCTTGGTTACAGAAATATAACTGGAATTTTCCTGGAAGCTTCAGAAATGTAATGAAATAGGTCTATTCTGTGATGTGCCATTCCTTGAACTTGGTAATAGGGAAGAAAATAGATCCTGAAATTCCAGGGAGAAACAGAGGGAGAGCTGCTTCAGGCCAGTGGAGAAAATAGGCTCATCCATGGAGCAAGAGGATTGTTGTGAGCAGAATCGCACCAGGGATGAATTTGGCATAATGCACTTGACCGAGGAGGGAATTTCTTGCTTTCTTGAGAATCAATAACCAGCCTTTATCTGCCTGGGGAAAAAAATCAGGTTCATCTGGCAAAGAACTGGAGGACAGGTGGATCTCATGAAGGCTGTCTCTTTCCATCCTCACAATCCTTCCTATTTGTGAAAATGGGATTACTTGTAACTTCACCAAGAGGACAACATTACTGCTCTCACAACAGGAAATAGATCCCGTGTCTGCTTCCTGGCTCACCTGCACCCCGGGTCTGAGTTTTACCTGATTTATCTCTGTTCCTGTGGAATGACCATTGTCTGAGTCTCACGAGGAACCCAAGGGGCAACTGTTTTAGTTTTTATCCTCCTGCCTTTCTGTACTGTTTATTCTGCTGAACCAAACCCATGGTTTGGGATACCATTAGTCCAGTGGTTTATGAGCCCTGACCCACAGTTGGTGATGGTCCACAGCCCAAGACCATGGGCATAAAACCAAAATTCTTTGGTTAAATTCACACAGTGGGAGTTTGCAGGTCCCTTGGATGGACCAAATCCAAAAAAAGGATGGAAACCACTGGACTAAAGGATCCTGTGTGAGCTGAGATCTGCCTTCAGCCACACCTGGTTGCTGCACTGAAGTCAATGGAGGGTTGCATTAAAAAAATCCTCTTTCTGTGGATATTGGAAGAATTTGAGACACTTTAAAAAAAGTGTAGCTGAAAGAAGATCCTTCTCTTTGACTTCCAGTTGACTGTGTCTGCTTTGCACCTTGCTGCTTAACCTGCACACGGCACACCTGGGCTGATGTGCTCTGGCATGTTCTGGTGTGATTTATCCATCCAGGCTCACTAACTTGATTATTTGTTAAGGAAAGCAAAGCCCAGTGCCTTGGAAAGGTGCTGTATTTCCATAAGGGTGGGCAGGTCAGGACCTAGAAAGAGACAAGGGGAGAAGTCAGGTACGTGAGTGGAGAAAAGTCATGAATAAATTTCCCAAAGCAGTTACAGCCAGGAAACAATAATTCCCTCCCAGCTTTGCCTTAGATTTCATGCAGAGCCTTGGGAAGGTTCTGCACTTGCCTTGTAGCAGCCACCTTGGTAAAAATCAGCAAAATACTTTGAAGTTCTTACAAGGAAGATTTAAAACACAGAGGAGCATGAGATCTCTTAGTGTTACCAAAGAAATAGGGCACAGCAGTTTGTCCTCTGACCACCTGGATGTTCCCTGGTTAGGGTGAAGATTAGGGTATTTACCTCATTATTTTTATTCTCTTATCACCATGGTTTAGTCTCATTTTTGGCCAGGCCATAGGGTTTTCAGTGCAAATTCAGGAGAGCCCCATCTTCCTTTGCAGCCATACCAGCCACTGCAGGAGTGGAGTCTTTTGGTTGTTTGGGTTTGGAGGTTTTTGTTTGTTTGTTTAGGTTTTGGTGGAGTATTTTTGAGAGAGATCCCAAAACACTTGCATTTCATTCACAAAATTTAAAAAACCTCTTATATCCATGAATTGAGCCACCGACCCTGGAGGGATTTCCAAGCCCTGTGTATTTGGCACTTAGGGACAGGGTTTAGTGGTGAAGGTGGCAGTGCTGGCTTGGTTGGATTCAATGATCTTAAGGGTCTTTTCCAACCTCAGTGATTGCATGAATTGCTCATTTTAGGGTTAGTTTTAGCAGTTCTTGTCGGGTTTTGCAGATTAGTCTCCAAAATGTAGCAGAAGGAGGTGAAAACAGAACAGTGCTCCTCTGGTTTATGTCAGCAGCAAAAATAGGTTTAAGCTTCTGTGAGTGGAGAAAAGAAACTTAGAAACTGTAATAAAGGCCATTAAAACCTTCCATCCATTCAGAACAAGGAGAACTCACCTGTCCTCATTGTTCCATCACTTGTAAGACAATGTCTTAATCTATTAACCAAAGAGATGTCTGGTCCTATGAAAGCACTGGCTGTCCCTAATGCTTACAGCTTTTAACCTGCTTATCAGGGGCTCCTGCTTTGCAAAGCTGTTTGCCTAAAATGCTCTTGAAAAGTTGAAATGATAAATCCGGTGCTAAAAACAAATGCAGAATATTTTCCTCTCGGGGAAAAACAACAGGAAAAAAAAAAAAAAGAAAAAAAAAAAAGAAAAAAAAAAAAAAAGAAAAGAAACACAAATTTTCTCATCCTACTTTCGTGTGGTTCTGTCCTTCAATATAGGATTGCTCAAATCCTCCCTCACACCTCAGACAGCACATTTACAATTTTTAAAATGCCATTTTCAGCTTTCTCATCCCAGGCCTCATGAACTTTTGAATATTGAATTTCTTTGACATCCACTAAAAACAGAAATATCACAGTTGGTGTCATTTGGGAGGACTGCAAGAACAGAAATTATTAAAGCAACCATTAAAGAGACATTTTCTTACAGACTTTGTGAGATTTCATTAAATTTATTCAACTATTTAGTTTATATTACTTAATTCCATCTAAATACACTTGTGGCTAAAATAATTGTAGAAAACACCTATTTTCAAGTGTATAATCCAATTAATTAAAACACTTTCATCAGAACACCAGTATTTTTACTCGTATGCTCACTACATATGGATTAGTCTCATAATATTATTTAATGAGATTTTCGAAGAGTTATTTGAAAATTTCAGAATAGTGATTTAAAAATTCAGTGAAAATCTCTAACCTGAGTACAGTAAATTGTTTGAGCACTCAGTTTATCTCCCATCACTGCATTATCATTCCACCATTTAAAACGAAGTTTCAGTCATACAAAAAACATTAATTAAGGATAGGTAAATAGTTTTATTTTAATTGTGTCCAGGTGTAAATATTTGAAAATAATTTTGCTCTTTACTTACCCAGTTCGTGTAAACTCAAATTTCCAAACAGATTTTGTTTAAACTCACCCAGTTCTTCAGTAACTCCTTTGAATCTCTGGGAAATAATCCCAGATTTTTACAGGCATAAACAAGGCTCTGCCAAAGCAACATGAGCTCTAGGTCAGATATTAACATCAATATTTGTACAAAATTCTTTTTCATTATGGTTAAATTCATGTTCTTACCTGAGGCAGGGAAGAGCTCTTGGAAGTGAAATGGAAGGAAAATTAGGTTAAAGTAGTCCATTTAATATTGAAAATGTATTTTTAATTTTCAGTCAATGCAGGTTTGGGGGCACCATTGAAAACATCAGCACTAATCATCAGTTACTTAACAAATAATACAGACACTCCAGATTCCCTGGGCAAGAACTGTTTGTGATTTTATAGATATTTTTAAGTAGCAGTTCACTTCAATTGCACTGACTGAAAATTACCAGAGCTTATTTATTATAGGCTGGCTGGAAAATTGAAAACCAATTGCTGGAGATTAAATTATGGGGTTTTTTTAGATATTTTGCTAGTTTATTAAATCAAAAGTCTGGCTTGCTGATGGTTTTTTTCCCCTAGATCTCAAATAGGTTCAGTAGTTCAGAGTGTGCTCAAAGCAATGTGGTTCAAAGAGTGCCTTAATTTTATTCCAGTGGATAGGATGGGATGGGAAACCAGCTGAAAATCTCAGTGAGTTCTTCAAAGGGTATCTTTCTAGTTTTTAGAAATGTCAGTTTTAAGAAACATTTGCATTACTGTGAAATAATAACTTTTGATCTTGATATGCATCAACAGCTTCCAGTTTGTCATGGGAAAAGGGTCAGGAAAAATTGAAAATTAGAGCAAAAAAAAAAAAAAAGAGAGGGAGCAGACACAGGGCTCTCCTGAGTTTCCTAAGATTTGGGGTTTTTTGATGCAGATTCTCTCTATTGATGATAATGATATTAATTTTCATATTTATCAGCTTGGATTTTGCATCCAGTCCACAAAAGCTTGGCCACAATCCAGTGTTTGGAGGAACTTTTTTCTAGGAAGTGAAATCACAGTTTAAAGAATTTCAGCTCTCCAGGATTTTCCAGACTGAGGCTTTTTCAGGTTTCTGACACAATCACTACCTTATCATAAGATAAAGAATATTTAAATAAGGACCTTGTTTTCTAGCTTTGACCTACCAAACAAAAATGCTAGAATAAGCTGGTTTGCTAAATCCTTCTCCACAAAATATTTAATTTCAAAGCCAAATGTTCAGAGAGCATTCTGGATTCTCATTCCTGGTCAGAAACACTAAAGATGATGCTGGAGATAACCACAGAAAGCATGGATGGGATGGTACAGTTGGTTATTTATCACTCCAGTTTATGTTGATGAACTGAGCAAAGATAATTTCATCATTTCAGCTTTTGCCTTTCTTTAACCCCATGCTGTTCATACTGTTCTCTTTGTAGTCACTGAACAAGAGACTAAAGGTCCCAAGAAAAACATCATCATGGAAGGGCTGATTTTTTTTTTTTTTTTTTTTTTTTTTTTTGGGTAACATTTGTGGGTTTTTTTGCTTTGCTGCCTCTGCATGATCCCATAACAAGCTTGTGTTCACTGGCTGTGCAAGTGTGTTCATTCCCAGCCCAGCAGATCCCATGAAATTCTGTGCCCTGTGAAGTGATCACCTTAAAAGAAAGTCCTTTTGTTCTTTTCCAAAAATAGCAGCACTGGTGTTAGACACAGCCTGGGACAGTTATTTTATGATATTGCAAAGAAAAATATTCTCCTGAATGCTGATAGAGTTACACAAGAGTTCAGGAAGGTGGAGTCTGACTCCCAGTGTTGAATGAAACTAGCTTTGAAAACTGTCTACCTGAAAATATCCACCAATTTAACAAATATCTCAGAGCTTAGAGGGATTTCTTCTGGCTTTATTTTAATTTTTTTCAGGAAAGCCTTGTATGATGAAGCAGAAGGAAGATGAATACTTTTATTCCCTTCTGTATTTCTAATATAAATAATTGACTTGGTCTTTTTAGATACTTTGAGCCTGGTTTATACTGGATGCCTATAAAATACAAATATTAATTACTGAAAAAAGCAGTATTTTCTCAGTCATATGTAGCCTAGAAGCCAAGCAGCCATTAAAATCTTCATTTATCTACTTAAGTACCATAGAGAAATACATAATAAAATTGTTCCATGTGCTGGAAGGGGGACACTGGCCTGTGACAGGATTTCAGGGCAGGAAGTAGTTATGCAATGGATATTTTGGAGAAGTGCCTTCCCTCAGTAGCTGCACTATTGCTAAAATCAGCCCTTGACTTGGACATGAGACTTAAATGGAGGTATTTTGGTTTTTTAAATTTTTTTTAATTTAATTTTTTTAATTTTAAAAATTAATTCTAATTTAAAAATAATTAATTTAAATTTTTTAAAATTGCAGCTAGAGGATGGTTTAGAGTTGCTTTCCCTTTATCCCTTTAATTGTTTTCTGTGAGGATTATTCCTTTAGATCCATGCACTTGGCCCTTTTGGAGGCAGTGGTTTATCAGTTGTCCCCCCTCCCAATAGTTGCACATAAGCTCATTTAAATTCTCAGCCATTAGACCTTTTTCACCCTGCAAAAAAACAGAAAATAAAGTGTTTTTACATGTGCTGCCTCAAGGACCAGGATTCAGACAGGGGCAACTGAACAGAGAGTTATTTTATTATATCTTGTTCATAAATATCCCAAGAAAGTTGTGAGCAAGAGGGAATCTCAGAGTCAGACCACATCTAAGATTTGGTAAATCTCATTTATTCACATCTCTGTGCGTGTATCTGGAGCAGCAGCATTAATACTGGTGGATTAAATAATATTCATTAATACAAAATACCATCAGTTAAGCTGATTTCTAAATTTCTGAGATCTAAATTCCATAGGACAGCTCCAGAAGGGATTCCTAAATCAAGGGCTGCAGCCTCTAATGAGTTTGGTAAATTTAGGGGTGGGATCTCAGGCAGAAATTCCCCTCCTTTTGTGGTCACGAACTTTAAAGTACAGTGGACCTCAGCTGAAATTGGGATAGTGATGGGGAAAATTTTGGGAATAATTCTGTGGGGGCAGATTCCAACTCTTAATCTGTAGCAAGCTGATGAACAGGTGCAGCTTTAAAACTAGTGGCAGAAAATAACTGAGGTAATTGGGAGATGGGATTGAACAATGTTCATATATACAAATCCCAGACCCCAAAAAAAACCATTTTAATTTTGCAACATAGATTAAAGTCTACTGCAAGCCCCCAAGGATTCATTCTCATCCAAAATTATTTAGTTTTGTGTAATACAAAAAGGCACCATACCCTTCCAGTAGGAAGGGTCTGCACAGATCTTAAAGGTCTATGGAAAAACTGCAGAAAGCTTAGGGAAAAGAGTAAAGCAGTGGAAATGAGCAGTAGAAGAGAGGGTGCTCTGCAAAGAAATAAATCTCCCTGTAGCTGATCCAGTCCTGGACTCCACCATGTCCTCAAAGGGAGAGATTGATGGTGGAAACAAATCCAATCTCCAGAGGAGAAGGAAGTACAAGTTTTCAAAAATACAACCAGTAGATGAGAAAGGCTGCAATAAACCCAAGAGGATTAAGTCTTCCATGATGGCTACAAAAAGGTTCTCCATTCTCAAGGGCAAAATCAGAGCAGAGATGTGTGAAGAGCAGAGGGGGTGACCTTCAGCCCCACGTGGCTGTGACAGCAGAATGGTGAGGAGGAAAAGAGGAATTAAAAAGCTGCTGTCTCCATTTTTAATCTCAGTTCAGGCCACTGTTTGACCCTTGAGTTAATTTTTTGTTTTTAAACCCCATTCCTTGGAGGTAGGGACAGAATCTCAGCATGGAAACAAAATAAGGTTTTCCTGTGATTTCCACTGGAGCAGATGTGGAGCTTTGGCTTCCTTGTGCTTGCCAGGAAAACACTGGCAGAATTGTATTTACCTGGAAGATTTTCCATGTAAGAAACACCCCTGAAAAACCTGCAGGAAAAACTGCATGCTAAGTATATAAATAAGGAGCACTGAAGCCTGGGTTTAGGGAAGAAGGGACCTTTAAAGATAATCTAGTCCAACCCCTTGCTGTGGGCAGGGACAATTTCACCTTGATCCAGGCTACTCAGAGCCCCATCCAGCTTGACCTTGAATATTTCCAAGGATGAGGGATCTACCAACAGCCCAACTTCAGTCAGAAAATCTAAAGTAAAGCCAGCAGAAATACTCTGAGAAATCATTATGCATCCCAATTTGGCTTGGTATTCCTGTGTCTATTGGAGGCAGTTGTGTCAGGCTGTGTCTGCACTTTAAAGAGTGAAAAAAAAAATCACTTTGGCACAGATGACTTGTGCAGGAGATGTTCTAACTTTCTTTTCCTGATCATCTCCACATTTAAGCATTAGTCCCTTTCAGTGTAACTGTTCTGCATGTGGAAATGCTGATCTTTAGTCTCAAAAGAGGCTGTAATAAAAAAAAAAGAGATGTTACATTAATTAAATATTATTAAGAAGATGTTGACCCTACAGCAATAAAGAGCATTTAGCCATTGAGGTGGATGGGATTAGGATTTTAGCCAAGGATACTCAGGAAAAGGTTAAAATCTTTGAGTGTTTAAAATTTTGGGGAGTCCAAAGTAGCACAGTAGGTGATCAGCAAAAGCACATGAAATACAGCAGCACCCAGCAGAGCTGGACAGAGATAAATATTTGAAAATAATTTTGCTCTTTACTTACCCGGTTAGTGTAAACTCAAATTTCCAAACAGATTTTGTTTCAATTCACCCAGTTCTGCAGTAACTCCTTTGAATCTCTGGGAAATAAATAATTCCAGATTTTCACAGGCATAAACAAGACAAGTGCCTGCAAAAGAAACATGAGCTCTAGGTCAGATATTAACATCAATATTTGCACAAAATTCTTTTTCATTATGGTCAAATTTGTGTTTTTTACCTGAGGCAGGGAAGAGCTCTTGAAAGTGAAGTGGAAGGAAAATTAGGTTAAAGCACTCAATTTAATATTGTAAATGCATTTTTAATTTTCAGTCAATGCAGGTTTGGGGGGAGGTTAATAAGGCTGGGAGGTTTAATAAGGAGGTTAATGGAGCTGGGGTTTTCCCTGTGGAAAAGGGCAGTGGGGTTTTCCCTGGGAAAAGGGCACAGGGGTTTTCCCTGGGGAAAAGAGCATTGAGGTTTTCCCCGGGGAAAAGGGCACTGCGGTTTTCCCCAGGGAAAAAGGACACTAGGGTTTTCCCCAGGGAAAAAGGACACTAGGGTTTTCCCTGTGGAAAAGGGCAGTGGAGTTTTCTCTGGGGAAAAAGGCACTGGGGTTTTCCCTGGGGAAAGGGCACAGGGGTTTTCCCTGGGGAATAGGGCACAGGGGTTGTCCCTGGGTAATAGGGCACAGGAGTTTTCCCTGGATCAGGAAGCAGAGACGGGCATGTGGGTGTGTGCTCTGCGTGTGTGCCCCTCCCAAAACGATCGCTCCCCCAAAAGCTGGAATGCTCACCCAAACTAACCCCACATGGCACCTTGGCCGACCACAGCATGTGCTGGTGGAGTGTGGCTCCCCAGAAAGTCCTCCCTGCCAACTCCACTCCTTTCTGCCATCAGAGAGGAGACCATAACCACGGTGGTGAAGAGCCCAAGGCAAAGGGGAAGGGTTTCTCCTGCACGTTCTCCTTCGGGTCATTCTCCTTCCCGCTCCCCGCGGGCAGAGCCGGTTCCAGAGCCGGTTTATGTCTCCAAGATCAGGCAGCCTGTCCACAGACACGACCAGGAGGCAGCACCAAAGTCTGGTGCTGTTCCCAGGCTTTATGTCACAGAGCATGAGGAGATGCAAGGGGCAGCGGCGAGGGACGTCGTTGTGGAGAGCGCAGTGGAAGAGAAAAAGCCCAAGTGGGTTGAAGTGGAAGAAATAATTGAATTCAAGGTGAAAAAATCACCAAAGCCCACAAGGAAAAGAGGTTCTTCCCCAGCAAAACAAGAAAAAGATGACCCAGGGGTGTTAACATTCACTTTTCCCAGCTCAAGGCCGAAACACTCCCCAGAAGATGATCCAAACACAAACAACTCCAACAACAAATTGGTGGAACAGTCAAAATCTCTGCCGAATGAGGGTCTCTCTGAAAGTGACATCCAGCCTCTGGTGTATACGACCGAGCAGGAAGGACCTCAAGTCAGCAACGAAGAGAGAAACTCCCCGTGTGGGTCTGAACAATTAGGAAGTGATTCATTTATGGATTACGGAACTGAAGGAAAGAGCTGCCCACAGGAACCACATGCTGACTGCGGGTCAGAGGCTGCCTCCCCTCTGCTTGCCTGCGGGGGTGAACCTTTGGTGTTCAGTTTTGAGACAGCTGCTGGACACCAACACGAAGTTCTGTTCTCCCCAGCAAGTCCAGAGGACAAGGAAGGGGTCGATGAAGTGGATGTGTCTTGGCCTGTTGGAGAGGAGGTATCTGAAGTAATACAGGACATCCTTCCCGAAGAGGACACCGTCATAGTGGACGAGCCAGAGGAGCCACACACAGACGACATCAGCACCCGGGACCGCAAGATTTTAACCCACAATGGCAAACCCTTAACCCTGGAGGACCTGGAGGATTACGTCCCTCAGGAAGGCGAGACCTACAGGAGTGGGGATCAGAAGCAGGCGGCCGAGAAGCCCTGTGAGATCTCCGTGCTGCAGACGGAGATCAACGAGCCCACCATCGGCAAGCCAGTGCTGCTGAACCTGGTCAGGCCCGTGGCGCCCCAGCCCAGGCAGAGGTTCTTCAGCCAGTACGAGGAGCATGTCCCCAGGGGAGTGTTTGTCTCAGCTTCCCGTGTGGGGCCTTCCAACATCTCGTTCCGTGTGGGCAGCGATCCACGCGCGGCTCCGCCCGGCCCCTCCTTCAGCGTGAGGCCCTCGTTCTGCACCGAGGTCCAGCGCTCGGCGGACAGCGGGCAGCCCAGCTTCAAAACTGAAGTTTCCACCAGGACCCTCAGCTACGGGACTGTTGGCGAGCCCGTCACCTTGCACATCAGCACAGAAGACCTCTCCCAGAGCTGAGAAGAGGCAAGAGTAGTTTTTAACGCCAAAGAAAGCAGCTTTGTTTTAAAAAATAATAATAAAATTATTGTTGTAGGCGAGGGGAATTGGTGGCGAAGATTACAAGGTAGCAAGTACAAGGGAATTGCCTTAGAGGGAAATGTATTTAAATATGATGTGTCAAGCTTTTCCAGTCTTAAAGGGAACAGTCTGTCAGAACAGTTTGTAACTTAAAAAGCTTTGATCTAGGTGAACATGTATCATTCCATAGCGGAGCAGGGATGGGAGGTTTAGGAAAAGCCTGATTCTTCTACCTATGACAGAAATAGAGATGAAGAAGTGTGTTTTTTTGTCCATGAACTTAATAATTGTTTCATGTGCCAGTTTATGGTGTGGCAGGGAGGTGAAAGTATCTAAGCTTTTCAGCATCCTTCAGTAGCCCAGGGCAGGGGGTGTCTCCTGTCACCATGTGGGCCCAAAGGTGATGAAGCTTCAATCTGCTTTGACTCTGCTCTACATTTGTGACATCAATTAGCTCTACCAAAATTTCTTCATAAACCTTTCAACACGCACAGTCTGGTTGCATTATTTTAATCTTCTGCTGTATAATGAGATATATATATATATATATTAAATATTACATATACCAGGGATTCAAAGGGCTGCTCAGGCCTTTTAGTTGAAATCCCAGTTTAACTCTAGTCAGTGGTGACAGTCCCACTGTCTTGAGGAAGCAAGAGTTTTGTTGCTCTCTTCTGCTTTTAAGTGAAGAAGACTGTATTTTCTAAATTACTGATATTTTCAAATCCGCTTCCTAGTTGCCTGATAATGTAGGTTTCATTATTCTGCATTCTAGCGTGGTGGATTTATAAACCATATCTCTTGAAATATAATTTAGTTAACATGCACTGAAAGATTTAAGTGCACAAAACAATTTCTGCATCTGCATTCAAACATTAACGAGTACAAAGGACCCCAAATGTGGTCTTCAAAGGACTACAAATGTGGTCTTTGCCAATAAATATGACTGGATGAGTATTTGTTCTCCTGAACCTGCCAGTGGTGAAACATTCCTGCTAACAGATTGATCCATGATGTCCTTTATATGTGATAAGAGGAGTTTACCACTGAGCTACGGCAAAGTAGCAGGAGAACAAACAAAGATTTAAAAAAAAAAAAGGAGAAAAAAGAGCTTTGCCATAAATATTCAGTTGAAACATAGATCTGTTCCAAATGTATTGGGCTGCCAGTTGCAATTGCATCGTATTACTGTAAGCAGGAAGGTCAAGATGCCTCGAGGAGGAGCTGACTGTGGAGTTCCTCTGGAACTTTGCAGCAGGAATGCTGCATGAGGGAGAGGTTGAGGTGCACTGAGCACAGCCCATCCCTGCTGGCTTCACCAAAAATGGATGTTGCCCAGACCTCCAACAAGCTGCTCTGAAAAGAGATGAGCTTCCAGCCCCAAATCTTGGTGCCAGTGGGAGTCAGATGGAGCTCACTGATTTCAGCAGAATCCTGTACTGGCCCTCTCTGGTGACAGAGATGTGGGGTGAGAAGTCCCCACACCCTGTCCCAGCTGAGCTCTGCAGAAATGTTCAGTAGAAACTGTTTTAATTTCTGGTTTACGGAAAACAGAAAAGCTCAGGCACAGCTGAATTTCGAAGCAGCGTGAGGAGAGAGGGTGGAGTGAGTTTCTGCCTTGGGAACGAATGGATGATGTTGGGTCAGTATTTCCCAGCCAGGTGATATTGAGGAGCTTGTTCTGGAGGCTTGGGGCAATATTCCTGCCAACAGGGACTGAATTCACAGAAGGTGCTTGTAGAAAAGTCATTTTTTTTTCCTTCTGCAGCTGCACCTTGTGCTGACTAAAATGAATATAATGATTTCACAGCCTTTCACTTTCAACATCCACTCAGGATGTCGTGTGCACTACCTTCATGATATAGGATGCTTTTCCAGTGGTGAATGAAATCAAGCTTCCTTTATGGTACTATCCCATTTTTTATAACATCTCCTTGGTTTATACTGTTTGTTTTATAATGAAGCAATACGATGGATATATATATTAGTGCTTTTTTCATATATTGCACTGTACATTGGAAAGTAACAGACACACAACAGGGAAATGCTTTCAAAGCTAAATATATTTCTTTTATTTTGAGCCTGATTCTGATCACAGTTATTCCAGTATCAATCTAGAATAATTCCACAGAAGGAAGTGGAATTGATTCAGATTTATGAAGATACTGCTGAGAAAAGAATTTGCCCTGTGATAGCCTTCAAAAAATGTAATAATCAAACAGAAGATAAGGAGGATGTGTAAAGGAATGTGGAGGTTTCCTCCTGTTGTGGTCGACACTCTGGTTTTTCTAAAGAAGCTCTAAGGCTGCACTTCAGATGGTCATAGAAGAAATATTTGTACTTTGATTCATTAGCTCAAAGCAATTAACATCTGTTTACATTTTCTTTTGAAATTTAAGCCAAAGAGAATCAATTGAAGGGAATTTTTAAAATCTTATGCAGGGCTCTGTTCAAAAAGTGAAAGGTTTATGAGAAGTTCATTACATATACTTTCAAAATATTTTCCTAGACGTTAAAAATCATGCTTGTAAGTGATTAAGCTGTGTAGATAACTAATGAGATGTGTGGGGATTTATTTCCTGTAGATGAAAAGATACAGCTGTATGAAAGATTTTAATACAATGAATGTTTTACTAAAATTCCTGGAGGTAAATGCGTATTAATAAAGTGGAAACTTCAGTTTGCTTGAGATACAAAAAAGAAAAAAAAAACCACACACACAAAAAAAAGTCAAGTGCAAGATATGCTGTTAGATGCTGAGTTTAAATCAATAAATGTCTTGCATCAGCTGTCACTGAACTTGTTGGGTTTCTGTGTTCTTTGTTACAGCACTTGATATTCCATCAGCTCATCCTCTTCTCCCGCTGGCTTCAGCAGGAGCTGGGTTGCAATCCAAGAATATTAATGCAGTTGGGCTCTGGCTCCTTTTTAATGAACAGTTTCAGGAGTGTTGAAGTGAAAAAACCCAGGTTTTAGGGACATTTCCAACTCAGGAATCTTGAATGACTCACATTCTCTTGGGTCCTTCTCTGAGACCGAACTGGAGCTTCAAAATATGTGTCAGTCTTGAGTTCCTGGGGATGGGCTGGAGTTGTGGGGTGGAAAGGCTCAAGGCTGAGATTTTAGAGCTGGGAAAGAGGTTTTCCATCACAGGGTGTCATCAGAGTGGTGTTTGTTAGTTCTCTGTATCTTGGGGGATATTAAAAGTTCCTCAACCTGAATCAAGTGTCCAAAAGAGAGAAGTGGTGTAATCTCCCATAGGCAGGGTGGAAAGTGATGGTATTAGAGCATGGGGTAGACCAGTGATTATATATAACCTCTATATCTATATCTATACACCTGTGAATATATTTCCTGACTGTTTCATGCCTTTCCAATCATTTCACTCATTGGCAGCTGCTCAGTTCACAGGACAGCACCAGCTGGCAGAAATCACAGCAGGAACACCAGACAATCCAGGTTATTTCTCTAGGAAAATATTTAATGCCTTCCAGTGGGCAGTCTGGGACATCATGTGAGCAAATCTTGCTTTTTTCCATCAACAAATTCAGGCAAGAAATATTTAATCACCATCATGATAACTGAAAACAAAAATCAAGTGAGATGTCTTCATCCACACATAGCCTTCAACTGTATTTTCTCAGGTCTATCATGGGGATCGACTTTCTTGAGGCCAGGAAAGGAGCAGAATCAAAACCCCGACATGTTTTGACATGCTCATTAATGTCAATTACATTAAACAAGTCAGAGCTATTTATTCCAAATGCTCTTATTTTTTTTTCTCAAACCATGTGATGGTTTGAGTTTTCTCTCTTGCTTGGTGAGCAATCACATCATGAACGTGATCATTGTCTTAACCTGACCTGCATTTTCTCTGTCTTCATGATTACCTGGGGGCTTCCCTAGGTAACATCCATCCTTTTTTTTGTGCCCCTTCAGGATTTGTGGAAGGTTTATCAGGCAGGAGATTGGGTGAGATGAGCTCCTGCAGTCTGTGATCCCATCCCAACCTTCTACATCCAAACTCATCAGAAATAGTCAGATATCATGAAGCAGGACAAACACATCACCCTAGAGCAAGGAGTGGTTTTTCTGCCAGACTTTGATGAAAAAAACAGCTCTCCCTTCATTCCCCTGCCCTTCTCCAGGGTCACTGACAAGGCTGACTCCTGTTCACTCCTTCTCCTTCCCTGTGAGATAATGTCTTGCTTGCATGTGGGGTCTGTATCAGTGCAATGGGTTCATTTCACTGCTCTTATCCAGGGGTTGGTTCTTCCCCCAGAGGGTGGTGAGCACTGCCCAGGCTCCCCAGGGAATGCCACAGCCCCAAAACTGCCAGAGCTCCAGGAGTGTTTGGATAAAATCCCAGGAATAGGGTGGGATTGTTGGGGTGACTGTGCAGGGCCAGGAGCTGGACTTGGATGATCTTTGTGGATCCCTTCCCACTGAGGATATTCTATGATTCTATGATTAAAAAAAGGTATTTCTGACAGACTAACCAATGTTTGGTTAAGGTGGGAGATGGATCCTTTGTTCCTCTGTCTGGGAACAGCCCAGGTGTTCACACAGGTGACACAGTGTCCCCAGCCTGCTGAGATACAACTTTTCAAAGCCTTTTGTGCCAACCTTCTTATTTTAATTCTCACCTACATTCCTTCTTGCTGGAATAAGCATCTCTTCACTAACTTCATCATCTCTAGATGGGGAAAATGATATGGTTGCAGATATTTCAACGGGTTGGATTGTGGGGTTTTTATCTTCTTTTCTTCTGTTAGAGCCAGGATTAAATGCTTGAGAGATGGTACTCATGTTCAGAGTCAGATGTTTATTAATTCTTATCTATAGTACACTCTTCACAAGTCATGAGTTCTAGCTAACAAAGCAGTAAATGGGTCTGTCTCTCTCTCTTTACAACTGTCCAATTATGAAATGATACCTAAATTATTTTTACTTTTAACCCAATAACCAACCACCCATGGCCTGCAATGTGGATTTTTCTATCCAATTATGAAATACCACCCAGACCATGAAGAAGAAAGAGAAGGACTCAGTCTATGCCCTAAAACCTCCATCTTGCTTTACATGTATTACTGTATTCTAAACTTTTAAACTCTAAGTTTTCCACCCTGTGATACCACACACTTTTATTCAAACAACACACCCACAATCCCAGTGCTGTCACTCAATTTTGGAAGCCTTTTCCATGACCTCAGGTCAATGCAGTGTTTGCCTGGGGGTCAATGCCTGTCAGCACAGAAAGTTTGAAGTTCTCCGTGTCCAGGGTTCCAGCATTGGATGGTGCTGCTGTTCTCCTTTTTGCCCTGAAGAGAGAAAAGCTGTTGTTCTTGTCTGTAGGAATGACTCCCCCTCATCCAGAGATGGACACAACTGTGCAGGCCTCGCTCCAGCGTGCCGATAAGGAGATCAAGACAGCCCTGAGAAGGCTCATGGACTCGGCGTCCCTGCTGGTGACTCTTCCCCCAGGCATGAGAGCAGATGGTGGCCTTGGCCTTGGCCCTGCTGGGTCTGTCCCTCCAGAGCTCCCAGGGGCAGCAGCAGGGCCCTCTGTGCCAGTCCATGAAGCCAGTACCCAAACCCAGGCTGCCAGCGGCCACGGTAGGTTGGGCATGAAGGTGGGAGATGTCCCCCCCAGGGAGTTGAGAGGCAGAAAAATATTGAATGTGCCAGTAATGATATTTTTGGTTTGGGCATGAAGGTGGGGGATGTACCCCCCGCAGGAGTTGAGAGGCAGAAAAATATTAAACATGCCAGTAATGATGTTTTTTTGTTTGGCATGAAGGTGGGAGATGTCCCCGCCCCGGGGATTTAAGAGGCAGAAAAATATTAAACATGCCAGTAATATGTTTTTGGTTTGGCATGAAGGTGGGAGATGTCCCCCTCCAGGAGCTGAGAGGCAGAAAATATTGGACGTGCCAGTAATGATGTTTGTAACCTCATTTTTCTGTTTCATTGTGGTTTTGAGCAGATGAGGATTAAGAGAGGGCATTCAGAAAAAGAAATGTAGAGAGTGGGCTGGGGTTGGATTGGATCTAAGTTTGAGGCAGATCTTTGTGGAAGCAGGAGGTATTTGAAAACCATGTCTGACTTAGAGTTTTGTGCATCACCTGCCCAAAATTAAGGAATAGGGGATTTTTTTCCACCTTTTTCCACCTCTGGTCTTGCTTCAAGTATTTTTGGGGGAGAAGGTGGAGTGAGATCCCTCCTTTACATTCAGAGAAGTCATTTGAGTTTTGATTTGGTGGGGTGGGTAAGGGTGGTTGCTTTTATTTTATTGTTTGTTGTAAACAAGCTCAAAATGTCTTTAATATCCTGGACCAACTGTCAGAGACTCTGCAGGGGTTGGGTGCCTCATGTTCACCTGCATTTCACTGACCCTGGAGCCTGGACAGACTCCTTTGCAGCTTCTGTGTGACTAAAACCAACTGTGTATGTGGCTGTGTCTTGCCAGGAGAACAATTCCTTTGTTTTCCTGTTGTTTTTAAAAAATCATGGATGAGTGACAACCCTTCCACTCTTCCTCTGCTTCAGCCATAACAACTTGTCTAAGCTGTCTCTGTGTCAAGTCAGAATAACTGTTCTCCACCACTTTTAACTTAAAGGACAATGCCAAGTAGATTCAACCCTCAAACTCCAGATAATTCCTTAAAAAACGAATATTCTTACTTAAAACTTAGCAAGAATAAAAGCTGCTCCTGGAATCAGACCCAAAATAAGAGCATTTAAAAAAATGTCAGGGCTTTAAAACCTTATTTCCTTTCTAGTAGGAAATCATCTTCGGAAACAATCCTCTGGTAGAGTGGGATGACTCAAAAATCCTAAGTAAAATGTCACCTAGAAGATAATTTCCTCAGTCACAGCTAAAGAGAAAATACAGCAATGAATGAGACGGTTTGGCAGGTCTTTCATCTGAGCATGCTATGGGAATTACGTTAATCAAATGGAGACTTGACACCTCTCTCTATGATCACAGGCCTTAAATAAAAAGTAGATAAATATTTCAATAGTGCTGGTAATAGGAAGGCACAATCCCACAACTGGGGATCTCTGATCCAGTAATGTCTTGAATAATGACGTTTTCCACCTCAATGGAGTTGTTTTATGTGATTTCTAGGAACAGCTGCTCTTTTCCAAAAAAAAGCCAGCACCAAACACCCCTAGAGAACTCCCTAAAATATTCCTACCTGCTGGGTAGAAGAATCTTCTGGATTTATCCTTTTCTTCTTAAATGAAAAAGGAGATGATGCACTTTACCCTACGGTGTAATTCCAATGGTCAATATCAAAAGACAATCAAGTACTCTTGGAATGTGAGATCAAACCAGGTTTTGAAGCTATATCTGATAAAATAATTAATAATAAAAGAAGAAAAATAACTGAAACAGCCATCAAGCTGCACCATCTTTTGGTTTCATCAAGCCCCAGGTGCCAAACCTTGTTCTGGTGTAACTTAGAGCTGTATGAGGTGGAGGTGCAGCAATGTTGATGCTAAAACATCACAGAGGTCCTCTGTAAGAGTCCATATTACCTCCATATCAATCACATCCTCAGCCAGGACCTGCTTTGACCAGCAGTTTACATTGATGTGAGCTCACTCATGTCCCTGATGCTGCCTGTGGTCACAACAGTGACTCAGGAACTGTTCTAAAGCTGAATGGAAAAATTCATGTGGACAAAGCTAACACTGGCTTTCCCTGGAATGCATTTCAGTGGTGGACTTGGCAGTGCTGGGTTGATGGCTGGGCTTGTTTTTAAAGGTCTTTTTAACCTGAATGATCCTGAGATTCTATGATTTTCTCACAGCCATGAGCTGGAACTCAAATACAGCTAAATTATCTCTTACAAAGGCTGTGTGAACCCACACTATCCTTCCAGCTGCCCTGCATTTCCCTGCCCCTACCAACTGCCTTTCCCACCTTTGTCTGTGTGTATTTCCTTACAGAACAGCCAGTTTAGCCCAGCCAGCTCAGTGCCACCACTCTGGTGTTGTCCAACCCCTTTGCTCCATGTGCTCTTTGCAAAAATCCCAAATTCTCCTCTAACCTTCAGTGGCTCAGCTGAGGTCGGGTGGACCCAGTCCTGGCACGAGGCACACCAGAGATGGCCCCAAAGGTCAGCTCTGGGTTTTGGGTGTGGTTTCGTGGTTGGTGTGACTAACTTTCCCAATTTCTGCTGCCAGCCAAAGCACAGAGGCAGGGTCCAGCTGAAGAACCAGGGGTGCCAAAGCCCAGCCCTGCTCCCTCCCAGGAAGAGGAGGCTGCTGGAGGGGAAAGTGCTGGGGAACGCACTGTTCCCATTGACAGGTAAACACCCACCCCCATATTTCCAGGTCATACATGTGGATTTATGAATGGGACAGACTTTGGTGCAAGAAAAACCAGTCCTCTGTGGTGCACCTGAACAGTTTCTTGTAGGTTTGTCAATATTTTCAGAATCCTGGTGACACTGCTTTGTCAAAGAAGGGTAAAAAAAGTTTGGAGAGAAATTAATCCCCCCCAAACCAAAATTCTTCCTATGTCAATTTTAAGCAAATAACTCTTTGCCTGCTGGTTAAACAGGGTGCAATCCTGCACCTCTTGTGTGTGGGTATGCCATGATTTTTTCTCTTGGGTTTCTTGAAAGGACCTCACCAGATGCAGGGGCAGGAGGCTGGTACAGGAGAGAAGGAGATGTGGTCTGGGATGTGCACAGTGAAGTTTATATTGAGACCACAGAAAGAACTCGTGTGTATAAGACTGAGGAGAAGACTCCAGCAAGTAAGACCAAACCCTGTTTCTCTTTCCCAATTCCGTAATTGTCACTGTTTTCTCTTTTTGGTAACAACTCCTGGCTGGATTTTTAAATATTCCAATTTTTTGAGTGGTAGCTGTTTATTGAACAACAAGTAATAGGGTAAGTGTGAAGATAAGAAACCTAAAAGTAATGTCAGCATGAAGAAATATATTGCTGTTGTACCTCTTGATTTGACTTTAAACTATTGTTACATCCTAAATGGCCTGTCCTATAAATCCCACTGAGTAACTCCACCTCTGTCAGCACACTGGGAAAGAAGTTCCAGTGCTGTGCATGCAGGAAATGCTCTTTTCTCACCAGGTCCTCCCTACATGCAAGTGACAATAGAGGATGTGCAGGTGAACTCTGGGGAACGTGCCAAATTCCAGGCAGTCATTGAAGGAACCCCTCAGCCCACAGTTTTGTGGTTTAAGGTGAGTGCAGACTCTTCTCAGGCTGAGAGTGAGGACCATGGGAGGGACTGTAGTTTATTATTCCACAGGAAATTCCTCCCACACCTCTCCCACTGACTCTGGATCGTGTCTGTGGGGTTTGTGGAACCAGCTGTTCTCACTGAACCACCACCTGTGCATCCCACCCTGGGCTGTCACCACGTCACCCTGGATCCTTTTGCACAGAGGGAAACCAAGATGTTTTTGGGGACTAAAAAGAGCAGGAAGGGAATTTGTTTCCCCCTGAGTGCCACTGAGATGTGTGCTGTAGTTAGGGGGGCAGGAATGGGATTGAGTGGTTTGTCCCAATTCTCAGTGTGACTGCAAGGCTCTGTATGTTTCCTGCAACTTGGTAGAATCAGTGTGACTTTAAGACAATGAATATCCCATAGAAAGGAGAGAAATTATTTATCATTCTTTAGAATATTGTTATCAAATCTTGCTAGAGCCTCCCTTCCAGGCTGAAGAGCCCCAGTCTGCTGTCAATCCTCATGCAGAAGCTCCTACAGAGGACACTGATGATGATGTACCAAATAGTACCACACCATGGGCAAACCAAGCATTTATCAATGATGCTTTGTGTCTTATCCTTCATTTCTTCCCTCATAATTTCTAGTATCTGGTACCTTTTACCTCCCACCAAGCACTGAGCTGGTGCTGCCGTGGAGTGATTTACTCAAACTTAAATTTTTGTTACATTTTAATAAGGAAAAGCTCAGAAACAGATATTTTATGTGGGAAAGCAGGATTGCATCACTTCATATTTGTGGTATTATATACATATATGTAGATATTGTATTGCATATTTTTATCTTGCATTTTACTGCCACAGGGACCTTTAGCAAATGTTCACAATCTGCTCTGTGTCACACACACTCCATCCTGCCCCTTTCTTCATAGCATTTATGAAAATACAGATTTACAGTAGATTAAAGTTGGAAAGACCTCTGAGATCACTGAGTCCAACCTCTGAGAGAACAGCACCTTGTCCACCAGACCCACATCCAGCTGTTTCCTGAACACTTCCAGGGATGGTGACTCCACCACTCCCCTGGGCAGCATTTTCTCCCTGAGGTTTGCTCACATAAATAGTCTGTATTGTAGCTCTGCTCCCATATCTTGATTCTTGAAGAGAGGAAATGTCTGTTTCCATCTCAGCTTTTCCAGTGCCAAAATGTCATTTCCTTCCCTCAGGGCACTTCCCTGCTGACAGACAGCAACAGGATCCATCAGGGGAAGGAAGGAACAACATATTTCTTAGTCGTGGACAATGCTGCTTTGGAAGATGGTGGTGTTTATACCTGCGTTGCCAAAAATGCAGGAGGAGAGGTTTTGTGCAAGGCAGAGCTCATTGTACGTGAAGGTAATGCCATGTTCTCACCTGTGAAAGCAATGCCACCCTCTCACCTGTGAAAGCAATGCCACCCTCTCACCTGTGAAAGCAATGCCATCCTTTAACCTGTGAAGGGAATGCCATCCTTTCACCTGTGAAAGCAATGCCATCCTCTCACCTGTGCAGGGAATGCCATCCTTTAACCTGTGAAAGAAATGCCATCCTCTCACCTGTGCAGGGAATGCCATCCTTTAACCTGTGAAAGCAATGCCACCCTCTCACCTGTGCAGGCAATGCCACCCTCACATTTGTGCAGGCAATGCCATCCTCTCACCTGTGCAGGCAATGCCACCCTCTCACCTGTGCAGGCAATGCCATCCTCTCACCTGTGGAAGCAATGCCATCCTCTCACCTGTGGAGGCAATGCCACGCTCTCACCTGTGGAAGCAATGCCACCCTCTCACCTGTGGAGGCAATGCCACCCTCTCACCTGTGGAAGCAATGCCACCCTCTCACCTGTGCAGGCAATGCCACCCTCTCACCTGTGGAGGCAATGCCACCCTCCCAGCTGCAGGAGTTTCTCCTACTGCCACGGCAACATGTAATTTGTTGTAACCATATTCTGGTACCTGTGTGGAATCTGTTCTGTATTCCTGTGTAGCATTTGTGCATGGCCAGTATGGCAGGAGCCAGGACAAAAGCGAATCACAAAATCCCAAAATGGTTTGGGTTGGAAAGGACCTTAAAGATCCTCTAATTCCAACCCCATGCCATGGGCAGGGACACCTTTTACTATCCCAGGGTGCTCCAAAGCCCATCCAACCTGGTCCTGAACACTTCCAGGAATGGGGCAGCCACTTCTCTGGGCTACCCCAAAGTTCATTTTGACATGTTCTGTTATGAAACAATTCCAGTTAATTCTCCTTAGAAGTTTAGAAGACTCCTCTCATTTTTCCTGCCTTAAATTGTCCTGTAATAACTTTGTACACTATTAGCAAGGCATTGTTGTCTGAATAATTACCCTTCTGTTTTCCTTCATTTCCAAAGCTAAGAAAGACCAAGAAGGAAAGAAAGTGGCCACCAGGAGAAAGCTCCACTCCCACTATGAGGTTAAGCAGGAGATTGGAAGGTAAATGAATTTTCCAGCATCATTTCCAGGGAATATCTCACTGCCCCATCTGAGCTGCTGAGGCAGAGGTGGGTCCTGAAAAGTTTGAAAAGGTGGAAGTAAAGGCAGAAGTGGGAGGTCACTCCAAGGTGTGCTGGGGCAGCTCCAAGCAGAAAAAAAGGCTCACAGATTAGGGCCTGGATGTGGCTCCTTGGCAACGGGAGCATCCCAAGCCCATCACATCGGGTCTGTCCAGGGATCTAAAAGCACCAGCCTTTGCCAGCATGAGCCTGGCATCAACTGCAACAACTTTTTTTCCCTTGATGGGAACACGATGCTTTTCCCTTTGGAGACAGCCAGGAGAGGGCAACAGCACCTCACACACTGCAAAATGAGCTGCTTGTGCTGGAGAACTGAAGCACCGAGCAGCAGGGAGCTGTCAAACGCCAGGGTGTGGGAAAATCTCTGCCCAGGTCTGATCAGGGCTTGTCCTTCGATTCCTGCACAGGGGCTGCTTCAGCTTCGTAAAACGGGTGGTGCACAAAGGGAACAGGGTGTCCTGTGCTGCCAAATTCATCCCTCTGCGGAGCAAGACCAAGTCTCGAGCTCACCAAGAGAGGGATATTCTTGCCTCTCTGTCCCACGACAGAATCACCAGGCTCCTGGATGAGTTTGAAACAAGAAAAACACTGATTTTGATTCTGGAGTTGTATCCTTTTTTGGTGCAGTTGTCTGAAGAGGCTGGGAAGTACTGGGTAGAGCTCATTTATTAAATATCTAAATTTTTATTAATTAATTTTAATTAATTAATTAAATTTTTTTTTGTTGTTTTTTTTTTTCCTGAGAGAAAAGGACACACACAATCTACCTGCCCTGCAGGGTAGCGGAGCTCTGTGAGAGCTGCACCACAGTCCTCAGCTTCTGCTGGGTGTGAAAAATCAGATTTGTATATACAAGTGTGAATGAGTTGTTAAGCACCAAAATTGTTTTCTGGAGCATCTGGAAGTCATGAGCTCTGTTTCCATGAGATCCAGTCTAGGTGAACATGAGGGAAATGCAGAACAGAGACCCCAAAATCAAGAGGCAGATTTTAGCCAAAATCATACCAGGTTTAGAGCAGCCCAGTTCTGCAAGGACTCTGCTGCAACAGAGACTTTCATGACAATCCCATTGCCCGAGAACACCTTGTGAATTCTGCTGTTGGCTGGATGGAGGCGGTTCTGCAGCCAAAATAAGCTTTTCCATGTGGTTCTGTTGTCCCTTAATGGCACTGCCAGATGCTCCAATGAAGAGCTCCTGGACCGTTTATTCAAGAAGAGCGTGGTCACCGAAGCTGAGGTAATTTCTCATTTGAAAGCCCGGAGTTGGTTCTTTCTGCATTTTTCTTTTGGGATATGAGAAATATCTGTCATCCAGTGATAATCTATCAAAGCAGAATCAGTCTTTACCTGTGTTCCTATCAACTTATATTGATAGTTGGGTTTCTTTGTGGAATAACTACAAACTGCCAGAGGGTTTGACCATCAACATTGCATTCAGCCTTAAAAAAAGATTATATTTGCTCTATTGTCATAATTTCTTTGCCATCTGTCATCTGCAGCTCCTATCTCTGCTTACTTAATACCACTTTATTCCCTTGTAACTGTATTCTATCTACTCCCTTCAGTCTTTAAAAGAAAAGCTGAAATTAGGGTTTCTAAGGGATTTTTTTTTTACATCCTTGGTGCTAAAAGTTCAAAACGTTTCACATCTCCCATGTAGTAGCCAGGTGTCCAATATTTATTGGTAAAATCAATTTTTTTTTTTTTTTTTTAGAAATTCTCAGAGAGAAACATCATAGAATGGTTTGGATTGGGAGGGACCTATAAAGATCAAATCTTGCTGAAATCAGGGACTCTCCTATTTACTCTCCCTGTTTACTAACTGTCTATTTATTAATTGTTTAATAATTGACTCAATCCTTAGGTCAAACTGTACATCAAGCAAATTTTGGAAGGGATCAAATATCTTCATGACAACAACATCCTCCATTTGGACATCAAGGTAATGAACAATAAATAACCAGTCTGGCTTTTCCCAGCCTCTTTTTCACCAGGGATTGAGTGTTCTCTGTTTGCATTATTCTTACAAACGAAAATACTCCCTGCTCTCAAGAAGAATTCCCTCATTTATGTTTTTTTTTTTCATTCAACAGCCACTGAATATCCTCATGGTTTATCCTGAGAGGGAAGACCTGAAGATCTGTGACTTTGGATTTGCCCAGAGGGTCACACCCGTGGAGCCCCAATACAGCAAATATGGCTCTCCAGAGTTTGTTGCCCCAGAAATTGTCTCCCAGTCACCAGTGTCAAAAGCAACTGATATCTGGTAATCTCTCATTTTCTCAAAAAGCTTTTCCAGGCCCTCAATGGCCTGAATTTCCATTAGCTGTTAATTGGTAAATGGAGCAGTGATAATAACACAGGAAACTGAAAGTGAACGCTGACAATCCAAAAACCATCAAGGCTCTTTAAAGCTCCTTCTGTCTAATTTTTTTCAGCCATAATTGAACTCTGACTGCTAATTAATGCAAAGGAGCATCTTTGAGGACATGATCTCTATGCCAGGCAGTGACTAGAGGGAATGATCCTAAAGGGCTTTCTAGAAAAGGCTCACAAAATTTAAAAAAAAAAAAATGTATTTTCAGTCTTTTCCTCTATCTGTGCTTTAAAAATGAAGGATTACTTGAGAACAATTTTAAAAAATATTGAAGGGGGAAAATGAATGGGAAAAAACCAATAGCTTTTGGGATTTATTATCCTTGAAAGGTGAGGAGAGGGTGATCTTGCTGTTCCAGGGTGTCTAGTGGCAGGAAGAGGGGATTGATAAGGATGGAAAAATAGTGACAAAAATTATATTTGTGTTTCCTCTCTCCTCAGGGCTGTTGGAGTCATCACATATTTAAGGTAAATAAATCTTGGAAACACTCCCTCATTAAACCTTTGTCCATCAGAGCCCTCCAGTACTTTCAAGTGAGGGATGTGAGTGGAACGTTCAGTCCTTCCATAATAAGAACAATTTATTTTGTGGTTTCCTGATTTTCTGGTTACACCTCACAAACATTGCAAGTCCCAGGCATGGAGACCCTCAAGTATTTAAAAAACCCCATGTAAGCTTCTATTATTTGCACAGAAAATAGAAATCTAAAACCTGTCTCCTTTCATTTTATGGCGTTCCATAAATAAGCCTCACATGCAAGTCTCCATTTGCTGGGGAGAACGACAGGAAAACTCTCCTAAATATCCAGAACGGGGAAATTTCATGGACCATTCCTGATGTTGTTCACTTGAGTGAAGATGCAAAGGACTTCATGAAAGGGATCCTGCAGCAGCACCCCAAGTGAGTGCCCTCCTGTGCCTGTGCAGAGCTGTTGGTGTCCCAGCAGCCACACCCCAGCTCATCGTTTGGTTTGAAAAGCAGAAAGCTGAGTGAGATGTGGTGCATTTTGCCCTAATTCTTCCTTATTATTCCCCACCACCCAACCCACAACTCGGATATTTGCCAAATTGGCCTCTCCCTGGTGTGGTGATGTCCTTGCTCCCTGCCTCCTCCAGGCTGAGGAGTTTCTGGAATGACGCAGACGAGTGGGAAGAGCACAGACTGGTATGGAGGGAGTTATGAGAGAATTAAATAAAATTGACCACATTCATTAAGCAATTTCAAGCACAAAAGCTGGCTTGAAGGCATATTTACAGGCACTTGGTTTTAATTTCATTTCTAGTCTTTCTGCCTGCTGCCAAAGCTATTTTCACTCTGACCATCTAAAGAGGCAAAGTCACTCTCAGAACTGCTCTGGACACCCTTGAACCCCTGCAGAGAGCCATGAGCATCTGTGGGGAGTGTCAGACTTAAAAATGAGGACATTTTCCCCTCAGGGGAAGGAAACCTTGGGTTGGAAGCTGCTGTATCTTTTTGGCTTCTCTGCTCCAAATCAGCATCCTAAGGACACACCCCTGAGTGTGTGTGGGTGTCTGCATGCAGCAGCACCTTCAGGAAGATCAGTGATTGCTGTTGGAGATGATTTCCTATTAAAATGTTAATTATTCTCTTACCAGATCCAGGCCAAGTGCTTTGGACTGTCTTTCCCACAAATGGTTCATGGTAAGTTTGTCCTGGTCCTTTATTAGTCAATTTTTAGTCAATATTAGTCCAATATTAGTCAATATCCAATCTAAACCCCCCTGGTGCAACCTGAACCCATTCCCTCTTGTTCTATCACATCAGTACAGAAAGGAAACTGGCCTTGCAGACCAAAGTTATGGTTCATACTCCAAAGCCTTAAATGACTAAGGAAAAGAGTTAAAAATTAACGACAGCAAAAAGGGTTTAGTGACAGGTATTGAACAGGGCTTGATTTAATCACTGAAAAGCTGATTTTGTCTGCAATTTAACTATGAAAGGGCTGCAGCATTTGATCTACTGTAACTTGCCTAAATTAAACAATTGTGTAAAGAGAGAATTCTAAAAAAAAACCACAAAAACTTCTGAAGAAAACAAAATCAGGATTTTTTGACCAATGATTTTCCTCTCATTCCACCTGGCAGCACAATGTCCCTCTTGAAGCAGCTCATTTCATCAATACCAAACAGCTCAAATTCATTGTGGCTCGGAGCAAGTGGCAGGTGAGTTGCCCCTAATCTGTGTTGATTCTGTTTAGTTATATCTATTTTTAATTGCATCTGAATCTTTGAAAATCTTTTGAGCTAGGACAGCGAGCTCAGCAGAGATCTGAGAATGGCTGGGACTTTGGAAAAAAACCCAGGAGAGATGGATGTGTCAGGAATTAATTATCTAGGCTTTTACTGCCTGGAAAGCCATGCAGGTGCCTGTAAGACACAAGGCTGTGTCTAAGTTAGGTGCCCTCAGCTGCCTTTGCAACCGGAGCTGAATTACAGACAGGGGCCAAGAAAATGCCTCTTTTCCTGAAGATCTCTCAAATCATTGGGTTGATTGCCTTCTGGACATGCCAGTTTCTCTCTGCTGGCTGGAAGGAGTGGCCCAGCTTCAAATGAGATGCTCCACGTGGCAGAATTTAGAGCAGAGGAATCCCATCTCCCACACTTGGTAGATCTTCTGCTGGCCTAAGTCACTGTGGGTTGCATTGCAGTCAGAAGATTTAAAGCCATCTACTCCAGCAAGTCTCTCATCTGATGTTTTCCATCAAAAACTCCTTTCCATCTGCTTTGAGTGGCCAGATTGACTTTGGAAATCTTGAACAGAGTCCTGTTTCCCCCAGTCACAAGAGCAAGTGTGTTCCCTGAAGTCAATTTAATTTCATGTCTGTGAATGAGGGAAGAGGAAGATTTGGAGAGAAAGTGAGGCCTGGATTGGGTCTAATTAGAGCCATGGGTGTGGTATTTAGGGGTGCAGGAGTTCATTTTGCTCTGTTTGCTTTCCATATTCCCACCATGTGCCCACCTCCTTGTGCTGTGCCTTGTTTTCCATCTCAGCGCTCCCTGATGTGCTACAAATCCATCCTGGTGATGAGGTCCATCCCAGAAATCCTGGAAAAGACCCACGACAACAGCTCCCTGGCCATCTCCCGACACCTCATTGAGGAAAGCACTTCATCCAGCACCAGTGGCTCCTCTTCAGACAATGAAAACTCCAGTTTCCCCAAAAAGAGGCACTTTGGCTCCACCCCTGAGCTGCACTTGCCCATATTTGATGCCCCGAGCCATCCCGAGCCTCTGAAACGTGCAAGTGAACGAGAGCACTCCAAAGCCTCCATCCCTCCAGTGAAACCCATGAGGAGGAAATATGCTTCAGTGAAAGCTGAGATGGGGGACAGATCGCCCACAGAAAGCAAAGAGCTCATGGCAAGTGTCTTACAAGAGAAAGAGGAGAGGCTCCTTCCCAGCCTTCAGAGAGAGCCATCCCAAAAAAGTGTCTCTGCTGAGCCTTCACCCCTGAGGGCTTCCACAGAAAGCACATCACCTGTGCATCAGAAAGCAAAACCAGGCACATCTTCATCTGAAAAGGACAGAACTGAAGAGGCAGGGGATGGGACAGAAAAGCCATCTGCCTGTGTTCCCAGGCAGAGTGTCATCAAAAGCACCTTCTACAGCCAGGCGAGCGAGCTGCCTGCAAGGCCACCTTCCTCACCAGGCAGGGAGTTCAGGAGGCACCTGGACAGAGCCAGAAGGACATTCCGAAAGGCTGGGTATTCCAAGGTGCCCCTCAGTGGCCTCCGTGAACCCCTCCTGGAGCAGTTTGAGCTGGAGGAAGAAGAAGAGGAAGGAGGAGATGATCGCAGAGAAAGCCTGCTGGGATCCTTGACCAAATCGGCGTCCTTTGACACTGCCAGGAAGCCACCACACCCTGCCATTGCTGGGGCCAGCCGCAGCCGCTCCCTGGACGACTACAGGCTGAGAGCCTCCAGGTCCTTGAGAGAACAAGATATTCTGGAGGAGGACTGTGATGTGTTGTCCCAGGAAAGCTGCCCTGAGGGCAGCGATCACTGTGACGTTTCCGCAGGGCCCGGCAAGGGATGTTCTGCAGACACAGCAGAGCAAGGGGCCATCAGGAGAGCCAGCAAGGATTGCTCAGGAGAGAAGTCCTCTCCCTCCACACACTGTGAAGGGAATGGGTGCTCACCTGCTGTTGTACAGGTAGAGGGACTCCCAGTGTCACCTCACAGGAGTGACAATAGGAAGCGTTTACTGAAGAAGTCGAAAGCCACTGAGGTTGAGGAGGGCGTTGAACGTTGGGAAGGCAAAAGGCCCATTCCAGCTGCCCAGTGCTCAGATGTAACAGCACCATCAGCTCCAAAACATGAGAGCATGGAGGGTAAATCTGCCTCTGGCTGTGCCTCTGACTCTGCTTTTCAGGAGGGCAGAGAGTCCATTTCAAGCCTCACACAGTCAGAGAGCACCCCAAAGTCATCTCCTGCGAGTAAAGGAGGTGTGTGTCTGCCCCAGGAGTCTGCTCCCACTGACACCCACCCAGATCTAACAGCTGGAAGCTTGCTTATCAAAAGGACAGCCCCAGCCCCACCTTGGAAAGACAAAAGGCAGAAACATTCAGATGAAAAGACTTCTGCTCGTGGCACTGCTGAATCTGAGCTCATGGAGCATGAAAGCTCTGCTGTTCCAGCAGAACAAACAGAAACTGATTCACTTCCAGTACGTAAAGACAAAAGTGAGGAAATTCCTGAGAAAAGTGTTCCAGCAGCTACTGTCATGCTGGGCAAACTGCCAGGTACCCTCACAGCTGGTGAAAGTGTTCCTCAGAAGCTGAAGACCCATAGAGGTGTTAGACCTGCTGTCCTGGAAGATGCAGAAGCAGCTGTTACAGGAATCACTCCACCATCAGCCCACGGTGATGAAAGCCAAGCACACAAGAAGGCTCCTGTTCACTTAGACACAGCATCAGCTGTCCTGAAGGGAGAGCAACTCGCTGTTCCCAAAATCCCACCACCAGGATCAGTGCCAGCTCTGGTCTCTGATGGAGCACAGCAGGCTCTCAGCAAGGAGAAACTTGTACAGCAGGCTCTCAGCAAGGAGAAACTTGCTGCTCTGAGGAGTAAAAGCTCAGCTGTCACAGAGGTTGTCTCCAGTCTGGCCCATGAAGGAGCTGAGCCCTGGAAGGTTCCTGAAGGCCACAGCTCAGAGCCTGCTGCTCTGGAGAGCAGACACCCAGCCAGAGCTGCGTCCTCCCAAAGCACTGCTCTCCCTCAGGTCTGGGAGAGTGAAAAACAACAACATCCAGAGGTGTCAGCTCACAGTGAGATGAGATCTGTTGTGACAGCAAGTGGAAGTGGAGCAGCTGGACAAGCTGTGGCTGCTCCTTTCCCCAAGGCTGGACACAGGGTGCTTGAGCAGCACAGGGCTGGGATTTCACGTGGTCTGAAGTGTGGCAGTTCAGGTGCATCAACTGCTTCACAACCAGAAGCTGCTCCAGCTTCAGCCTGTGAGCTGGAATATGAGGAATATCCAGAGGTTTATGGTGAGGGTGGAGGCATTGCCTTGGAAGGTGGAAGATGTGATGCTGGAAAAGCTGCCCCACCACTGCTCCGCAGGGATCACGGCCAGGAGCTGTCACACCACAGATCTTCTTTTTACAGTGATGAGGAGTCTGCTGTGCTGGAGGGTTTAGTGGATGAGATGGTTTCCCTCTCTGAAGAGATGAATGTTTGGGCAGAGTCAGTTTCTGGAGAGAAGGGAAGCAGGAAGCACATTTCTCCTCACAGAGAGGTGTTCTACAAAGGCAGCCAAGCACACACAGACACCTCCTTCCCTTCTGTCCAACAGGGTGGGAGAGGAGAAGTCTCTGAGCAGGGTGACCTTGCAGAACCCTACCTTGCTGTGAGTGAGGAGCCAGGAGTCCTGGAAGAGCAGGGAGCACAGACAGCTCCTCGTGAATGTGAGCACCTGGAGGACTTGGCATTTGAGACCTCCCCTTCCAGCCCAGAGAGCATTTCCTCCACAGAGAGCTTGGACACTGCAGAAAGACCCATCCACGTGCCAGTGATCAAAGACACTGGGAAACACCCAGAAGTTTCTTTGGTGAAAATCAAAGACCTGTCAGATGAAGCACCCAGTCATGGCCCCCAAAAATTTGACATCTCGGAAGTGGAGCCTGCCTACTTGAATTTCTCAGATTTGTATGACATTGTTTATTTTCCATTTGAGTTTCTGAGCTACAAGAAGCCTTCACCCAAACCAGTCCCTAGACGGTTTATGCTGCTTGGTGAAAGGGCAAGGTCCCCTCCTGCAGGACATCTTCACAAGGATAAAAGATTGTGCATCAGGGAACAGGAAGACAAGAACAGGAAGAACCGTTTGGAAATATCCGAGGATTCAAAGGCAGGTAACTCATCAGCCATGGGGAAAGGGGCAGAGAGCCATAAAGAAATGTACAGCTCCCAAAAGGACTCCAGTGGGAAGCAGAAAAGCTCCTTCCACACCAAGCCTGGACTCTTTAAGCCATATGCAAGGTCTCATTCAGTGGAGCAGTCGGTGGAGCAGAGTCTGAAGAAGAAAGTAAAAGCTTCTGTTGCCCATATCTCAAGAATCCTAAAAGGAAAGACGTCTCCTGAGCCAGAGGAAGGTAATTATTTCCCTCTGTTCCTTCACAGATTTGCTGCCATAACTGGGCTCTGCTACAGTTGCTCTTTTTTGTCCCCCAGGATATTTGAAGCTGTGGTTAGACTGGAATTGCAAATCTGGCCGTGGCAGGTTCTGAATTCAGTAGTCTCCACCATCAGGTCTCTGTTACTGGCCGGTCTCAGTGCAGAGTCAGCTGGGTTAATCCACTGATGGAAGGGGCTCAAATTCCTTGTCTGAGGTTGCACAGAAGCAGATCAGGGCTGGGTGATGCTTTCCTTGCTGCAGTTGTCATCTGTTCATGGCAAATCTCTCAGGTTAAAGTGACTGGGAGAAGCTGAAGTCACCCTGGCTACTGGGCATGGGGATCTGTCCTTTCTTCTCTGCCATCCCTGGATATTCCCTGTTCTCTGCAGCAGCTGTCACAGCCTTCCCTGTAAATCCAACTCTGGTTAATAGGGGAACCTGTTTATGTGTGAAGGCAGAACTGTCACTGCCAATGGATGGCACGGGGAGAAGGATGGCCTTGAATGACTTCTCATCCTTTCTCACTACAGAGTTTGGTGAGCTGGGAAGTGAGGCAGCAGAAAAGGAGCTGTTAATAGGGGCTGAAGGATCTCTGAAGAGGAAATCAGCACTCCCCTCATTCAAGCTACCAAGCCTCACCCCAAAGGAGAAAGGTATTGCTGTGGCAGGAGTCATTGGTTTGTTTTACCCTCAGAGGAAAGGATTCAGGAAAAAAACGCCTTTTCCCTGGCAGGTTTCCCCTTGACTCCATCAGGAGAATTTCCTGAGGTCATGTTACTGTCCCAGCATTCAGCAGAGCCCAGATAAACACTGGGAAGGGCAGTTGTGGGAGGCTGGCAGTCCCTGGCCACTGTGGAGAAAACCCCTGGAGGAACAAAGAAGAAAACCTGAGTTGCCCTTTTCCCATGGAGACAGGAGCAGATTTGATGCTCTATAGGGTTTTTTCTTCTTCAATTTCCATCTTTCATGTCTCCTTCTCTCTTCTTGTGTTGTCTTGATCACAGAATCATTTAGTTGGCAAAGACCTCTAAGTTTACTGAGTCCAACCATTAATCCAGCACTGCCAAGGCCACCACTAAACCATGTCCCCAAGTGCCACACATCTTTTAAATCCCTCCAGGGATGGTGACTCCCTGGACATCCTTCTCCAGTCCTTGACAACAATTTCCATGAAGGTATTTTCCCTAGTATCCAAACTAAACCTCCCTTGGGGCAACTGGAGGCCACTTCCTCTGGTCCTATTTGATCCACTCATCCTTGAAATTCCATAATTCGGGCAGTACCAGGGCTGGGCAATGCAGATATTCCCCATGGATTTTTCATGATCCATCTGGATCTATCACACTACAGCCATGGGTGAACAGGGTTCCTTCACCTGTGTGCTCTGTGCCCAGAGGATCCTCCAAATGGTGGTGAAAGGAATGGGAGACCATGAACCAGAAAGGCTCTTGACCTCATTAAAAATGTTTTCTGATGTCCTGCAGGGGTTTGTTTTCCACAAAGCTCTCCAGGCTATTCTGAATCACCTTGTCTTAGTTGGGAAAGACAGGTGTCTGTCAGGAAAGAGCCCGAGCTTCCCTTGGAATGGAGAATCTAAACCCCTTCCCTCTGAATTATTACAATTTTGCAATTAAGGGGGCTTTAATGCAAAGATATGGGAATAGGAATAACAGTTCTTTATTAGGAATATTAAAAATGTAGTAGTACAAAAAAGCAAATGAACAAAAAAAGAAAAAAACACTGACAGAGTCAGAACACAACCTGACACCCTGTTGGTCAGGGCATTGGTAGCAGTCCAATTAAATCCTCCTGGAGTGACAGATGTGGCTCTGTTGGAGCAGAGATGATCCTGTTAGAAGGGTGGAGTTTTCCTCTGAAGGTCCAGTGGTGCTGAGATGGGTCTGGTCTCCCTCTGGGAATCCAGTGCAAACAGGCTGTGCT
>JBBMKD010000102.1:2635086-2658442 GCA_037834095.1 Argya squamiceps
CCCTGCAGTGAGCCTGGATGGCCCATGGACAGCAGAGATCCCCTGGAGGGAGGGTGGGTCCTGGAAGGGATAAAGAACTCTGCCCCACCTGGTTTTAACAGCTGGGCCATTAACAGAAAGACACCTGTCCCCTCCCTCCTGGAGTTATGAGATAAAGAAAAACAGATTGGGAATAGAATACATCTTGCATTGCAGCCCAAGATGAACCTTTCCCTCCTCTCTGCAGCCCCATCATTCGTGGAGGAGCTCGTGGACCAGGCTGCGGCCGCCGGACAGTGCGTGACGCTCTCGTGCCGCACGGCAGCTCACTCCTCCCTGCACATCAACTGGTTCAGAGGTGACACTGCCACCCCTCCAGGCTCCCTGACCCCCCACAGGGCTGTGGGGAGAGCTTTAAACACCTTGGTATCAATTTGCAGGGCACTTAATCTTACAGGAGGCCAGCCTGTAATGAGACACATGGAGGTGTATCAAGTCCTGAGGGCTAACCTGCAACCTCCAAGAGTGGCTTAGAATAATATTTGCCAGAAGGCTCCTTGGGTGTGTTTTGTAAAGCACAAGGTTTTAATAAATGAGAAAATAGCAAATGATACAAAAACAAAAGGACAAAGCTGCACACAGGTATTAAAAAAACCCTCACACCTGGCTAGAATACCCCAAAAAGCCCAGAGCACCTCTGTGGTCCTTCTTAAATAGTCAATGTTTTAGGAGGGCTTTTGGCTTGCTGTCCAATAGAAACATTTCAGAGGAACAGCTACAGGAACCAGCAGGTGCCTTTGGTGCACTGGGCCAATTACAATGAGGGACGAACAGAAAGTTCTGGTGCTTCTTCCTTAAAAGTCATGGGTGTAACTGAAACCCCTCTTCCTTATTTGGAAACATTTCTTTGGGTGTGGAAATGCACTGCTACAACTTACCTCTCCCATCCGCTGCTTTCCAGATGGGATCCCTGTCCAGAGCAGCAGCCGGGTCCTCATCTCATCCACCCTCAAACACTTCCAGCTGTTAACCATTCTCTCTGTTAATGCTGAAGATTTTGGTATTTACACCTGTGTGGCCACAAACTCTCTGGGTTCAGCATCCACCTCTTGTGTCATAAGGAAAGCAGGTGAGAGAAGGGGTAGCTGCAGAAATAGGTATTTAAGTATTTCTGCCCCCAAAAATGTAACCTCTCAATACCTTTGAGGTGAGATTTCTGCACGTGGGTGCAGAAGAAAATCTCTGCCTTGCTGTGATCCACAGCCTGTGCAGGGTTCAATCCCTCTTCTTCACTATTTTCTCTCCTGGATTAAGAGCCACTCCAAGACAAATTCTTAGTACTGACTCTAAATTCGAGATGGTAAAATTGCTGTTCCACTAGCTGTGTATATATACGTGTATGTGTATACATATATGTGTATATGTATACATAAAAATAAATACATATTTTATATATGTATATATAAATAATATCTGTAGCTGAGACATGCTGGCTGTAGAGTTTTGTATCCCAGCAGTGCTGCTGTAAACACTCATGGGGTTTGTGCCTTCTCTCCACAGAGGTTCCCCCCAGCCCTCCACCCCCTGACATCGTGGAGGTCTACAAGGATGGAGTGCAGGTGGTTTGGAAACCTGTGGAAACCAACACCCCTGTCCAGTACACTGTCCAGTGCAAGAGTGAAGGTAAAGTGCTGTCCTGATGCTTTGCAAGGAACATTTCAGTTTGTAGGATCTCTTCACCACCAGGATATTTTATTGTTATTCAGAAACAGTCTGGTGCAACTCCCCAGTTTAGAGTTAGGAATGGGATTCATACAGCTCTCATTTAACCATCTAAAAGTTAGGGGTTGTGCTGGTTAAATCAGCCTGAGATTTGCATATTCATACCAAGGTTTTGCTAAAGTGTGAATCAAACAAGGCTGCAACCAAAAAGTGAGCAGCTACAGGAGAAAATGCCTGGTCTGAGACACAGCTCTGAGTAATCTGACAAAATTAGACACTAATGACACAACATCATCCCAGGCTCATGCTTTCTGTACAGTCTTGGAGAAAGATAATTTATCAGACAGGCAATTTATCCTCTCCTGAACAGCTGTGCTTTCTTTTCCCATTGCCTATGGAGGAACCTCAGGGCAAAGAGCCAGGACAAGATATCCAAAGTTTGACAAACCTGCATCAACCCTTTGATATTCTCTTTTGAGGCTTGGTCCAGAGGCTGATTAAAGTTAGAGGATCATTTAATCGTGGAATGGTTTGGGTTGGAAGGGACCTTAAAAACCATCTCATTCCAGTCCTCCTGACATGGGCAGGGACACTTCCCACTATCCCAGGTTGTTCCAACCTGACCTTGGGCACTTCCAGGGATCCAGGGGCAGCCACAGCTTCTCTAGGAACCTGTGCCAGGCCCTCCCTACCCTCTGAATAACAATTTCTTCCTGACATCTAATCTAAATCTCCCACAGTTTAAAGCCATTCCCACTCTTCGTGTCACTCTCTGCCCTTGTCAAAAATGGATGTTTTTCTGTTTAGTTACAAAAGCTTTGTATCAAATCCCCAAGGCTGTTCTGCCTCTCCTGGGATGGATTTGCTGTTGTTATTATGACGTCTGATAGCAACTCCTGCTGCAGCCACACAAACACAGCCCTTCTGATTCAGCCCCTCCACGTTCCTTCACTTAATTCTCCAAACAAACAAACAAACACACCAACACTCCCTTCTGGATCAGCAGGGACAGCAGCTTTCTGCCCTTTCCCTCTGGAGCTGGTGTGAGTCACTTTTCCCTCCCAACACCACTTTCTTCATCATTATTCCTTCTGAAACAGCTGTAGGAGAGATTGTGGGGAGGATACAAACACAAGTCCTTCCAATTAGGAGGAAAAATGGGAAAACAGCATCTACAATTTTCCACTGCGCTCTGGCAGTTCCAGTGCATTTGGCAGGAACGTGCAAAATTCTGCTCTCCTGAACACAGGGAGATTAAGACAATCAGAAAGAAATTCCTTGTTTTATCTATTATTTGAAAACAGGCTTTTCTATGCTGGTTCTGCACATATTTTTCTCTATTTCTAAGCTGTGTCTGCTCCTTCTTGCACAAACAGCCCCCAATTCCACCAACACCCTGTAAAATCATCAATATCTTGGGTTTGGGTGGGGAATTGTTGCTTATCTAATGGTTTGAGGCTTTTTGCCAGAGTTTATTTGAATGGAAGGATGGGTTTAATCCCAGGCTGTTGCAGGGAGTTGGGTTCAGCCTTGAGCACAGCAGCAAAATTTGGGATGCAGCATCATGGGGGAGGAATGCTGATTAAAAATTTGCTGGGGATTTTCTCCTTCCTAACTTAGTGCCATGAATAATGAGTCCAGGACATACCTACAATTCCAGTTCTGTGAGAAATTTTCTGAGTTTCATAAAAGCTGAGTAGAACCATCCATGTTTCAAAAACTGGGTTTGCTGGGATGGTGTTAGTGGATGGTTCTGTCCAGGAATCCTGCACCTCATGGTCTCAACTGGATTTAAAACGGGGCCAACAGGAAAAAAACCCCATGATTTCTCTTTTGTTTGGAGTTCTTGATGTGTATTTTCAGTAGAATTTGGTGGTATGAATTAGATAAAAGATAAAAAAAATACAGCAAAATTTCACCACTCCTCTCGAACAATATTGGCACAATTTGATAGAAACCAGCTGATTTTAGAGGAGAATAACACAGGTAACAGCCCCAAAGTTGGTCATGGTAAGTTGGTTTCTCCACGTTCCCCTTTGCACATAAGCAAATTTGGTGAGAAAAAAACCCCAAAAAACCACCAAAAACAAACAAACAAAAAACAAACAAAACACCACAACAAAAAACCCAAATCTCAAAAAACCTCCAACCCATTGTGACCATCTCAAAATGAGTCCTGATCTCTTTTCTCTCTTCCCTTGGTTAAGATGGGGAGTGGACAACTCTTGCTTCTGACATCACTGACTGCTGCTACTATGCCAGAAATCTCCCCCAGGGGTTCATCTACCACTTCAGGACAGCCTGCACCAGCAAGGCAGGGATGGGACCCTACAGCCAGCCCTCTGCCAAAGTGAAAATCACTGGGAAGGATCAGATGGGTAAGACCAAACACCAAGAAAACTTGGGGATTTTCCTCCATCAAACCCACTGCATCCTGTTAGATGTGGGCCCAGAAGTCAAGAGCAAGTGAATCAAGGCAAATTTCACTTGGTTTAGGGTTGTTTGGGGCTTTTATATCTAAAATTAAATTATTTTCTAATTCTGGACACAGGGGAATAAGTATAAACATTTAAAACCCCAATAAGATAACAACATCATGTAAATATAAACAATGTGTAACTATATTAAATTCAATAATGATACAAAAACCTGGAAACTGTAGATTACCTATTGAAGACACAGTTTTGATTTGAGATTATGAGGAAATGGGTCTTGTACAATAAATGTTTTTTCTGTAGGCATTTATCTACTGATATAGATCATGAACTGGTGAAAACTCTGGACTTGCTTGTATTATGGACTAAATCCTGAATTCAGTAGTTAACTTGTCTATTCTGGTGTTTTCCATTGGGAATTATTGTCCTTCTGTGGTGAATTTTCCAGCTGTCTTTTGTCTCTGAAGTTAAGAAATCTCGATTTACTATTTTTGCCACCTGTTGGACTACTTTGTACTGCACACACATTTTTAAAATTAAGAGATCCATGGCCCCACAGCAAACATATCCTCATAGCAGGGGAAATGTCCTTTCTGTAAAGAAACAGAAGGATGGTCTAGCTGGAATTTCCTCCCAATGGAGAGGATTGCACTGTAAAAATCAGTTCACAGAGATATTTTTAACTCACCCCAAGTCCTCTGCTTTCCTTTTTCTCAGGATTTGTTATCATATCTCAGCATGTCCAGCTTTTCCAATCAGATGCTTTAAAGGGATGTTTTAGTATTTCAGGGAGTGCTGGGACACAACCACACACCAGAAGCAGAGTGACACATTCCAGCTGCTGCTCTGAAAAGTCCAACCACAAGGAGTTTCTAATTTCTTGTTTTTACCATATCCTGAGGATTTTCTGTGTGAGAAAATAAGATACAGTGGCTAAGATGTTTGATACCATAGAACACAACATAGAATCCATCACTCTCTGTCTGGAGTGGCCACACCAGGGAATTTTTGGGTGGACAGAGCAGAAAATGTTGCATTCCAACAGCACTGGGTGCCCCAGCTGGAACACAGAGTCACCTGGAGGAAGCCCTGCTGACATCAAGAGGTCTTCATTGAAGACCAAAAGCTGGGTAGTTGTAAAAGCAAAGTCCTTTATTGCATTGTTAAAATCAGTCTCAGGAGGGAATTGGTGTTACAGTTCATGCCAGTATGCAGAAAGCCTTCTAGCATAAAGTCCCTCAGTCCCAAGCAGAAGCAGCAGGATCTTAACAGCAGTACCCATAATCTGTGTCCCCTAAGCGTGCTAGCAACCTCAAAGCATTGCATCTTTATTTTATTTTTAGCCAATGAGGCTTAAACACGAATTTTCTACATCCTTGCTGGACCAATCCTAAGCCAAGTATGGCAATATTCATAATTTCTTGCACAAATTCTATGCATATAGCTCTGCCTGTTCTATCTAGGAATGTTTGGCAAGGGTACATGGTTTTTGTTATGTCAAGAGCTTAACTATCTTTGCAAAAGGCAATGCCACCTGAACTTTAAATTAGATTTTAGGTCCTTTCCTTATTAATTCAGTCTCTTATTTGCTAAGGTAGTTTAAAAAAATCCTCTACTCATTTGAAACTAGACTTGCATTTCTACCTCATGTCTGTGTGGATTTATGTATTTTAGTTTCTCTGAAGGTTTTAATTCAGCCCTCAAGTCTTTGGACACCCCTGGGCCTGTGTGGATGGGGCCCAGGGGAATTTTGCATCCCAACACTCGGCTTGTTGTCCATAGATAGCAGGGGAGACTCAGAGAGGCTCCAGTTTCCACACAGAGCTGTTTTCCCCATGTAACCCCTGTCCCCTTCTCCCTGCAGAGCTTCGTGCTGCCACACAGGAGATCCCATCAGCTGCCCCTGAAGAAGAGAGTGAAGTGATCACACCTCCTGAGCCCTTCCCAACCTACCAGACCTACGCCTTCCAAACTGAAATCAAAAGGTAGAGAATCCAGCTGAGTTCTAAATTACCCAGAGGGAAATCACTCATGTGATGGAGCAGCTCTCCTACAAAGAAAGGCTGAGAAAATCGGGGTTGTTCAGCCTGGAGAAGAGAAGCTTCAGGGTGCCCTAATTGCACCTTCCATACCTGAAGGGAGCCTACAAGAAAGATGGAGAGAGACTTTCTATAAGGGGATTTAGGGACAGGACAAGGGAATGGATGGCTTCAAACTGAAAGAGAGTAGGTTTAGATTAGATAACAGGAAAAAATTTGTCCTTGTGAGGGTGGGGAGGCCCTGGCACAGGTTGTCCAGAAAGGCTGTGGCTGCCCCATCCCTGGAAGTGCTCAAGGCCAGGTTGTTTTACCACCCTTACTGTAAAAAAAACCTTCTTCCTCACATCTGGTCTAAATCAACCCTCTTTTAGTTTAATAACATCCCTGCCTTGTCCTGTCACAACAGACATGCTGGGCAGGGGGCCAGCCACTTGATTTAGCATGAAATCAGCCCAAGGTTAACAAAGTTTCTTGTCCTTGCTGCACCAACCTTTGCAGAAAACACTTCAGTCAACTTTCTCTGCCTAGAAGAAAGACACTGATTTCTGTTGCCAACAGGGGTAGGCAGTTCTCTTGCTCTCTCCTCTCTCTCCAGAGGAGTTAAGCTCTCACTTGTGTAATTTAAAGTGACTGTACAGTTTAAAGGCACAGGAGGACGTGCAAACTGTGATAGCAGATGCAACAACTCCCCACCAGGCAGAGATGAAAAACAGCCTGGCATCCTGGTGGTTTTAAAGAAGAGAAGAGAAGCTTAAGGTGCCTTTTGTGTTCCTTTGTCCCAGGGGCCGATTCAGCATCGTCCGGCAGTGCCGGGAGAAGGTGACAGGCAAGGCTTTGGCTGCCAAAATCATCCCTTACTGGCAGGAGGACAAGCAGGCTGTGCTGCTGGAGTACCAGGTGCTGAGGAAGCTCCACCACACAAACATAGCCCAGCTGAAGGGTGCCTACGTCAGCCCCCGACACCTGGTGCTGATCCAGGAGATGTGTGTGGGGCCAGAGCTGCTCCACTCCTTGGCACTGCGGTAAGAACAAGAGGGAAAAGTTTTCCAGTCAGGGAGGAAGGTACTGATACAGTCTCATCCTGGCCAGAGTGTAATGAGCCTCATGAAGATGTATCAAGTCTGAGGGTTGACCTGCAGCCTCTCAGAGTGGCTTAATAATAGTCAGACTGCTCCTTGGGTGTGTATTGTAAAGAAAAGGTTTTAGTAAGAGAGAAAATAACAAACAATACAGAAAAAAAAATAATAATAAAAGCCATATGTAAGGGCCAGAGAAGCATTTGATACCTAATTCACCCCAAAAAGCCCTGAGCACCTCTGTGCTCCTTCTTAAATACTTAATGTTTTAGGAGGGACAATTTGGCTTGCTGCCTATAGAATCCAGCTGCATTTCTGAGAAACAGCTAAAGAGACCTATCAGTGTTTTTATCCTGGCATTGAGCCAATTATTGTCAGGAAAGCAAGGAGGTTTCTGGCATTCTTCTTTTACAAGGTCCTGGGGTGAAACTGGAACCTTTTTCCTTGTGTATAATCATTTGCTTGGTGCAGTGCACAAGATACCTGTTGCTTTCTCCTGACATCATCCCTCTCAATCTGTTCCAGTGTGTTGTCATTACAAATGGGATTTGTAAAGCATTTTTTCTGCATCTACTTGTGAGATAAAAAATATTACTTGAGTTCCCTGCAGCAGGACAACTCAGGGCCACCCAGCTGAGATGCTGAAAGCAGTTTACAGTGGTTGATATGAAACTCTATCTCCCAGAATGTGATACATGAAGGGTTTCCTTACACCACCACCTGTTAACCCCAACACTGTAACATGGAGGTTACTGTGGGTCAGGAAGATCCATTGTTTCTTGTTGGATTTTGCTTTTTTTTTTTGACTTAGAGATGGGGCAGCTATGAGGTGTTTTAAAAACTTTTATTCCATTTTCAGTCTCATGTGAAGGGTGAGACAATACAGGTGTTCTAATTCATGCCATCACAATCAGAAGCCAAACTATTTCCTAATTACAATCCATTATAAGCTTTTGCCATACAATGCTGTCAATGCCTTAAAGCCAATCATCTAAAATTACCCCTCGTGGGTCCTACTACAATACACCTTTCATAGTTCTGTTTCTCCAAAGTATCCAGTCTTATTTGCAAGGCCATCATTTGAAACTTGTTTCCAGTTCCATTTCTCTCTCAACGATGTCTGTTCTATTCCATGGCATTTCTAAGTCAGCATTTCTTATCTCAAAGTTTGCACACAGATGCACACTCTGTGAGCCTTCTGTCAGGCTTTGAGAATTCTCTACAAATCCATTTCCCACAGTATCTCACAATGGCAGAAAATGGATCTGCTGAAATCCTGTCATTATAAAAGAGGGAATTGTGGGCATCAAATCTGCTTTCTCTCTTTCAGCTCTACAACATCCTGAACTTGTTGCACCTGTAAACCTGACTCACAGGGTGGACCAGCCCCTCCACACAGAGCTGATTTGCTAAACTAGAGTTGTTTCTTCTTGTCTCTCAGGGGTCTGATGGGATCAGACACCCCGGGGAGGGTGACAGTGGGTGTAGAAAGGCGTTTTTGGGCATGCAGACAGGACACCTGTGTTTTCTATCCCCTTTCTCCCACCAGCACATCGTACTCAGAGGTGGAGGTCCGAGACTACCTGTGGCAGATCCTCAGTGCCACCGAGTACCTCCATGCCCACAACATCCTGCACCTGGACCTCAGGTCAGAGAACATGATCATCACCGAGCCCAACCTGCTGAAGCTCCTGGATTTTGGGAATGCACAATTCTACACACCAGACAAATTTATTACCATGGACAAATGCTCGGACTATGTGGAAACCATGGGTGAGTAGAGCTCAGTCACAGAGACCTGGGGCTGATCTGCAACCTGGGATGAACAGAAAGACACAAACATTGGTCAAGGCAGCAGGTGGTCCCAGCAAGAAAAGCCTTCCAGGTACTGCTGTCCAGTGACAGTGTGAGTTTGTGGGAGCAGTGAGTGGTGACAGCTGTCCCACTGCAGACCACAGGGGACAGAGCTCACAGCAGCCCCACTCTGGCTGGCATCCATGTGTCTATTTATCCAGGGATACAGCATTGCTGCCCTGAGGTTCTCATGGTTTCATTGCAATCAGCATCCATATAGAAGCTCCTCAACCAGCTCCCTGTCCTGGGAGCTGCCTCTTCTTCCCTCTTGGGAAGGCAGCAAAGCATAAAATTGTCTTTGTGCTGCTCTCAGCGTGTTGGAGGGGAGCTTGCTTCACACCAGTTTACTTTTCCAGCTCCAGAACTGCTGACAGAGCAAGGAGCCCTTCCCCAGACTGATATTTGGTCCATCGGAATCACGGCCTTCATCATGTGAGTCAGTTAATTGCTCCCTACCCTCTGAGTGGCTTTAAAATCACAATTTCAGGGAGTTAATCTCAGCTGTGTCCCTCCTTTGGCTATGCCTTGGAAAGCTGGGGGATGGAAGGGATGGATGGGCAACCTGTGCAAGGCTTCAATGCCCTCACGGGGAAGTATTTCTTCCCAATATCTAATCTAAAGTTCTTCTCTTTTAATTTAAAACTGTTCACCCTTGTCCTGCCACTACAAGCCCTTATCCAAAGTCCCTCTCCAGCTCTCTTGGAGCCCCTTTATGTACTGGAATGGGCTCTAAGGTCTCCCTGAAGGCTTCTCCAGGATGAACAATCCCAATTCTCTCAGCTTTTCCCCAAAGGAGAGGTGCTCCATCCCTCTGCTCACCTGGGTGCCTTCCTCTGGACTTGCTCCAACAGCTCCACATCCTCCTCATGCTGGGAGTCCCAGAGCTGCAGGCAGCTTCACATTTTCAATTCTCTTCTCCTGGGGCAGGTTGAGTGCCAGCTACCCCATCAGCTCAGATGTACCCTGTGAATTCCTGAGGACAGCCAGGAAGGGAAAGCTGAAGCTCACACGGTGCTACGCGGGTCTGTCTGGAGGAGCAGTGTCCTTCCTGCAGAGCACTCTGTGTGCAAACCCTTGGTAAGAGGCTGTCTGTCCTCCCAGCAGCACAGCTGGGGCAGACCCTGGCTGTTTCCCCTTCTCTCCATTTGCAAGGAGCAGCAAATGGATCCCTGAGTGACCCCTCCTCACCTTTGTCTGTCCTAGGGGAAGGCCGTCAGCCTCCGAGTGCCTTCAGAGCCCGTGGCTCCAGGAGACAGGTCTGGACAACAGGCAGCAGGCACTGATCACCTTCCCCACCACCAAACTGAGGAATTTCCTCATGGAAAGGGAGAAGAAGAGGGGCCTGCTGTGCTCCAAGTATGGCCTCATGATTGCACAGTGACGTGGATGTGGTGACAGATGGGAATTGCCTCCCTGTGCCCTCCTGCACTGAGGGTTTGGTACCAAACCCTCCTGCCAAGCTGTGGTGCAGCAGCTGAGCTGGGGGAGCTGCTCTCTGCCCGACCCCTCTGTGTTTTATCCCTGTGCCCTCCCTGCCAGGGGCTGTTTCTGTGTATGTGTGACTAGTGGGGGGAACTGGGACACAGGGCAGTGAAGGCAGCAAAACAGTGACCTTGTAACATGCAGATTTTGTACCACTAAGAGATTTTGCCACTTTGGAGTTGAGCTGCTCTTCCCTGGGGAGCAGGGACACATCTACCTGGAGATGTGGCATCAGTGTCCCTGGCAAGGCTGAGTGTTTTAATCCTTTCTAAAAATCCTGAAATGTCACGTTCCTCTTTGACCTTCAAACCCTGCTTTCCTCTGCAAAGGATGGTGTTGGCTGTGTCATTGCTTTGTACTCATAACTCCAGTGTTCCTTTGAGTTTCTCTACAGTGATTGATGTATCCCTCAATTTTCCACATGAGCAGCAGTAAGAGGAAGCTTTTTCAGAGCTGTGTCTGGCTGTGTTTAGAGGAAGGAGAACAGGAAAACAGTTCCTAATGTGTTACAGTTCAATACTAAAAGTGAGGCTGTTTATCCAGGAATGCTCTTTTCCAACGAGTTTAACCCATATTGTTTCAAACCTGAAAGATGGAGCATTGTGACTCCTTTCCTTGCTGAGCATGCAGAGCAGGAATTGTGACTGAGAGCAGAGGAGCTTTCCCTGTGCTGTGGAGAGCAGGCACCAACTCAATAGACTGTAAAATTTGGAATGTTGAAGTGATATTATTTTCACTGTGTGCTACAGGAGAGAAACCCAGGGCCAGCCTGGTTTAGGGCCAGACACTGTGCTCAGTTCTCTGGGAGGAGAGTTACACGAGACAGACACAGCACGGAGGGCTACCCCCCAGGAAACCTTTCAAGACTCTGGATCCTGTCCAGTTTAACTTCTTTCACAAATCCAGTCAGGTTTTTGTTGGCACAGGCTGGTTCTTTGCTCTTGCTGGTGCACTTTGGGATGGAAAGCTCAGTGCCAGGGAAAAACCTATCTAAACACAAAACTTCATTGTAGATTAACTCACTTGGAGCTTTCATATTCTTCCATATATGACTTCTTTTCTTTTCTGCTTCTCACAACTGCATGCACTTGAGCATGTCTGAGCTCTTTTATAGAATCAACACTGGTGAAGTAAACCATTCTGACTAGCAAATAAAGCCAGATTTCTCTGCTAAATCATTGTTGTTACTTTTACATCCCTTCCCCAGTCCCCATCCACATTTGTGCTGCACACATCCCTTGCCCCTCAGGTCTAACCTGGGCTCTTTGTGATAACCAGTACACACTGTCTATTAGCTGGGAACAACTTCCATGCAAGACATCCACATGAAAAATCCTTTTCCTAAAGCTTTGGAAGGAGCCTATCACCTGGTTGGGATGTGATGATGGCTCTGAGCTGCCCAGCTACCCCAAGGCATTCCTGAGCATGGTTTGGAGATTGCACTGACGAGAATGTGTGTAAAAGGGCTTCAGAGGAACCCATGGGTGACAAAAAAATAGGTGAGAGCTGTAGATGGAGCATTGAAGAAGTGAAGAGGTGCTGGAATTGCTAATGGAAATATCAGCTGTCACAGTCAAGCCTTACAGGTAGTTTGTGTTTTCCTTGGTTCTGCCACAACTGCTTGGTAGTTTCTGCCTGAGTTTCCACCACCACCATGAGGTTGGGGGTAATGACCAGTCTGCCAGGCTGGGATAGTTTGCCCTTGACACACAGTTACAACATCACCCTGCCCTTTGCAGAACAAAGCAGAACCTGGATCTGATGTTTGGACACGTGTGACAATGTTTGAGTTTAATTCCTTGACCACAAATAATTACCAAAGTTCAACGTTAGTGTCAGCATTTAATTCAACCCACTCTTCTCTACGCAGGACAGGCTTGGATTTAACTTCTGTAAGGAAGTGGTGAGAGCCCTAATTATTCAAGGGTAACAAAGCAAAGCAGAACTTGTTGAGCAAAGTTTTATCCTGCACAGATCCAGCAGATAAAACATAAGTTTGTGGGTTATAAAGTCACAGTGGCTGTAGCCCATAAGGGATTGAGGTTGCTCTGTTTGGAGGCTTCATCATATACAAGAAGGGAACCATAACCAAGATAATTTGAAAACCCCAAGGAAATTCTTACATCTCTGGGGAGGTATTTGCTGTTCTCTGACCTTTCAGGGGTTCACCACAAGCTGATGCCATCCTGCCAACGATACTTCGTGTGGAAAATAAATCATCAGGTGCAGGGTGTGACCAGACAAGTCTATGGGCCAGTCACCTATTTGCACCCAACCAGCCCTTTTCATCACCTTACATCTTAATTTTCCTCCCCAAATCACCTAAATCCCTCCTTTATCCCCCTTTGGTGCCTCTCTCAAACATTCTTTGGTGCCTCTCTCAAACATTCTATTATTAAAAGTCCTGTGCAATCCCAAATGCTCTTCCCCTACACACCATAGGATGTCTGCCCTGCCTTGACACAATCCTCTTTATCCCAGGCAGTGACCCAGAGAGTTATTCCCATGACACATCTCCATGGGAGTCATGCTGGGACCGTGGGGCTGATGCTCTGCTGGGGCAGCCCTGGGAGGAACCTGGACAAACCCCTTGTTCCTTGGAAGCCCTGAATTCGGGTTCCCACCTGTCAATCTGACCTTTTGCTCCTCTTGGCTTTCAGGGGACTGATGGCCCCTGGAAGGGGCTGGGAGTAGCACATTTTGTTCCTCTGTGCAGATTAATTTCTATCCCATAACGAACAGAACAACACAGCAGCAGCACATGAACAGGAGGTAAAAACAAAAGCCATGATTAACATTAAGCAAACAAGATCATATCAGTGTTGGCACTGCACAGATCTGATAACCACAGAATCAATTTGTCCCATAGGTGACACCAGAACAGACAACACCCCCAGGACTCTCCAGGTTAAAAGCGTGGCCGGTATCTGAACTGAACATCATGGACAGGCTGCATTGTCCCAAATCCCCAGCGACTGGTGTCTATGGCTGGGATCTCCTCCTCCTGATTGACCAGCTCCAGCTCAAAGTGACTCAGCATCAAGAACACAAACAATTTCATTTCAGCAGTAGCAAAGAACCGCCCGGGACAGATGGAAACTCCTGCCCCCCAAGGCATGTTGACTAATTTCAGCTTCTTCCCGTTTCTGTAGAAATCTTTCCTGGTGCCGTCTGGGTTTACGAAACGGTCGTACTTGAATTTGTGAGGCTCCTCGTGGATTTCTGGGTTCATCTGCACGGAGATGTGTGGGAAGAGAGCCACCCTGTCCCCCCTGCGAAGGGTGAACTCTGTCCCACTGCTTGTCATCAGGCTGGTGTCCTCAAGGACAGCTCTGACCAGCAATGGGGCTGCCATCAGCCTCAGGGTCTCCTCCAGGGCACTGTCCAGCAGAGGAGCCTTGTCCAGCATGTCCCTAGTGACAGTAACTGGGGGGCTCCCTGCCTTTACCTCCTGCCCACTCTCCCTCAAGACTTTATCCACCTCATCTCTCACAGCCTTCAGGGCCTCTGGATGTTTCAGCAGATACAAGAGGAGCCAGAAGGCAGTTGGGCCCGTGTTGCCTTGGGATGCCCAGAGGAGCATGAACATGAAACGGTCCTGCATGTACTCGGGGACACTGTTTTCTGCCAGAAGCTGGGCCTGATCACTTAGCCAGCCACTGATATTGTCCTTGTGGGAGACCTTCTTCATAGACAGCACGTCCCAGAAGTGTCTCTTCAGGCGCTCAGCTTCTCTTTTGTCCTTGGGAGGCAACAGAGCAAAGGCCAGCCGAGGGAAGAGGCGGTCGTACTTCCGAAACTCCTGGAAGACCTGGTTGGAGTGGAGGCGATCCTGCTCTTCAGCTTTCTCCTTGCTCCCTGCCCCTCGGGGTGGCTCGGTGCCATACAGAGCCAGATACCCGGCTCTGAAGACAACGTTGTAGCAGTAGTGGAAGAGGTTTTCCTCCTGCCACGCTCTCCTCTCTCCTGAGCTCAGGTTGAAAAGCAGCAGCTTCCGAAAGCTCTCCATGGTGGCTTGGATGAGGACAGTGAGGCCATCTCCCATCAGGTGCTTTACACTTGATGTATGAACTATTGGACGAGCAACTTTGACGGGCTTGTAGCCAAAAACCCTCCTGATCAGCTGCGTTGCAATAGTCCTAAAGTCCAGTTTAGATCTCGATTCCTTCACGATGCTGCCAAAGCAGAAGGGATCCATCACAAAGGTGAAGTAATTGCCACCGATCAGCACCGTGAAAATATCCCCGTGTTTCCTGTGCATCCTTTTGAGAAACTCTGAGCTGTCCTTTCTGAATTCCACCAGATAACCCAGCCAGGGAATGGTGCCTTTGTCCAGGGGTGGCTCATTGGGTCTCTGTCTCCGAAACACACCCAGGACATAGAGCCCACCCAGCAGTGAAGACACCAAGGTACAGAGGAGAATCACCCAGAGCACCATGACAGCTCTGTGCCTGTCCAGGGGCTGGCACTAGAGACAGGCTGGGGAGGGAATGTGCATTTTATCCTCACCCAGCAGCTGATAAGCAAATGCAGAGCTGACATCCTCTGTCCTCATTGGCTGTGAGTGTTTGCCTTGCCCCTGCAGTGTGTTCCAGAGTGAACTTGTCCCTGGATGAACAGAGATTTTTAAGGTGGAAGGTATGTTGGAATCCTGTTGGAGTATCCATGTTGTGTTAGGGGTATGGGTTTTGGCACGAGGCAAATTCCCTTCTCTAGGCGGCATGGGGCTCAGCTTTTGTAAGGAAAATGTTCAGAGAAACCCACTCTGTGATTTCTGTCTTTAAGACTAGGCTATGAACATTCACTGAAAAAAATAAACCAAGAGTGGATATTGGAAATGCTACTGGAAATGAGCACAGGACCAAGGGAAGGGGTCACAGCTGAAGTGATTTGGTGTCAAAAGCCAAGAGAAGGGAAAGTCTCTGACATTTTCATGTTCTCCACAGCACATGGTGTCCCAGGAGTGCTTTGCCAATGAACAGTGCAAGTGCTACTGCTCTGTCAGTGCACAGCAAAGCAGCTGAGCTGCCCCAGGAGAGAGGAGAGCCTGAGCCACTGCATTTGCTGGGCACCAGAGGAGCCCAGAGTCTCCCAATATCCCCCCCCAGCCCCTGGCTGGGGAGCAGTGCCCATAGGGACCACAGCACTTCTGCTTTACTCACTTTCCCTTCTGCTTCTTGATCCTCCCTGTCTCCTTTCTCCAGATGGAGTTTGGGGACAATGCCAGGGACCCCATGTCCACCTGGCACTGCTCCTCTGGGTGCTGCCACCCTGATCTACCCAGACTGTCACCACAGCCTGTCCCAGCTGCTGGTGCTTGGACCTCTTCTCATGCAGGATGGAGAGTGACATTAACTCCCCTCTATTTCCTCACCTTTGCTCTTCCCCAGAGCATCCCATCATAAGTTTACCACAGTCCCAAGAGCCTTCCTCTGTCTGGGATCACAATCTTCATCTTCTTTTTAGCTTCCCAGCTGCTGTCCCTTTCAATGTTCCCTGAAATGACCTGACCTGTGGAGTCAAGGCCACATCATAGCATCAGATAAATATTTCTTCTGGCTTTGATTTTTTTTTAAGGAAAGCTCCCAACCTTACTACTCTGGAAAAAAACACTGTAGTAATGCTGGGAAGAAAAATAACAGCCATGATCAACTCAAAGCTCTTCTCAGTTCTGTAACCTTATGTAGTAATAAAATAAACGTGATGAGTGCTTTCTCTTAAATTAGTAATTTTATTTGTACAACTCTAGGCAACTTCCAGACTTAATAGGTTTTCAGGATGGAAAGGGACCCTTTAAGGCTCAGGAGCATTTGGGGTAAATAGTGCCTTTAAATAAAAGTCAGCAAACTCAGAACCTTGAACTGCAAAGCTGCACTGGGTAATTTGGATTGACCCTGTGCTCTTCTGTTCAGGCCATGCTCTCACTCTTTCAAAGGTCTTTCAAAGCCAATATTTATGTCACAATCTTTATCCATGGATCTTTTTCATCTTGTCAAACCTGATCTTGGAAGGCAAATACCTTCACCACTGTTTTCTGCTGAGCCCACTTTTTATCTCTTCCTCACTGATTGTCACTGGTTTGAACTTTGCTCTGATCAAACTGGTCTCAAATCATCTGATGATTGAACTGACCTCTAGCCAAGGCTCTGCCCCTTGGAGAGCCACAGTTTCCTGTCACAATACGACATGAAATAAAGATGTTTGATTCCAGTCAGAAGGCAGCAGAAATCAGAAGGCTTTATTTACAATTCATTCAGCCCTTTTATAATATGCTGCACTAAAAAAACATGTTATTGATCCACAGGACTGACATCTCTCCCATTGGCTAAGTAACAGAAATAGCAAACAAACACCTGTTGTTATGGGAAAGGAATATTGTTTACACAAGGTTGTTTTGGGAAAAAGAAAACTGTTGAAAAGTTTCCCTTGGGAAGTGCTAGCAATTCTCAGGCTCAGAAAATATCAGGTCTACAGTTCCCTGCTCAGCAGGTCTGAGTGTGGCAGAGCTCATAATCACAGAGAACATCTCAGCTTAAGGATGTCCAGTCCTTCCTGTAGAAAACGAGATTATCCCAGTTAAATCACCTGGCAGATGGTAAAATCCAGGAGAAGCAAAGCCATCCCCTGGCAGTGTTTCTGGCCTGATGGTTGAAAATGGAAATCCATTCCTCAGCCCATGCCAGGAGGAGGAAAATCTGTTCTCAAGGTTCAGTTTGCATTTTTTAAGGCACAACATTGAGAAGTCTGCTCCTGTATTTGCTACTGCCTCACATACTCCAGATGGGAACTGGGTTTCTTCCACTAGCGTAAATCCAGGACAATCCTTTCATAATAATTCCACTTGCAACAGAAACAGATCCCACATGCATTTTTCCAATCCCAGTATGGAAAATCCTCATCTCGAGGCTGTTGCTAGGATGAACTATCTGGTTACACAGTGCCGTGGGCTCACACCACCTCCATCATAGCCAGGACTGGCAAAATGCAGCACAGAGGGCACACACAGAATGTAAATAATGTAAATAATGTAAATAATGTAAATAATGTAAATAATGTAAATAATGTAAATAATACAAATATTTATTATGTATTTGTGAAGCTCAACATTTCTATCTCAGCTGCGTATCTGCTGCAGGATGGGCTCGTCTGGGATTCCTGGATGGGAAAGAAGGTGCCTCTCCTGAAAATGGCTTGAGGGATCTTCCACAAATATGCCCTGAACCGTTTCTTCACAAAAGCATAGAGCAAGGGGTTGAGACAGCAGTGGACAAAGGACAAGCTCTCTGTGATCTGCAGGGCATAGTCCAGTTTCCTACTGCTTTCACAGCTCCTGATCACACCGACGTCTTGCAGGGAGTGGAGGATGAGCACAACGTTGTAAGGACACCACAGCACAAAGAAGACCCCCACCAGGGCAAGGACTAAGCAGAGAGCTCTCCTGGAGCCAGGTATCTGTGAGGTGTTGAGGACACAGGCGATACGGGAGTAGCAGAACGTCATGAAGAGGAAGGGCAAAAGGAAGCCCAGGATGTTTTGAATCACCCGAAAGACAACTTTCCAAAATAAGTGTTCCTGGCCATAATCCTGGATGCACATGGTGGTTTTGTTGTGAATTTGCCTTGTGCTGGTGAAGAGGCCATCAGGAATGGAGAGAGCTATGGAAAGGACCCACATCACCAACAAGACGAAGATGGAATTCCTCCACACCGTGGTGCTGTGAGGAGAGCAAGCATGAACTATCTGCAGATACATGTCCAGGCTCATGCAGCTCACAAAGAAGATGCCACTGTAGAAGTTCAGAGTGTACATGGCGTTTAAGAACGGGCACAAGATGTCCCAGGTGACCCACTGAGAAATGTACAGAGCCCAGAAAGGAAGGGTCAGTAGCAGGAAGAAATCTGAAACCACCAGGTTCAGCAGATACAGCTCAGTCATCTTCTTCTTCTTCTTGATGTACATGAGGAGGACCGTAAACAGGAGGGCATTCCCAGCCATTCCAACCAGGAAGATCACGGTGTAAAATGATGGCAAGAACACCCTGCTGAAGGACAGCACCTCCTCTTTGGTGCAGAGGCCATAGAGCCCATAGTCCTCCTCATCCAGGTACTCATATGGGTACTCACTCAAATTGGCAGCATCCTGCCACGTGTCTGTGGTTGTTGCTGCCACTCCTGAGGTTTTGTTTGACCAGTGGCTGCCTAGGAGCAAGGGAAAGGGATCAAAATGTTGTTCCAATTCACACAGGAAGCAAACATCACATCACAGAGGGTTTTTCTTTAGTACACAGAATCACAGAATGGTTTGGGTTGGAAGAGACTTTTGAGATCATCTCGTTCCAACCCCTGCCATTTGCAGGGACACCTTCCACTATCCCAGGCTGCCCCAAGCCCCACCAAACCTGGCCTTGGACACTTCCAGGAATTCAGAGGCAGCCACAGCTTCTCTGACCAACCTGTGTCAGGGCATCACAGCAAAGAACTTCCTCCTAATCTTTGATCCAAACCTACCCTCTTTCAGTTTGAAGCCCTTCTCCCTTCTCCTGTCACTCCATGTAAAAAGCCACTCTTCGTCTTTCTTGTAGGCTCCCTTCAGGTACTGGAATTTCATGGGTTTAAATTTCTGCCACTGCCTGGTGATTATTTTGTGTCCTGAACAACCTGGCCTTTGCCTAAGCATGGGGATAGCTATCTACATGTACATATAAAAAAAACCCAAAAAACGAAACAAAACCAAAACCCAAAATTAATTCTGCTGTTCTTACTCAGTCACATAAAACTTAAAAATGAATGAGCAGTTTCCTCCGACATGAGTCACCACTTCCTCTTGATACCACCACAAGCTTTTAGTGAAGTTTCTGCTCCAAATTACAGGAAATCCACCACCACAGCTCACTGTGAGCTGCTTATATTCACCTGGGTCACTACTGAGAAAGCAGCATCTCAATTCTTGGTAAAAAAGAACCTGCCACCAGCACCTTTATGTCAGTAGGGTTGTTCCCAAAGGGGAAAGGCTGAACATCTATCTCTGCTCCTGGGAGGACACTGACCCCTCTCCATGCCAACTCTAGGACAACAAGACATGGATTCTGGTAAAAGGCATCAGTAAGTGGAAAACAGAGAATTCAGAGGATCCCAGAATGGTTTGGGTTGGAAGGGACCTTGAAGATCATCTTGTTCCAACCCTTCTGCCCTGGGCAGGGACACCTTCCACTATCCCAGGCTGCTCAAAGACTCATCCAAGGTGAGGACATGGAGGCACCAGAATCCAGTCCTGAATTATGGTGACACAGAGAGATTCAGCTGGAAAACTGTTGCTGGAATCAATTCTGCACGAGAAAAGGAAGGAGACAACCCCTGCAGTGGTCACTCCCTGGAACTGTGGATGTCGATATTTAGACAGCTGCAGCCCAGATTTCAGGAAATGGTGAGTGATTGGGAGCCTCCTACTCTTGAGATCTGATTTTCAGGAAAAAAAAAGCTGGTGCTGTTAATCAAGGTTAACCTTCAGATTCTGACAGCAGAACAAAAACCAGTTGTGCAAAAAACTGTTTAAACACCCCTCCACCCCTAAACCACATGTTTTTTGAGCCATGGCCAAAGCCACCCATATTTTCCCTAAGACATATTTTCCAGCAATGACAAACAGGCCTGGCTGTGTAGCTCCAGTCTCTCCTCGAGGACCTGTTTCTCCCTGCAGAGATCTGCAGCCACTCAGAAAGGAGAACATGAGGCTGTTGGTCCCTGGCTGTGCTGTGCATCCCAACAAGGACATTTCCCATGGTGGATCTGCAGGTTTTAGGGATGGCTCCTTCCCCACAAACACCCAGGGAAAGGGGAGCCCCTCTCCACCCCACAGGCTCAGAGTGGATGTGCAGCTGTAAAGGGCGAAGCTCTGGACATGCCTGCTGTGGTCCCATGACTGAAATTGCTTAAATAGCCATTCCAGGCAGTTCCAGGCAGCTGAAAAGAAAAGAAAAATGGGTTTCAGCTAGACTGAAGTGTTTTCGTGCCGTCTCACAGTTCTTTGCCAAGGGCTGCAGAGAACTTCAGACAGAGCAGGGGGACAGCAGGGATCTGTCATGGCAAAGTGCCACAAAAAGATTTGTCTGGGAGTGAGCTTTTTAAATAAATTTTCTTTTCTATATCATATTTTGGAAGAAATCCACCCTCAGCTGTGACTGCAGCCCTTCGAGAGGAAACCAAAGCTGCCCACCCTGATGATCACAGCAACACCCCACACTCCTAAACACCTTCCCCCTCACACCCCCTCTGCCCACCCCAGGACAAACCATTCCCAAAATTTGCATTTGAGGTCTCTTCCAGCCCACTGAGATGCCTTTTCTCCCTCTGCCACATCCTTCTCCCTCCACATTATCCCTGCACTGGCATCCACATCCCCATCCCGTAGCTCAGAGTGGAAGGGAGGGCTGAGCTCAGGAATTCATCCCAATCCCAAACTGGCTATCTTTCAAAAACAAACAAGACCCATGCCAGGTTTCTTGTGTGGCTTTGTCTACAAGCAAGAAGCAGAAAAGGCACTTACAGGAGCTTCTATTTCCATCCTGCCAGAGGCTTGAACCAGTCTTTTAGGAACTCCTTTCACTCGTGTAAGAGGACAGTCAGGAAATGTGATCCCCGCGTAACTTCCCTGATTTTGCTTTGTTTTTCCTGGTGTTCATCATTCCCTGGCAGCACTGGAAGAATGATCTCCACCCTGTGTTTGCATGCATCTACAACAGCTCCCAGGGCTGAGACCCTGCTGTAAGAATCCATGTGATTTCCAGGAAAACCAAACAACCCACGAGCCAACTGGACGCTGCAGGATCCTCATCCCCTGCTGGAGCAGAAACAGCCTCTGCCAAAGGTGTTTGTGGTGAAGTGGTTTATTGGAGCAGTTTTTGGGCATCAGCATGGGTGAGTGGTTACACTCCTGCTTGTTTCCTCATCTCACCATCAAACAGGGCCGTGGGAACACCCTGGCTGTGCCAAGGCTTCCCCTGTGCCAATCCCAGAGTGTTTTATACACCCCAAACCAAATTGGTAAAAACAGGAGAACAGAGCAGCAGTGATGGCCACAGCTCCACATCCAACCTGCCCCGTGGCAGGTGGATTCACAGACAGAAATTTGTGTTATTTTTACCCATTTCCATCTTTGCCACCATTAGCTGCTCCTGCTGCACTTAAAATACACCCTATAATAAATAAATAAATATTATAATGTGTGTGCAACACACACAGCAGACAGTGAGAAGCCACTCGTAGAGCTGAGACACTGGACATACACACAAGGAAGCTGCAGGTGACAGAGGTTTCATTAGGCCAGCATTTAAAATGAAACAAGTTTTTGTTTTTAATTGAGTTTCTGCCCTGAAGCAGAGAATTAAACGTGCCTCTGAGAGTCACTGGACAAAGTGGCCTTCACTGTAATTTATTACAAGATTTTAACTCAATTTCGGGGCTGGTAATTGCATAATTTTTTTTGTTTCCTTTCAGACTGCAGGGCCCTAATGGCTTTGGCAATTAAGGTAACCAGATTAGGGGTAATGGGCAGCCCATTTAGAGAGATGCAGCGCTCGTCTGAGCCACTTTATTTTGTGCTGCCCAAAATGCCACATGTCGGTGGCAGAGTGACCCTGCAGGAGCAGCAGCTCTGCCTTCCCCCAGCTTGGAGAAGAGGAGGTACAAACAGCACACAGAGCACTGGGCTTAGGGACAAAAGAATTTATCTTTGCTGTTTTGCTCTGATGATCTGTTCTCAGATTAAGGAGGTTTTAGGCATCTTTGGGATCCCAGTGGGTTCTTCTTCCTTTTCAGAGTACAGTTTAAGTCAGGAACGATTTCTAGGTTGTCTTTGGGCATCAAAATCCTGGCACACAGTGGGGATAAGATGAAGTCTGCTTGATAGCTGAAATATGGGAAAACATAATCAATGTCATAATTCAGTGGGAAGAAAATCAGACTGAGGGAAAGCCAGAGAAGTTGTGGCTGTCCCATTACTGGAAATGTTCCAAGTTGGATGTGGCTTGAAGCAACCTGGACTGGTGGAAGGTGTTGGCAGGGGGTGGAAAGGGATGAACTTCAAGGTCCCTTCCAACCCAAACCATTCCATGATTCTGACATCAAGTGGAAGCTCTTCAGCAGAGGATGGAAGTAAGAGCCCAAATTTCCCAGTATCTCAGAAGGGTTTGGGTTGGAAGGGACCTTAAAGACCATCTCATCTAATAGGGAAGATGTGTGCCAATGTCTTTACAAACAATTCCATGGGTGAGGGGATGGCTGTAAATGGCTTTGAAATGGGGCTTAATGTCTCTACCAATTTCAAGCCACAGGTTTGTTACAGAACCCAGACAGTTTGACTCCTGAAACAGTCAAATGGGGCTGCACAAGCCTGAGTTTCTAAACTTTGGGGGTAAAATAACATGTTCAAGGTGGGAACATGTGGCAGGCAGTTCAGGAAGGCTGCACCTTCCTGTTACCTCGGCCAGTGGGGGAAGGAAGAGGACAATGAGCTTGGGAGTTTGGGATAAAAGGAGGCTGAGCCCTCCGAAACCTGGAGAGAGAAAACCCCGTGGGGATGTGCCCCAGTGGCTTCTGTCCCTCTATTCGAATAAAGTTGCAGGACTCCTCTGTCTCCTTTATGGACACTGGCTTTTCTCAGCTGGATTTCCCCCACACATCCCATCCTCTTGCCACGGGCAGGGACACCTTCCACTAGCCCAGGGTGCTCCAAGCCCCATCCAGCCTGGCCTTGGACACTTCCAGGGATCCAG
>JBBMKD010000102.1:2659296-2683558 GCA_037834095.1 Argya squamiceps
GGGAGGGACACGGGGGGCATTGGGGAGGGGCACTGGGGGCACTGGGGAGGGGCGCTGGGGGCACTGGGGGCACTGGGGGCGCTGGGCCGACAGGGGGCGCTGTGACTCGGGGGGGGGCAGTCAAGTCGCCCCCCGCTGGCAGGCTGCGCGTGACGTCACCACCCCGCGCCGCGCGCTGACGTCACCGCCCGCCCCGCCCTCACACCCGTATATGGAAGAACTGCCCGCGGCCACGCTCAGGATTGGCTGTCGGCGGGCGCGCGGGCGCGCGGCACGCTGGGAGTTGTGGTCCCGGCCGAAGGGCGGGGCGGAAGCGGCCAATAAGAGGCGGGGGCGGGGCCAAGGGCGGCAGACGCCGGCCGGTTTCGGATCAGCGCGGTGAGAGCGGGTTTGGGGCGGGCGGGACCCGCGGCACCGCCGGGGGCACAGCGGGGGACACAGCCAGAGTTCTGCAGGGGAATGCGGGTGTCTGCAGCTAGAGCGAGGAAGGGCTCCCGTGTGGGGTGAAAGTGACTGGGGCAGGAGTGGAGCAGAGGCCCCGTGTGGGGTGTGGGGACGTGGGGCAGAAGGCCGGAGTGCGGTGAAGGTGCCTGAGGCCTCAGTGGGGCGGAGTCCCCATGTGGGGTGCGGGGGGCTGGAGTGGGGAAGGATCCCCATGTGGAGCTGCGCAGGCGGAAAGCAGCCTGGGCGTATTCAAGGGCTTCCCTCTTGCCGGGAGGGATGCTGGGACCTGTCACCTTCCCACCCGTGGTGTGCCCCCTCAGTGTCCCCCGCAGGTGACACCGGTCACACAGGTGTCCTGACCTCCCTGTTCGGTGTCGGCAAGGTCAGGGCAGGGCAGCCGGGCCGTGTGTTTCACCCAGTTTCTTCTGCCCTGTGCCCATCTTGGTCTGACCTGAAGGTCACAGGAACTCGTGGTGGATGAATTGTTTCACTTTTAATATAATTTTCTTGTGTAAATCTCACCTCTGGCTGTCTCCTCCTCTGCTGAGTGACAGGGATCCTTTCTCTGAATGAGTCAGGCTAAAATTATAGTTTACATTTAGCAAATAAGAGTGGTTGTAGCAGGCGCAGTGAGACCAAATCCTTCGGCCTTGCAGAGGAAATGGTTTGAGAACCAGTCAGTCTGCTCACATGGGTGTGCACGAAATGCTGCGTAACCAATGAGCACAGCCACCTTTGAAATGTCTCTTCTGCCTGTGGTTACTGGCACCTGCTTAATGAAATTCTTCTTGGTTTATTCTGAGAGCTTGGAGCCTTTCCGTGTGCCCCTGAGCTGTGTTCTGGCAAAGCTGAAGAAGAGCAGTAGAGATTTTTCTAGCAGGGCCCTCTGTGGTGACACTGACAGAAACTGTCATTAACTGAATGATGCTTAAGCCGTGGAGGAGGGAACAGGTCTTGGTGTAATCCAGGCAATTCTCAGCACAAAAAAGCTGGGAATTTCTGGAGGATGGTCTCACTTTGGTGATGATGGTTCTGTGAGTGGAACCCTGTTGCTGCTTTTTATTTTCCTTGGGGAAGGTGTGAAATCATCTCTGGATGACTTCTCCTGATGTGACCCCACACCAGTCTGCACCTATTGAGGACTTGCCCCAGCTCCTTGGCAGTGGCTGTTTTCCATCCCTGTGTTCTCCATCAGGAAATTGGAATTACACTGATGTGGGACAGGCTGTAGTGACTGAGGAGCTGCCAGGCAGGGCTGACCTTGTGCTCGTGCTTCCCAACCCGACTGCTGTGGCTGCTGCTCTTGGCAGGGAACGAGGGGGGAGAAGAAGTGAACTTTGCTGAGGTCAGAACTGCCATAAAGGACTGGCCTGCAAAAGCCAAGCAGAGCAGTGAGGCATGGAACTCCTAAAAGGAAAGGCAGGCACTGACCAAAACTTTCTGTGGCTGCCTGTGGGCATGGGGGTGTCACTGGGATCGTTAATGGTGTGAAAACAGATGATAGAAATTTGTTGCTTTCCTGCTTTATTTGGTTTTGTTTTGTTATTACCTCTGCTGGTAAGCAACAATCCTGCCTCCCAAGGCTTCACTGGAATTAAACCATCTGTCCATGGTGCCTGTTCTTACATCTCACCACCTGGATATTTGTGACTGGTGGAATACAACAAGGGACTTTCTTTACCTAAAGATTCTCTTTATTTGGAGTTTCCAAAACCTGAAGGGAGGCTCTTTGTCTTCACAGCCACTATGTCACCCAGCCAGGAATCCATTTACCCTGAGTATGAGACAGAGACCAGCCAGACCACGAAGCTGATAAGAAAATTTAAGGAGACGCCGTTTGTGCCCATTGGTGAGTTCAGAAATGGAGAAATGTCTTTGCACAATCAGTGTCAGAAACACCATCACTGTTTACCTTTTCTCTGTGAACAGGAAATTACTCAGAAATTACTTCCCCATAATAGTTGTCCTACGAGAAAGAGGGAAATTAATGAGGTCTGTTACCTTACATAAAAAACTCAGAACCTACAAGTAGAAGAAAAAGCCCCAAACCAAGAAACCCTGAAAAGCTTTTTAGGTGAGGCTAGAAAACATGTGAAGGTGATGCTGTCAAGTGGTTAAGGAGTGTGTTGTGCAGCTGTTCTGGAGCTCAGTACCTGGGAATTATGTGACCACTACAAAGTGACTTAAAAGCTATCAAAATGCAAACTAGAAGGATTTCAATTACAGCCTGGTAAACGTTTCAGCCCTCTGCTGCCATCACTTGGTTTAAAACACTTTTATTTTAGTAACTTTTATGTTACCCCAGCTTGAGGAAGTTGTTAAAGCCCTCAGCCTCTCTGTTGAGACTCCCAAAAAGCTTCTGAGCAGAGCAGGGATCAGCTTTTGTCTGACAGGAGACACGTGTTGATTTCCAGCCCCCTTAAATGGAAGCAGCGGGGTCACTCGGGGTGAGCTGTTCCAGCCTTTGCCAGCACATTTCGTCACCGTTTCCGTGGCCACTGGACTTTGTCCCCACCTTGCTGGGCTCTACCCTGAACTCCACCAGTTCCCTGAAGCAGATTGGCAGAACTCACCTTTGACCTGTGTCAGAGCTGGGTTGAAGGCCCTAAAACACTTAATTGGTGTTTAATGAGAGTGAGTTGAGTGTTTACAGCTTCCTAGTGGCACTGGTAATGCCTCAGCTCAGGGAAGACAAACTGCCCGTGCTCTGCTCACTGAAATAAACACAGCACTTAAAACTTGGCATCCACCTATGGACTGTGCAAATCATCCTAAAAATGGAATGAAATAGATGGAATTGGAAATGTCTGTGCATTTCTGCTGTGCATCCTGTGAGAGCATCAGTGTTGGAGCTGGCAAAGCTGAGGCTGTTTGCTCTGCTGAAGGACTGTCCGTGAATTCTGACCCTGGGAAAGAGACCTGGAGGAGCCTCCCTCCTCACAGCTTGGGGACAATAACATGTGACTTGTCCTGCCCTGGTGGCACCTGGCCAAATGTGACAACACCCAAAACAGCAACTGCAGCAGGCCAGTCTGAACATCAGCTGAGTGGGGGTCTTGAATGTTTGTGCAGGAAAGGAAGTGCAAGGGTCTGACTGAAAAATATCCAGGGAATTCTGACACCTTGAGCTGCTCCTTTGGCATTTTAATGCTGGTGGAAATCTCTTACTCTTCCCTGCACTGTGCATTGAATGAGGTGGCACTGGAGTGAAACCAGGGCTGGGATTTACCTCTACACAAAACCAGTGATTACACCAAAACAGGCTTATTTTTGGATGAGAGAGAATGGCCTCAAGTTGTACCAGGGGAGGCTTAGACAGGATATTAGGAAAAATTTCTTCAAGGAAAGGGTTGCCCAGGGAGGGCAGTGGTGGAATCACCATCTATGTAGGGATTGAAGAAGTGTATAGATGTGACACTTGGGGACACGGATTAGTGGTGGCAGTTGTGGGGGAATGGTTGGACTCAATGATCTTAAGGGTCTTTTCCAACCTAAATATCTCAGTGATTTGCAGGCTGTTCTGTTTAGGTGGGTCCCTTCTCTCCTCCTGGATCTCCCCTCAGAGAATTGCTCTCCTTGCCTTGCAGGGATGGGTGGCTTTGCTGCCGTGGTGGCCTACGGGCTGTACAAGCTGAAGCACAGAGGTGACATGAAAATGTCCCTTCACCTGATCCACATGCGTGTGGCAGCCCAGGGCTTCGCCGTGGGAGCCCTGACCTGTGGTGAGTGTGGAATGGGAGCTGTCCTGGGGAGTGGCAAACCATGGAGAGCCTCTTGTGTCTCTCCCAGGGGATAATACAGCTGGCACAGCTGGGTGGAAGCATCCAGAAGGTTTATTTCAGGATGTTTGTGCTCCTTGTTGGTGCTCAGTCAGTTTTTCTGGAATAATCTGATATTATGTACTTGAATATCTAATTTCAGAGTAGCAGTTTTGATTATGTCTAGACATGGAATGTGCATCTCTGCCTCTTACAGGCCAAAAAAAGCAGACATTCATCTGACATTAATATTTTCCCTTGTAAATATGCTGCTGTTTCTGAATCTAATGCACTGGAAAATCTACAGCATGTGTATACCACTTTATTATATATTTTTATATATATATATTTATATGGATATATATTTTTTCAGGACTGGACTTGTGCTCCTGACACTGTGCTGACAGGGACACTGTGCTCCTGATCTGTATATCCCAGGTCTCATCTGTGTGTAAATGTACATCCATGAAACACTGTCTGTCCATACTGTATTCCCAGCAGGAACAACAGAAAACCTTGACTTTGGCCACAAAACCAACTGGAATTAGCTCAGGGTCTGCATTTTCATAAATTGTGTATTTTCATACTCAGTTTCTCTGTATATGAAGAATTTTGTAGTGTTCATCACTGCTATTAAAAAAGTGCAGCTGAGGAGGAAGGCAAATTCTGTCTTGCTGAAAACTGCTCAGATTTTAAACCCCATTATTTCTTATTTAACACAGTTCTTTAATTGTGTTTTTTTCCTGTCTTGCAGGCGTGCTGTATTCCCTGTTCCGGGATTATGTGGTGAAGCCCAAGGAATAGTGGGAAGCTGTCTGAAATCCCTGTCCTGGTGGTGGCCTGTGTACTGCAGCTCCAAACCTCCTATCAAGGGGCTCTTGAGGAAAACAAATAATACATGGCATTAGAGAATTTGTTCTATTTTGTGTATGGTACACTGTGCTGAACCTGGCAGCCTCAGAATGTGCCCTGGGGGAGCGGGTATTGGGGTCTGGGTCTCTCTGATTGACACCACCACATCCCAGTTTTTAGGGGATATTGTGGAGTGCAATCCTTTATCTTCCCTTTCAACTCAGTCCTGAAACTGGTGGCTTCTTTTGCTGTTGTTTTCTAAAACCACGATGTCTGAACTGGCTTCTGTCAGGGAATGTCAGGAAGCCTTGCTGTCATTTTCTGTCCTCTGCCTCCAACTTTGTAATTTAGAAGCTTCCAGTAGCACTAAGTGACTTCTAAAATATTGAGATATATAAGCATCTATTTTTTTTATTTAAGGCATGAGATAACTATGTTGCAGCTATTTAAATGTTATATTTATTCATTGTTAACGAAGACACAGGCTCCCTATTTTTGCTATATCAGACCCTTGGATTACAGTATTTTGTAACTTTATTTACAGTGTTCTTCTGAGTAACATCTAAATGTAACATTTAAAATATATCTTGTGAAAACTAAACCTTAATTTGGTGGTTTAATGCTTTTAGAGCATATGATCTAGCTGATTTCTGCAGAAAATTTTAAACCATTTAAATCTGAAAAGCCCCCCCATCCCCTTTGAGGTATTAAAGTCCTTGTCTGTGAATTGTTTTACCCTCAAACTCCTTGTACTTCCAACAGCAGTCACGAAAATAAAAGCCAATTTCTAAAAAAGCACATATTCTCCTGTAATCTGACATTCCATGATGACAATCTCAAATGTTACAGATACCAAAAGGTACAAACTCCAGCTGTGACCTTTTGTACAGAGCAGGGGGAGATAAACACGAATAAATGTGAGCCGTGGAGGTAACAACTGTTTGCCTGTGGATTTGTTCTGTGTGCAGGGGACTCCCATCCCATGGCAGAGGGATGATTTTTAATGAAAATCATCCGAGGAGGGTGCAGCGCTCCTGGAAAGGCAATTCCCGGTGCTCTCCTTCTCCCACACGGATGGATGGAGATAAGGAGGGGCTCCAACACCTTTTCCCGGGGGAGAAGCCGCTGCCGTGGCGCCGAGGGGCCGGGATCGGTGCGGGAATTGCAGGAATGGGACAGAGTAGGGGGAGATTAAACAACAATAAATGTGAGCAGTGGAGGTAACAATTGTTTGCCTATGGATTTGTTCTGTGTGCAGGGGACTCCCATCCCATGGCAGAGGGATGATTTTTAATGAAAATCAGCCGAGGAGGGTGCAGCGCTCCTGGAAAGGCAATTTCCAGCCGGTGCTCTCCACGATTCCTAGTTGGTATCACCCTGCTCCCCTTGGCTTCTCCCGCACGGATGGAGATGGGAAGGGGCTCCAACACCTTTTCCTGGGGGAGAAGCCGCTGCCGTGGCGCCGAGGGGCCGGGATCGCTGCGGGAATTGCGGGCATTGCGGGCATGGCGGTGACGGGAGCGACGCGGGAGGCGGGCGCCATCATGGCGGCCGCGCTGAGAGGAAGGGCGCGCGCGCCGCTCCCGTTGCCATGGGCACAGCGTGGGGCCCGGAGCGGGAGCCGGGGCCGCATCTCCGGTACCGCCGCTTTTTCCAGGAGGAAACCGGGACAACCTGGGGAACCCTCCCGGTGCTCTCGGGAAACGCGGCTCGGGTAGGCGGCGGGAGGTGCGGGAAGCGCGTGCAGGAGTTTCCGGGAGATGGGGAAACAGCGCGGCGCTGCCAGGACTTAGCAGGTCCTGGCAGGTCACAGGGAAATGCGGGAGCGTGACAATTACAGTTACAGGTTTGCAATTAAAATATCTAAATGTAAACACAGGAAGTTTCACGTCAAAATTGGCAAGAAATTCTTTCCTCTGGGAGCGGCAGAGCCCAGTCTCTTTCTCTGGAAACTTTCCAAACCTACCTGGAGGAGCTCCTGTGTCACCTGCTCCAGGTGACCCTGCCTTGGAGCCCTCCCGGTTGGAACTAGGGATGGTTTAAATGAATTATTCGGGAATATTTCTTCACCCAAAGGGGGGTGAGGCGTTGGAACTGCCCAAGGAAACATTGGAATCACCATCCCTGGAAGTGTTCAAATCCCGCATGGATGTGGCACTCGGGGACAAGGTTTTGTGGTGATATTGGGTTAATTGTTGGATTTGGGAGGGCTTTTCCCTTCTCAGCATTGTGTGATGGAGCTGCTCCTCCAGTACCGTGCACATTTCTGGCCTATAGATAAGTAAATAACTCATTAAGTTATAAAATAATAAATTAATCACCAATGCAGTCTTAAGTAAACCCTAAAGAAAATTCTGAGAAAAATCACAAAGATGATTTAAGGCCTAAAATAGTTACTCTGCTAAGAATTCTAGGATATTTTTAGAACAGAGACAACTACTGTTTGAAGATGTTGTTGCTTATCTTCTATCTTTAAGGTCAGTGGCTAAACCTATCAAGAGGTCCAATCTAATTATAAATTTAGTTACCAACCCAAAGGTTACAGAAACCAGAAGAGCTATCTAAATTTTATATCCAGTCTGCTTAAGTAAATGGAATGGACTCCTTATCTCTGTAGGCTCTTTCCAAATCTCAGAATCAGCTTTAATCAATTAAAATTAATTTCCAACCTGACTGATTCAGTAATTCTTTGATCCCTCACGCCCAGAGCCCTGTGGGCTGTGCAGAGGCACCAGACTCTGCTCTTTGCACTTGTCAACCCTCAGTGCACCTTGTCCAGGTGACTCTGCCCATAAGGCACACAAAGGGACACTCTGCATTTTGCTGCATTAATCAGCATAATTTGATTTCCCTCAGTGTGGGAAAGGCCCTGTGTTAATTACTCAGGGCAGGGTGTGCCTTTGGAAGTATTTATGCATTGGTTTTCCTAGACCAAAGGTGCAATAAGTTTTTTTTTGCTGATAGTAAATGTCAAACAGAAGGAAAAAGGGGTTGCAGTTTATCAGAATACTGTCTGTTATCATCCTAAGAAAATGTTTGGGTAGCAATATTATTATTTTAAAATATCTATTTATAATACATTTTTATAATTAAATATACTTAATAATGAATGTATTATTATTTAGTTATTTAATGCTATCACTCAGTGACTAGAAATTTGGAGGAAAGGTGTAAGCCACAATTCTGTCTTGCCCAAAGGGAGCATAAGAATAAAAAAAAGATTTTTCTTTCTCTGTCAGTCCCCCATTAACCCAAAAATGGGGGGATTTGCACCTTTCCTGGACGTGGGCAGGAGGCTGGATGGTCCCAAACATTCCATGCTCCCTTTAGCCAGAGTGAAGTGGCTGCCACATTGGATTTGGCCCCAACCTTCTCCTCTGTTAAAATGTTTATTTAAACAGGTTTGTTTAAGAACATTTGGAAACGTTGCTTTTTTGAGTTCTGGAGTGAAAAATACCCGACAACTTCTTTTTAAGGGCTGTTTAAAAGCCATTTATGGAAAAAGGCCCTGGGGCTGGAGAGCAGGAGGAGGAGGAGGAGGAGGAGGATGTGGTGGGAGGCTGGGCAGAGGTCAGGGAGGAAAAGCTGCAGAGCAGCTGCCAGGAGGGGGATGTTTCTCAGAGCAGCGCTGATCTCTGCTCTCTGACACTTTTTATTTTCCTCTTGTTGTGTTTCTAGTAAACAATGGAGGCAGACATAAAAGTGAACGAAGATTTCAAAAGCCAGTTTAAGGCTTATCAGGAGCAGCAGCAAAGGCGGCTGCAAGGTTTGATGGAGAAGAAGAAGGAAAAGCAGAACAGGCAGAAGAGCACAGACAGCACAAAGGAGGCTGTGACAGCCCTGAGTGATCTAAACCTGTTAAAAAAAGAATCTCCTGTAAAGGAAGATGCCAGCAAAAGGTAAAGTCTGGAAGCACCATTCCTTCAGGAAATCATTGGAGTATATTTTGCTTAGGATTTCATGGAGCTCAATATTATTAAGCTGACAGGACATTTTCTGTTTTCACACACTGGGCTTTCATTATCCTGGGGAGATGTTCCCTGTCCATAATTATCCTCAGGGCATTGTGTTGTGCTCTTTAACATCAGTATTTTACAAATGAAGGGGCAGCCAGGTACTACCTGACAAAATCCAGCCTTTTGGGATCACTGGCATCCTCTGAATTGCTGGTTAGGTCCTGCCCAGCTTTAAGCAAACAGGTTCCTCACATTAATAATTTCCAAAGATGGACAGAGGCAAAGCAGCTAATGGGAGCAAGCCACAGGCCTGCAGTGCAGAAGAGTGTTCACTGGGATTTCTTTGCAATATATTTTGATTGGGTGGATCACAAGATTGCCAGAACATTGGGCATTTTGGTGTGGATCTCCCTTAATCTTGTTTTTTTTTACTTTTGAGCTGAATTCTGGAGCAGAGATTTAAAACCCCAGCTGAGATGATTTCTCTTCCTCCCAGGATATGGTCAGCCTTTCCTTCTGACCCAATTAATACTTCTTTTCCTGCCTGGAACAGGTCTGGGGTTGGACACAAAGGTGTCTGCAGTGCTGGCTGTTCAGGGCTTTGCCCTGTGGTAGTGGTGAAGCCAAGTGAAGAAATTCCTTCTCACACTGGTGCCTCACCAGAGCTGTCTGATTTGCCAAGTTAAGCCCTCAATCTGACCTCTACCAGCTGTCCCTTTCCCTTCAACCTTTTTTTCTGATAATCTGTAGAAGATTATGATGGAAATCTGATTTTTTAAATTTTTCTGTGAGGCTGATTCCTGTGGTTCAGCTGTTTGGCAGAGGAAAGGGATTTAGGTGCTGCCATGGCACATCATGGGCAGTGTGCAGAGTACAGGAAAGCCCAGGAGTTCTCTGCTAATTAGAGATCATTACTATAGGCCTGAATAATCCCAGATGTTTTATTTACCTCTGTTTCTGTGTCACTGACTGTCAAAAGCCCCATTTGACACGGCAGCTGTGGCAGATACATCTGGATTGTCCTTTGCTTGTGTACCTTCAGCAGGGGAGTGGTTGTGAGTGATCAAATCCAGGCAGGATTTGTTTCTGGAAGGGATTCACCAGGATGTTCTCTGCACTATTCCCATGACAGCACATCAGAGGGTTGTTCCAGGAGCACAGGACTCCATGTGGCCTGCAGGGACAGTGATTTCAGCTTGTCACTGTTGTTTGTGGCAGCAACTGGAAAATATTCTCCTCTCAGAAGTCTCCCTTCCTCCGAGCCTTGGGAATTCTTTCTTCATTCCTCCCATCCTACTCCCAAATCTTGTTTAGGCAAGTGTTTAGCTGATGTTTTGTTATGTTCTCTCTCTGTAATTTTATCTTCCTTTCTCTGGTGCACTTGAATGTATCCAAGGGACTCTCCCCATCACGTGGAGAATCTCTACCAAGAGTTGGGAAAGACACGATTTGACAGAAGTTAAATTCCTTCCTTTTCTTGCCTTGAACAGGGCATGCAGTGGGGAAACCACCTGAATTCCAGGCAGAGCTCTGCTCATAAGCTCCACCTGGCTGTGATTCCTTGCAGGAGAGTGAAAAGGGCACCTTTTGCAGCCCATTCCTTGTGGCTCATTCTCTGGCTCTGGGGTGGATCTGCTGCCCCTGTAACAGGGGGAGTCACTCTGGGGTGGGGTGGGAAGTTCCTCAGAGGAGACTCCAGCTCTGTGCAGTTGGGATTTCTGCTCATCCTCCTCTAAGTGCTTTTCCTCAAGACTTGGACTCCAGCTCTGAGAAGACTTCACTGCTCAGGTGTGTCAAGAGCTTAGAACTCTTTTTTTCCACGTTAATCCCCCAACTGTTCAAAACCTTCTGGTTCAAGTGTCTCTAATTGGATCTGAGTTTCACTGCTCACTCCTCTGAGTGGTTCATGTGGGAATAACTCAGTTCTGCCTTTCCTCTGCTCACATTGCTCCTTGCTTTCTTCTCCTTTGTGAACAGCTGCCTTTGATCTCCCTTTGATTTGCAGCTTTGAAACACAAGTGCATTTCTTAATTATGCATTGTGAGTCCTCTCCTAAACTGCCTGTGCTGTTTATGGCAGTGCCTTAAGGAGTCATTTATTCTGACATGGGCAGATGAAGGGTACATTTCAAAGCTCTCAGGTCCAGTGGGTGCTAAAAGCTTGCTAAAACTTTGGAATAATAAAAAAAATGAGATTATTATTGAGACATCTGACTTGGCTGTGTCTGCAGGTACATACTGTAACAACTGGGCTTTATCCAGATCACATCTCCAAAGTAATAAACATTTAGAAAATAAGAATCTAGGAGCCAATCCATCCAGCTGATTTAGGTGTCTGGATAACTGTAGATTATCAGGGACTTCCCCATGGGAATCACAGGGCACTGGAGACTTTCATCTTCCACCAGCAGCAGCTGGGGTCAGGTGGGCAGCTCAAATGTCCCCTGTGTGGGTAATTGTATTGATTCCCAGGTTTTATCAAGGACTCTGTGTCAGGGAGCTCAGATAATCCTGAACTCCCACAATTGAATTGAGCCCCTGAGGCCACAGCTCCTGGATTTTATATTTGAAGGGCCCAACACATCAGGGCAGTAAAGAGATTAAAGTTATTAATTCTCTGGATGTCTTAGAGAGCTGAAACCTTTAAATGTTGCTGAATGTCCTGAGGAATAGGAGAAGCAGGGCTGTTTCTTTCCATTCAGAGGGCTTTTTTTGGTTATTCTCTGTCCCTAAATGAATTCCAAAAGGCACCATTAACAATCCAAATGGACACTCAGGGGGTTCCCAGAGAATCAGCTGAGGACACAGGAAATTGGCCTTTTATGAATTGCTCTAAAACACTGATTTTTAAAGGACCCCAGGGGCAGCTTTGTAGTCGATGCTCTGCTGGCTTCTCTTGGCTTTGTCAAGTGTAGAAAAGAAAGCCTGAATATCCCAGATGCTGAATGCTGCCTGATTTCCTCTGAAGAACCAGGTAAGTAACACTGAGATGACACATTTGGTACCCTCAGTACACCTGTTCTGTGATGTTTTGCCCCAAACAGCTCAAGAAAGTGCAGATTTTAATTTTTTTTTAAGATGAATAGATCAGATAATCAGCTTGTGTCCTTATCTGACGTTTAGGATATTCTGCCTAATTCAACAAACTCACTCCTGGTAAGCTCAGCCCATCTATTGTGCAGTTGTTTGATTATTTTATTTTTAGGAGCACCTATCTGTACTTTATTTGCCATTGTGGGTTTATTTTTTCCCAGTTTGCTTGAGGCTGAGAATGAGCAGCTGCAGGATCAGCTCCGAGAGGTCCGGGATGAGAACTGCAGGCTCTACAAACTGGTGTCAGAGAAAGATTTTGAAATAATGCAGCTCCAGAAAAGAGTGCAGGAGGAGAGGTTGGCTCTGTCAGGTAAACACAGATTACAACTTCATCTTCTCACCATGTTGGTTTGCTTGATGCTGAGGGCAAAAAAATGTCCCTGAAAAGAATGGTGCTCTTTTAGGGTACACAGTGATTTTTGTTCCTCACAGAACTATAAACTTGCTATTATTGGCACAAAAATAATGATGTTTGTAGAAATAATATTGTGGCAAACTTCCTGTTAGTGTCAAAGAGCTGTGCTGCAGCTTTCACTGCTCTGTAGGGTTAAATTTCTTATCCAGGCTCCTCTCTTTTTTTGTTTTTAATTTTTTTTTTCTGCCTGAACAGGGCACAGGCAGGATGCTGGATGAATGCACAAATTCAGCTCCTCAAGTGATTTTGGTGTCTTTTGAAAACTGAACCGTGCAGGCTGCACCTCCTCCACTGGGTGCCACTGTTGGTCAGGGCAGCAGCGATGACCAGGCTTGAAGAGAAGGGGGAAACCAGCAAGGAAGAGAACTAAATAACTAAATAACATTAAATAATACCTTAATCCTTGAAAAGCAGCTGTAGTTTGTGTGTAGGAGAGGTGATAAGCTCCTCCTGGTCAGGACCAGGGACAAATGTGCTGTTGCAGCTTCTCTGGCTGAGGCCAATCCCTTGCCTCTGTTTTCCCTGTCTGCCTTGTGGCAATCCCCACATTGCTTGGGAATGAAAAGCCTTGGTTGAGTGTGTGCAATGCATTTGAAGACCATCAATTTCACATGGAAGCAGCAACCTGGCTTTGGTTAATTCAGTATTTATTGTTATTCTCAGCAGCCATTATTTATCTTGAAAACTGAGGTAAAAGTAGCTCCTAGATGGGAAAACCACACAAAGGAGTGAGAACAGTGGAAGTGCTTTTGAAAATAATGAATTGGTTCTATGTGCTTTTTAAACAGCATTTTAAATGCTTTTGAAATAAATTCCTTTAAAACAATAAATTGAGTTCTTTACAAGCTTTTTTAATAGTGGTGTAGGAAATTCTGTTCTCAGCTGTATTCTGTGTAGCCCCATTCATGTCTCTGGGGCAATATGGGCCTCAGCATTCACTTGTGAGTGATCTCTCACCTCTCATCCCACCCCAGTTCATGAATATCAGAGAAAAGTCATCACTGCAGAGCTCTGAAGGAGGATGAAAGGGTTAAGAGGGATGACAGCAGCCAAGTTCAGTCTTCACACTCCCCACCCAGGGTTTGTTGTTGCAGGCTCTTGTTCCTTGCTGAGCTGGAAGCTTCTGTGGACTTTGTTTGCCATGAGTTTGATTTTGCACTTGTTCAAGAGCTTTCCGTCACCTGTGTGGTGTTAACCAGAGCCAGGCCTGGGGTTTGCTTTGTTTGTGGCACTAATCAAACCCTCCCTGATGAGGGAGCCAGTGATGTGGCTGTTTAAAAGAGCAATCAGGAGTCATCCAGTAAAGCTGCCTGTGTAATCCCAAGGGAGTTATAAATAGGCACAATGAAATCTCCTGGACCTTGTCCAGCACCCAACTGTAATATTGTGCCTGACCTTTGAGGGCTGATGTCTAGAAATGTTCACACCACTGTTCTAGCAACTCCTCCAGTAGTAAACAACCAGGCAGAGCAGGGTGTTGCCTTTTTCTGTGTGATAATGCCAAAAAATTCTGTTCCCAGCAGTGAGAAGGAAACAGCACTGCCTTCTCTAGGTAATAATGCTGCTACAACCACTCTTGTGGCCTTGTGACACGTGGCTGTTGCCACAGTGGGAAATGTGGCTGAATCAAAGGATCAACCCATCCAGCTGGCACCTCTGACATCTCCTCCCTCAACTTGTTCATTGAAGTGCCTGGCACAGCTCTGAGAGGAAGGGATGGGGACAATGAAAGTCCATTGTGACAGAGAACAAAAGCATCATCCATTCTGAATCCTGCCCTGTAAGATGTGCCCTCTGCTTTCATGTGTTCTTTGCAGGGGTGTCTGGATTAGCTGGAGACGTGGCAGCCACTAAAATAGTGGAGCTGGCCAAAAAGAACAGAGAGATGACTGCTGAGTTTGAGAGTGAGAGAGCCAGAGTGAAGCAGCTGAATCACAAAGTCAAGGAGCTGGAGAGAGAAGTGAGGCGTTTTTCTCGTTCTCTTTTGGCACCCTAAAGCATGGAGATCCAGCCTTTGGGATGGAAAATGGGTTTGATTCATGTTCCCAGGTTGAATTTGCTCTTAAATCCATGTTTGCTTTGGGTTGTGGTCATTTCTGTCTGTGATATGTTCCCTCTACAGACAGGAGGAGCTAGGAAAGGATGTTCCCAAGTTATAATGAGCCAAAGATTTATTAAACAGCAATTAAGAATGTTCATTTGTAGAAACACAGAGACTTTTCTACCAGTTTGGCAATGATATTTCTCTTAATATTTATTTTTTTGTGTGGAGAAGCAAATTTCACACCTTTATGTCTTACATTCCCACCTCGTTAATACCAGTCAGTAATTAGTTCTTTATTCTTCTAAGCTTTTGTCATCCCTGTAATGAAAGCTGTTTTCTGGAAAAAGTACTTACAGAACTGAGACAACACCAAACTATATCATACAGGACAGCAAACCTTCACTCAGGCAGATTAAATTTTCTGGTTTCCTGTGACTTTTTGCCAACCTTTCACTGAAGTAATTTTACTCTGAATTGAAAATGAGATGTCCTGATGTCAATATCTGCTTTGTCCTTTGCCTACTGCTCCTCTTCCTTACCCACTATTGGTGACTTTTTAAATAGAATTTTTAATTTTTTTCCCTGAACTTTGCTTTCTTAGAAGACATCAGTGAAATGAATCAATAATGCTGACAGATGCATTTTGACTCAGTCTTTCACCATCCCTTATTATCATGAGTCATGCATCTACCTGAATTGCACCCCAGCTACCTGAAAGATCAAGAAGTCATAGATTAAATTAAATTTTGGAGAACAACTCCTGCATAAATCCACAGTGTTCTGGTCACAGGGGTCTTGTCAAACAGTTGGCAGGTTGGCAAACAAGTATCAGGTGTAGTTTGGGACCTATAAAATCACACAAGTAGTGGAAAAATTCATGAATAATATAAGGAAAAATCAACTTGGTTCTGTTCCCTTACTGCAGAAGTGTAATGACCATTATTCTAACAGAAACATTAAATATTCTTAGATTTTGACCCAAAAAGAAAGAAGCACAAACATTTCAGGAAGAAGATGAAGATGTAAATGGTATTTAAATTAAAGCCATGTATGACACTAGGGGATATCTATTAAAAATGTGGAGTGATAATAACAGAAACACTGTTATTTTACATATTTTTAGCTCTTCCCTTGCCTGAAAACTGAAAAATCTGTAAATCATAAGTATTTCACCATGATTATGTTCCCCCCAAACAGAATGGAAGGTGTGGCCACTGAACAATCACTTGGCAAGGGGTGGCCCATGTAAGCAAAGGGATGTTTGCAGAAAATTTCCTCAGAACCTGAGCCAGCAGCTGCCAGCTCCAGCTGAAATTCCTCACTCTCACTCCATTGACTACAAAACTTTATGAACTGGGTAGAAAGAGTGGCCCTAACACATGAAAAAGGGTGAAATAAAAGCTGGCTCTGAGTTAGTTTTTCCCCAGATGCCCCTTTTAATGAAGGAGCTCAGAACCTTCTTTAATTCAGGCAAATAATCAAGATTTTTCCACCCACCTCAAAGAATGAAGTCCCAAACTTTTAAAGCAACACTTCCTGGACTTTCCAACCCCAAATTCCTGCACTCTCATCCATTTAGAAATCTTTGCAACAGCAACATAGGGTGTGATTCAGAGCAGGAGGGGTTGTATGTCTGTTTTCCTTTGCTGTGGTAAGCAAGAGGAGACAGAATCTTTATTCTTCATGGGTTAAAAAATGCTACTTTAGTGCTCCCAGCTAAAGAAAAAAAGCCTTAACACCATTAAATCTCAGTTACAGAGTGTTAGGTAGATTTCTGCTTTTATATTCCTGTAGTGAGTAGAACTATTTGCTTTTTATGAAATATTCTGGGCTGGACAGGATTTGGGTTTATGTATTTAAACATTAATTTGAGGAACTTTTTGGTGATAAAATGTCTCAGAAGTCTCCATACTTGAAATTTGGTCCCAGAGACGTCTTCTGAAGTTATTCCACAGTAAAATATAACATGATTTTTTGGGAAGCATTTCAGAAAAAGATAATTATGCTTTCCTACTGATTGTGTAAAAAACAAGGGAAAATTGGGATTTTTTGGGCTTTTTGAAAAGTAAATAGCATCCAAGTTGTACTTTTTTTGCTAATTAATACTCCATGGAGTGATGCTGTTCTCTGCATCCATTCTACACTAACAATGGGGTTCTTTTCCAGCTACAGGCAGCCACAGAAAAAATCCACTCCCTTGGTGGTGATGCTGCAGGAATCAAAGGATCCACTCTGAAAATGCTGGAAGGAAACTTGGTAGGAATTGTGATTGAAATGAGGAAATCAGCAGGTGATGCTCAGCTCTCTGTAGAACAAGGATTGGTCCCTGTCACCAGTTTTGGGACCAAATCCCTCTGTACTTCCTCTATGCCCCAAAAATTAAGTCTGGAAGAACTAATTTAGTGGTCCTGATGGATCTCTGGGTCTTAATCAGTTCATTTTTACCCTGAGGGTTCTGTTCTCACTGAGTAAGTTCCTCTCCTCAAAGGCTGAAGGTCCAGAGGTGAAAGCTCTGCAGGAGAAACTGAGCGCGGCCAACGCCAAAGTGACGGAATATCGGAACCTGCTCCAGAACGTGAGACAGGAGCTGAAGCTGACCCAAAAGGTACCACTGCAGGGAGCAGTCTGGGGCTGGCAGCCCTGCAGGAGCTTCAGTTTTGAAAATTGGGAGGCTTTTGGCCTTTGGTTGACCCCCATGAGTCTAGGACTCCCCTGTTCCAGTGGAGCAGGGAGGCGAGGAAGGCACAGAGTAGGGGGTGGAATTGAAATTCCAACCTGAAATTCTCCTGGACACAGGGATTTCATGTTTAGCCCCCACTGTCCAATGGACACAAATCCTTTTGAGTTTTAAAATCCCACATCAGCAGAGCTGTTTGTGACATACATTCAGGTTCATTCCTTCTTTCCCATATATTTAATTATGTACTTACTTTTAATGTAGGTTTCCAGTCCCATGAGAATCAATGGGATTAAAGGCCATTAAATGCTTGAACTAAAGCATGTGTTTAAAGAGTTTGTTGGAATGATATCCAGAATAACCTTTTCCTCTGATTCGTGATGGATTTAAGTGTTATTATGTGCTCTGATTCTCTTTGGTTTCCCTACTTTGTGTAGGAGACCTGCAATGCAGATCAGAGTAGAGAATATGGTCCTAAAAATAGAACTCTGCTGACCTTTTTATAAATAATTTAAATGCTCTTCATCCTAAGTTTAGCTGTGTCAGAATTTTGCAAGGGAGATTGGCTCAGTTCCTGGTGTGTATGAAGACAATAACTCTACTCTGCTCCTGGTTAGTTATGGGTAAATATTCATCATATCAAAAATAATTGTGTCTATTGAAAACTGCTTGTGTTCCCTGTTAGAAAGAGCTGCTTGTCCTCCCCTCTCCCCAACACATCCTTTTAAGCCTTATTGTTGATGTTAATCCCTTTTCCCAGATTTTAGCCAAAGAAGTTGGGGAAGATGTGAATATCCAAAGTCTCTTGACTAATTTTGGCAGCTGGCGTGGACGAGCTCAGCAAATTCTTCTCCTCCAAACCAGGGTGAGTTACAGCCCTGCACGGTGCCATTTCAGCTGGAATTCTCTTTCTAAGTAAAGATACCACCTCAATTTGAGGTAAAATACTGTCAGTTCTTCATTAATTCTTCACATCTCTGTGTTGATGTGTGCACACCATGTTAATGACTCTGTTGCAGCCGTGCAGGCTTTGGTTATTTCAGCTGGGAATCTTTCACATCTGTGTCAAAGGAAGGAGTTCAGTGACCTTGGAGAGCTGTGCCAGCCTAGTTCAAGTCCCAGGGTGTTTTGAAGGTGTCTCTCCACTGAGAACAGAAGGAGCCCTGTCAGTGCCTGTGCTCTGACTTAGACACCTTTGTTCAGTGCTTGGAGTCAGAAGGGAAGAATTGAGGCCAGATCAGGTTTTCAAGTTGTTCCCTCGGGAGCTTCAGTAAAATCTTTTAACTCTTGAGTCTTCTGAAGGGCAGAGTTTAGCTGAAATGTCAGCAGGAGGCAGGGAGGCAGTTTTGTCTGCATCTAAATAAAACTTCTCTCAGGCAATTTGAGACACAATTTTCCTATTTTTCTGCTATTCAATTACATGCCATCAAACTGTGATTTTTTTTTTTGCAGTCTGATTGACTGAGATTTTTAACCTCTGCTTTTCCTTGAGAAAATTCCTTTTCCCCCTGTTATGTCCCCTGCCTGGGGCTCATCTGAACATTGTTCATAGTATTCTCTGCTCTAATGTACAGATTTCTTTCTGATCCAGACTCCTCAGGCCCTTTCTGTAGTCAGTGGGGATCTTATAAATCCAGTCACTGCATCAAAAGTGAGGCAGGTTCCTCCAAAACAGGGCAGAGGAACTGAGCTGTGGCAGTGCCCAGTTCCTTCTGCTGGCTCTGAAAGCAGCCTGCAGTGAGCAGTTGACAAGCTGAGTTCACTTGGCTTCACACAGCAACAATTCCAAATGCTCTGGAGTGCCTGTCTGGCCTCCAAATGTGGCTCCACAAAGGCACAGATCTCCCATGTGTCCCAGAGCTCCTTCCTACACAGATACCCTAAAATCTGCATGTTTATTAGCAGCTCAATTTCAGTCTGAAAGACCAGACACTGCTCTGTGTGAATTAACCATGATGTTATCAACAAATAATCTGAGTTGCCTTTGGCCATGTCCTCTTTGGACTGTACCCCTGGGCGAGTTGTCATTATTGTGCCACAGGTTAAAGAGCTGGAGCATAAACTGAGTCAATACAAGATCAGAACCTCACTGCTTGAGATGGGTGAGGGATTTCTGGTGTGTCCTGACACAAGGAAGTTGTCAGCCCAAGAGAAGAACTTGCTGAAGATTCGCAGCTTGCAAAAAGAAAAGAAGGAATCTTTGGAGGTACAGCCCTGTGAGCTGACAGAGTCCTGTTTAGGTGTGGAGCAGTGTGTAATAACTTGTCCTGCCTTCAGGGTGTGTAACACCCCACCTAAAACCATTTTACAAACCCACCTGGTCTGCTGGAGGAAGCTCTGCCCCACTTCACAGCCAAGCCCTGCTACAGCTGCACCCAAACTCCTTAGCACCCATCTCCCCCCAGGCCAGGTGTGCATTCCTCATCCCAAATACAGACATCCCCTCACACCTCCTGCATCTGCAGGGCTCTGGGCTTCTCCATTTGAACAGAATAATGGAGAATCAGGATCCAGAATAATGGGGGAATCAACCCAGACCACCTGGATTCCTGAGCAGACAGACCCTTTTTGGATGCTGGCAAGCAGGCAGGAGGTAGCATTTATAATTTCTACTTCCTTAGGAATAATACAGTATTCCAATCCAATTTTTTAGACTCTACCCAGGTAATGTGTGATTCTTTTTGCTCATCACAGCACCTGAGGCTTGGTGATGAGTTATAACTTCCATTTCCTTTTGCATCTCTGCAGAAACTCACAGGAGAACACAACATTCTCCAAAAAAACCACGAGGAATTGAAGAAAAAATGTGATGCCTCAAAAGCCAGGAACCAAATGCTGTGTGAAGAAGTGAAGATGCTGAAGGCACAGATTGGAACCTTGCTGGAGAAAGGGAAACATGATGATGAGCTCATAGATGCCTTGCTGGTACAGTCTGTGTCTGTTGGTCCTGTTTCTGTAGGTGATAAAACATGATGTCACTCCATGGCACACACAGCCTTAGGGTGTGCAGGAGCCTGATGGATCCAACTGTGACAGACAGAGGTTTCCTTGTCAGCTGAAGCCCTTCAGCATTTTGGATCAGGTCATGGAAGGGCTGTGGGACAGCACCAGGTGTGACAGTCACAGCCAAGTGGCCCTGAGCTGCAGGGACTGGCACAAACATTTTGCAGAAGGATTGAAGCAGGTAGAGGAAGAGCTTCAGTCCTGACCCAAGGTGCTGGTCTGTGTTCTTTGTTCTGCTTTCAGCTCCACTGGTAGATTTTTTTTCCCATGAAATACCTGCAGTCCTGCAGGAATTTTTCTGTTTGTAACAAAACTTCCATTTATTTTCTTACACAGCCCACAACACTGAACTGTGAGTACCAAACCATGTTCACACTCACTTGCAGTGGCTGGAGCTGAGAGGATTTGGCCTCTTCAAAACCAAGAGTTTTAACAAAGGCTCAAAGATGCTGAGAAAGAAATAAATGGCTGCTGGCTTGGTCCTGCCATGGTTCTAGACAGCCTTCCTCAATTAAAATAGCAAATATATTAGTGAATATGCCACCTCCTAGCAGGGTTAATTCTGTTTCCTGATCCAGCTCCTCACTAGTTTCAAACCACTCAGATTTCTCTGCTGCTGTGGGTAGGTTTTAGCTCAGCTGACATTCACCCTTCTCCCAGCAGGCACTGTGGGTGCTGACCAGCAGATCTGGGGAGCCAAAGAACTCTTGTCACTTTTTCTGAGTATTCCCACTAAAATCAGTACAGAAAGATGCCAGTTTATTTGGGAAGGGATAGTTAATCTCTTTTATCTCTTCTTTGACAAAAGCACTTCACTTGCAAGTTGTTGGCCTGACAGAACAAACTGCCTGACAGGTATTGGATTTGTCAGTGTGGAAAAAAACCCTCCCAAACCACTGGTGAAGCAGCCTGACCTCGTATCTGTCACCCCATAGTACCCTCAGCTTTTGATATCACTGTCACACAATCCAGTCATGTTCTAATTCCACAAAAAGCACATTGAAATCTTGAGTTTCATTCAGTTTATGGAAAAAATCACTTCTTTATCAAAGGCCAGCTTTTCTTTCTCTGTTTTCTGCTACACTGAGCAGCAGAGCTGGCAGCAAATTGAACCTGACCATTGCTCAGGTCAACATAACAAATCAAATTGCCAAAGTGACACCAGTGACACTTGCCCTACCATTCCTAAATAGATATTTGTCTTTGGGGGGGGATTTAAAACAATCATTGTGTACAAAATAAAGATCTCACCTGTTTCTATTTTACCAGAGCCAGCAACAGCAAATGCAGGAGATCTTAAAGGACCTGAGCATGAAGGAGAATGAGATGATGGGGCAGAGCTTGAACAGTGAGACACAGAAACAAAACAGCCTGATAGCCCAGCTGGGGAACATGGTGACTGAGAGAGAAACAAGGATTAAAAGGCTGGAGGAGGAGCTTGGGCAACTCACACTTCTGGTAGGCAGAACAAATTAATTAGAGGAGCACACCCACTAATCATTTTGGATCTGCTCTTCCACTTCCTTGTCCCTTGTTATCTGAGATGGTCACTGCCTCCAGACAGTGATCCCTGTTCTACTGACAGTCCTTCCTGATGGAGTAATAAAGCAGGAATTCTCTTTTGTAACTTCTTCAGTTTCTTTGTGCATAACTTCAGGCTGTTTCAGCAGCAGCAAACACAGAAATACCAGTGACAGCCACATGTCAGGGCTGTCACTGACTGACAGCAAGACTTGGGGCTGCACTGGGGACTCCTCCTTGGCTGCTGGAAGGAGGGAGCAAACAGATGTGTCACACCAACATCAGCAGGTCACAGTCAGGATTTCTGAAGGGTGTTTAGGTATCCCATTCTCATTAATCCAAACCTCTCCTGGGGTTGTGGTGAGGTTGTGAATCTGCCAGATACCTCAGGAATGGGACTGGAGCATTGAACCCAGCATCAAACCTGGGTTAGGGACACAAACCAGCTGTGCTGGCAGTGGTGGTGCTGCACTGTGGGTTATTAGTGCACTCTGATTTCATATAAAACTGCCCTTTCTACTGATTTCTGCTTTGTTTTCATCCTGCAATGGGTAGGATTTAAAGCCAAGCTTCTGAGGAGGTCCTGTAAATCAAAAGTTCTGGCTTGCTTGTAGCAATAATCAAAAGCTGCTGATTTGGCATTGGTGCAGCTGTTTTCCTCTGAGCTATGTAATTGGTTTTATGACATGCTCCACCATTAGGAGAAGAAATCTGCCCATCCATGGGACAAGTCAGGATCTGCTCATCCAGCACTCCCTGGGCACTCAGGACCAGGCAGCAGCCAGGCTGGAAAGACACAATCTGCCCGGTAAGAAGACCACAAAGTCAATATTTCAAGTTGTTTGAGTAACTCCAGGAGCTTGGTTTTCCCAGGGAGTGTCATCAAACCACAGCAGTGCTTTGTGCCAACAGCTGTGGCAGCCTGTTTGCAATATATGGGAATCTCTAATCACATTATCTCTTGGGCTTTTGTCCTGGAACTGAGGAGGATGTCCAGACTTGCAGACATGACTAGATTTGGCATGGTGGCAGTGCAGCTATTTCTCCTCCTGCACTCAGATAATGTTTATGTGGTCAGCTTAAGTGCCTGGGAGTCTTTTCCCTTACAAGACACGGGGGTTCTGACAAGCAGATTTCTGTGAACAGGATGGGGAATGAATGCAAAGGGCCTTTTTAGGTGAGCACTAAATCACCAGTGCATTATTTAAATCAATAAATGCTCTTTGAGTAGGATTTACATGCAGGGATGTTGAAAACCCACCACATCATTTGTCCTTACCAAACACCCTCTTTAAAGGCTCGCTGAGGACTGTGTAAATTACACTAATCTTAGTGCAGCAATAAATCTGATTTCTGTTTACACTGATGTGACTCTGGGTCACTCTGGCTGTGTAAAGGGACCATGGTACCACAGCAAGTTATATCCTTGCCTGTTAAATTGCTGCTGAGTTTGTTGCTAAAGAGTTCATGGTCTAATTGATAGTGAGGATTTGAGACTGGTCTGATGGGGATGGGGGAAATTTTCTATCAAGTTAAAGTTACAACTGATCTCTTCTGTGTAATTTCCTACCTCATTACTTTAGACACCAAATTTGGCTTTAAAAGCAGCTCAGTATCCCTGAGTCTAAGTAGAGCATTACTATAAAATTTAAGAAAAATTCTGTGGGTTTGAGTTAGAGTTAAAAAAATTTAGTCTGAAAGTTTCTGCACCCTTCTAACTGTTTTAATTCTCCCCCTTCTAACTCTGCAGAGTCTGTTGTGGTCTCCTGGACCAAACCTATATTTTATCCCCCTTTTTTTTTTTAAACCTCACATGTCTGCTGATGGTAAGCAGGAACCAAAGCTGGGTAATGGCTTTGTGCAAACCACTAAGTGCAAATGCATAAATTATTGCTTGTGTACAGGGCCAAGGGCTCTGTCGTGGAAAGAGCTGACGTGTCAGGTGGGCAATGAATGATCCTAAAAACTCTGAGAGCTGTTAATAACTTGGTCAGCAAGGCTCACTCCTTCCATTAACTTTAATATGCTGATGAACTCTCAATTCTGTCTCACTGTAGTGAATCATCTTTTCCTATCAGAAAAGGTGAAATGAAAAACGTTATAAATAGATGCTGCACCCTTTGGAGGTGGCAGAGTAAAAATCTGCATTTTTAGGCTGGGACAAGGTGTAAGTCTCAGCCTTAACTTGATTTTAGGATTAACCACTCCTAGCCTAGAAGGCCCATCTGTCATTTTCACAATATTAAGGTTTTATCCTCTTGTTAGCTACAGCTAGGCTAAAGAAATGTGGGGTGAGTCTGCAGGGACTTGGCCTTGGGCAGCTGAACTCATGTGGAGGAAACAAACTGAAATGGGGTGTCCCAAACCAACACAAACTCAAATGGGGTGTCCCAAACCAACACCCCCTGAAATGGGGTGTCCCAAACTAACACCCACTGAAATGGGGTGTCCCAAACAAACACAAACTGAAATGGGGTGTCCCAAACAAACACCCACTGAA
>JBBMKD010000102.1:2683658-2698657 GCA_037834095.1 Argya squamiceps
AGCAAACACCCACTGAAATGGGGTGTCCCAAACCAACACCCCCTGAAATGGGGTGTCCCAAACCAACACCCACTGAAATGGGATGTCCCAAACCAACACCCACTGAAATGGGGTGTCCCAAACCAACACCCCCTGAAATGGGATGTCCCAAACCAACACCCACTGAAATGGGGTGTCCCAAACCAACACCCACTGAAATGGGGTGTCCCAAACCAACACAAACTGAAATGGGGTGTCCCAAAAAAAACACAAACTGAAATGGGATGTCCCAAATAAATACCCACTGAAATGGGGTGTCCCAAACTAACACACATCAAAATGGGACGTCCCAAGCATTATACATGTCATTATACATAAAACTCAATCCAGGCTGGCAGTGATACTCCACTGTTATCAGTTGGCTCCTCCTCTTACAACAATGAACCTGACAGATCTTCCTGAGGGTTTTCACAAAGCAGATTCTATAAAGCTCTGTAAAATTTATTTTTAAAGGGCATTGGGAAATACAAGTTGTGCACTGCTTTGCAGGGCAGGGGTGGCTTTGTTAGGAAAATCTGTGACATGCAAACATCATCAGACTGCAGATTGTCTCTCCCAATGCTGGGTGAAGGTGTGAGGGGAGGGAACTCTTCCCTACAAAACAGACTTTGGGAAAGGACTGGAATTCTGGGGAGAGTGCCCTGAGTGAAGCCCCTAACACAGCTTTCCTCTCCCCAGCATTGTGTCCACGATGGGCCACACACTCGTGGAGGCAGCAGCCACAGAGCCTTTCCTCCTCAGTGATGCCACCTCATCTGAAAGGTGGGTACAGGAGCTTCATAATCAGCAGGGAGATGCTGGAAATCCTTGTCCTGCCTGCCTTGTTCCTGTAATGAAATTTTCTTGCACCATCCTTCCTACCTGACTGTGTCCAAGAGCTCTATTATCTGATTTCTCTCTTAATTTTGTAATTGGTTGCTTGTTTCACACCAATCTTTTCCATTTTTAAACCAAACCACCGAGATTTCTCCTGCTTTTTTTTTTTTGTTGTCGTTCTAAAGGAGATCTTCCTGAATGCAGAGGGATCAGAGAAGTAATGAAGTACATAACAATGGGATACATGGGAAAGCTGCCCCTTCCTTTCAGCACATATTGGACACAAGAACAGCCATTGTGCAAGTGCTGCCTGAAGCCTTTCAGAGAGAGAAAATCAATAGCAGAGCATTTAATAGTTTAGTGTAGCACTTGGGAGATACAATCTCCTTTTACTTGGGCAATAGCAGCGGGAGGAAAGTCAGGGGTAATGAATTGATCAGAGGTGGAAGTTTGTTCTCAGGGCTGATGGGGAGGGGAAGCAGCTTTCTAACGACACTCACAGTGACTTTATATCCAAATATTTCTGTTCTGTTTATTGCAGTCTAGAGATGGGTGCTGGGGGGAGGTAGTGAGCCTGGCTCTGCATTCTGCCTTCCCCTTCAGACAAGTGTATTGGAGAGAGTGCTCAGATCCTGCCTTTGTTTCATTTCTTTCATTTAAGGAGTGGGGAACAGACTCTCTGTGCTTGTGCTTTCCTCAGGTCTGCTGGCACGGACAGCTCCAGCTGGGAAGAGATGACAGAGGAAAAGGTTCTGGACCTTGTTGCTGGAGTGGAGAGGAACAAGCTCCTAGAGCTGGTGGATGTGCTGAATAACAGGTACAGCCTGGTGCCAGCAGCATCCTCTGTGGGCTGCTGGGCTCAGGGAGCACTGCAGAGTCTGGGGCATGCACTACAGCACAGCACACGCTGCCATCCTTGCCTTAAATAGGGGCTTTTCCATTTCTTTTTTCTGCTCAATTTCCCTGCCTGGCTGATGATTCATGCTTTTTATTATTCTTTTAGAACAAAGGGCAGAAAGAAATGGAGCCATCTTCCAGCTTGCTGCACCCAGATAAAAAACCAGAATTGCTGTATTTACATATGCATGGCCTTATTGAGGCAGCAATATTATTCATTGGTAGTAAATACTATAATCATTGTTATAATATTCTCTTCCAAAGCTTTTCACATTCTTTTGAAGTTTCATTGTATCCTTTTCTAAATGATTTTATTCTGGTTTAACTGAGGCATAGCAGTTTTTTTTTTTTTAAATTTTATTTTCTGTGGTTCAATTCAATGTAAGAAGATGTTAAAAGCCAACCATGTTTTAAGAGAGAAGGGAAAGCAAAGTAATTTTTTTTGGAGACCTTTCAGCTACTGTCTTTTTTTTTATTTTCCCAATATGTGTTATTTGATTCCCAAATCTGTATTCCAATATTGGAATTCCCAAATCTGTATTCCAATACTCCTGTCTGTGTGCTTGTCAATACAATAAGCACTCTTTGTTACTTGCTGTAATTTACCACAGTTATCATTCTCACTTGTATAACTTTTGTCCTGCATGATTAATCACAGCCAGAGAAAATAGATTTTTTTTTCTATTAGAACTGTGAAAAAAGGTGCTTTTAAAGCTAAATTCTGAAAATACATGCTGGGAAAAATGTTTTTCATGTTGGTTGACTTTAATAGAGCTGTGCAGCCAGATGAGGATGGGGCTGTGAGTGGTAACTGAAGTGTGGCCACCACCAATATGGGATAATGAAAAACAGAGTCAATGAAATGCACAGTTGCTTGTGAAATGTGCCATAAACTGATGATTCAGCAGCTCCACAGTTATCACACATTTATCAAGCAAGTAACATAAATTTTGTGAGACTCTGTGCAAGAGCTCTCAGAAGACCTCAGGGTAATATAGCACCAGTCAGATTTTCAACGTGAATGTATTTTTAAAAATCAGGTTTTCCTCTTCTTCCCTCCACTGCTGGGGTGTAACAAAGCTCAGGTAACGGAGATAATGCTTAAATCAAGAGAGGAGCCCAGGGAATTGTTACAAGTGGGATTTTTCTGCAGCATTTTAGTTTCAATTATTCCATTTGGCAGATGATTCCATTCAAAAATGCCACAGATCTTGCCATTTTCCTCCAGTTTTTGTGTGAAGTGGATGCCAGAGGAACACCAGGGTCAAATGAAAGTTTAGTGAATGCAGAACCACTGAGAGGAATAAAATGTCTCAGAGCACATCCCCAGCCTGGGAATTCACTGCTGCAGGAGGTCGAGTCTTGCCTGTAGCTACATTTTTAAACCAGTGATATAATTTTATTAGAGTTGTAATTTTTTTTTTTTAATTATACCAGCTAGGAGGGAAATAAACTAATCAAGTCTCTTGATTCAAAGAGTAACCAACTTCTACCCGTGGGGTCAGGAGGGAAATTCTCTTTTTCAGTCCAATCCAGTGAATCAATCTGTGTTTCTTTTCAGCTTTAAACCCCTTGGAATCACTTGGTGTCAGTCACTGCCCCACTGGGTGCACATCAGATTTTTTGCAGTTAATTTTCTGAGGGGTTATGCAGGATAAAGAGAGGAAATTTGCTTTTTTTTGTGATGTAACCACCAGTTTCTTTTCCACCCTCTCCCCTCCATGGTCGTGTCCAATGGCCAAGTTTATTAAAAGCAGCCTCAAGTTTCTTTTCTTCCTCTCACACAACTGACGCAAATGTTTGTGTTTTTATAAACTCTTTGCCTTCCAAGCTTTCCCAGAGTGTCTAAAAAATGCAGTTTATTATTCCTGCAATACAACATCTCTCTCTCTCTCCTCAGCAATCTGCAGCTTTCCTGCTCATCTGAGGGGTGAATTCACACAGAGAGCCAGAATTAAGGGATCTGAGCAACCTCCATTAACAAACCCATTGTTTCCAACTGTACTCATTAGTTTAATTCTCTTTTGCATATTTAGAAGATGTCACCTGATCCCAGTTTCACTGGGATTTCTGCCTTTGGATGCATGGAAAATTCTCCCCTTTCTGTTGGGAGCTCTGCAGGAAGAAGCAGGATTCAGTACCAAGAGTGATTTGACAGTGACACTGACATGACACAAATGAGCTGAACTCCCTTTTTTTGGGTTTTTTTTTGCCTGTCAGGGGGGAGGAAAGCAGCCACAAAGTCTTGGAAGCTGAGAAGAATCTTCAGGAGGAGCAGTGGCAGAGTGACATGTTGGAACAGCATCTTAATCCAGGGAGCAGCACAAGTGCACAGAATCCTTCCCTGAGCAGCACAAAAGGTGAGGGAAAACCTTCAGCCACAGCCACGTCCCCTAATTCACCTCTGGGCTTTACAGACAGCAACAACATGTGGGCTCCACCTGCCAAACCCAGCCCAGTGCTTGATTTTGGTGATGGGACCTGCTCAGACCCCAAGAGCAAAGCAAAATCCTGCCCCTTCTTAACTAAAGAGGATTTTCCTACAGATTTGAGTGGGATTTTTGAGTGGGATAATTCCAGGAAGAAAAAAAAAAGCTTTCCACTGCTCTGTGTTGCCCCCTTTGCACTGGTGCCTGAGGGATTCAGCTGAAGGTTAAGAGCAGAATTAAAGGACGTATCCCAATTTAAGGCCTGTCAGTGCCTTGGTGAAAAACTATTGCTGGTGATGAAGTAATTAGATCTGGTGTAATTTATTATCCCATGAACATGATAATCTCCTGCTATAAATATGAAAGCCTCCCTGGCGTAGTTAAAGAAGAAGAATTCATGGTGGATGTTAAATTTTTATTTCCCTGATCAGATCCTTTTATTGCTTGAGGACTGTGATTCTGTAAAGTGTCTAAACCAATAAAATGGCACATATTCTTAAGGAAAATTTTCCAGTGGTTTCTCTTTTTAATGTGTATTTTCATAAAGTAAAAAGACTTCAAATGCCAGAGGATGAACAGCAGGGAGGGGAATTTCAAATTGGCAAATGTTGGGGTGGTGTCAGGCTGAGTTAGGGTGACCACAGGGCTCATCAGAGACCTTGGATGAGCCCTTCAGAGGAAATTTTATACTGAATGGAGGCTGAATGGGTGCTTCAAACCTCCTCGTCTCTGTAAAACATGGATTTGTTCCTCAGAGCAGGATTGCTGTGTCCTTGGAAGGGGCTCCAGCCCACATTGACTCACTCTCATGTGGTTTTTATGAGCACTGATTCTCAGAGTTGTCTCACCTGTATTGACTGAGAGCAGAAAAATGTAGATCCCAACAGTGTGGGAGCATTTTGGTGCTGCTTTGTACAGAATTTAACTGAGTTTCTGGGTGCTCAGACTTTTATACTACCTGGTGAAGTGTTGATGTGTTCTGTTATCAAAGATTCATTCCCCTTGCAAGCTCCAGGAGAGAAAAACTCTCCAGGTCCTGAGGCTTTTTGGTCAAGTTTTGTTGTGCTGTAAAGTTTTAGTAACTCCCCTCTGGTAGCTGGCATTTCACAGCCAGAGGAAGAAGCTGTTTTCACCACTGTGGCAGATCCTTTCTCACTAAATATTTAATTCATTAATCTCCTCTGCTTAAGGACTAAAAGCAAAAGTAGAAAAGGATTGGCAGGAAGGCTAATAAGGAGAAATCCTCTCTAAATCCACGAGACGAGTAGGTAACAATTTATTTCACTCCCCTGCTTTGATGAGAGCTTTGTGATGTGCCAAAACTGGAGTTTGTACAAGAAACCAAGACTCCAAATCTGTAATACACCTCTTCAGCAAAGCATGGAGGTTATCTCAATGCTTTCATGCCAATGGTTGAGGAAATAAGAAGAAAAGAAAAGCTTGAATACAAAATAGAGACTAGAGAACCTGCTAATTAACATAATATTTTCCTTTATTTCTGAAAGTGCAAAATTGGAGAGAGCTGATCTAATTGCTAATCTAATGTTTCTGGTCTCCTCAATACAAGGGAAGTAGATAATGATGCTAAAGGAGCTGGAAACAACCCAGTTGTGTTTTAGAATTATTCAGGCTTTTCATTTTCTGTGCTTTTTTTTCCCTGTTTTATCCAAATTCCAAATTATCAAAGAATAGTCCAGAGGAGGGATAGGTGAGTAACAGCAGGTTTTCCTCAGCCCTGTAAAGCTCAGCCTCAAGATCAAAAGCATTTTTTAGTTATACAATGCAGCCTTTTCTTCTCATTTGTTTTTGTCAGAGTTCAGTACTCTCCAACCAGGTTCTTTCAGATAATTCCACACGAGGAGGATTTAGTATTTTAATACCAAATGGACTTATTTGAAGATATTTGATACTATGAGGGATATTAATGGGGAAAAGGGATCCAGAAATGTGCCAACATGACAACACAAGCACAGACCAGCAATTTCAGGGTTCAGTAGAATCACAGCACAGGTGCCAGCCTGGCTGCTCCCTGTCATGGTGCTGCATTCCCATTTATAAGGACTGCAGCCAGCCTCATCCTGTTTTCTTCATTTAGCTGTTTTTTGATTTTTTTAAATAATTTTTTTGGGGCTGAACCACACAAATCCTTCCCTCACGTTACCTGACTCCAGGTAGGTGGTGCTGGCTATTGATCATTTTAGATTTTTATTGATATTATTGATTATTTTAGAGAAAGCCATTTATTTACATTTGCTAAAATGATTCAGCCTTCTATCTCCAGCAGAGATCACCCTGCAGTCCCTCATAATAAATTCAGCATCCTCTGCAATAGCTGTGCTCACTTCCTGCACTCCTTTCTGAGCTCCCTGGACATTTCTCTGGTCCTCCTTCCACTGTGGGGATTCACTGGTCACAGGTTTTGCTTCTCCAGTCCCAGCTGTAAATTTAAATTTTATTTTCTCCAGAACCCTGAGAAAAAAACTGTCTGAATTTTTTTGGAATGACCAGAGCTGCATGTTTTGGGTAGACCTTTATTTAGGAAAGCATTCCTGACTTAGAACCTTGGTTTGAAGTACACCTTGATGTACTTTTAACCTATATTTTGTTTATTCTGAGGGTCAAAGTGCTTTACTAAAGTTGTTTCAATGGGTGCCACGTGCAAACTTTGTCCCAGACATTCAGGAAGCAACATCTGTCATAATCTGATACACAATGACAAGATTGACATCAAATTAATCCTTTTCAGCTGTTTGTCACCTCTTGTTTTGGTCCCTTCAATGTTTTGGATTCATTGTTTTTCTCTCTACATGTGTAGGCACGTATTTAGCCCTGAAGTGCAAATTCATCATGTTTTCATTTTGCTGGAAGGAAATTAAAACAAGCCTGTCATAAATTTATGATATGTTATGGATGTAAGGTAGAATTTAGGAGATTAAATATTTATTTAAGAGATTAAATATATTATTTAAGAGAATATTTATTCAGTGATTCTTGCTATTGACTCAGTGTGCTGCCAAAACTGATTTGGTGTTTTACTAAAACTCCATCCTGTGACTGAACCTACAGCCCAGCCAGGCCCCCCCTTGTGTGTGAGTGAGAGTGAGGAGCTCCCTGCAGCCCTGGCCCAGCTGCCCCTGGGATCCCAGCTGGAGGAGCTGATCCTGAGGTATGTTCTCCCTTTCCCCATGCTGGGATCACTCTTTCCTACCTCAGGGAGAGGAGGAACAAGTGCTCAGTCTGCTCTTTCTCAGGGCTCTCACAAAATCACCTCAGCTCCTGGGTTTCAGTGTTTCTTCCCTGGGAAAAAAGATTTTTTGTTGTTGTTGTTTCTTTTGTTTCCTTGCAGGCTTGGGATCCAGCTGGATGAGAATTCGAAGGCTCTTCTGGAGGAGATTCTGAGAGAGAGAAGGGATGATTTCAAACTCTGTCAAGTCTTAGTGGAGAAACTGAGGGATAAGTTTTCACAGGACATTCAGCAGCACAAACAAGGGAAGAGTTAAACCTGATATTCCCAGTCCTTTGGGCTGCAGAGCAGGGAGAGAACCTAGTGTCATTTTGCAGCCTCAGATCCTGTCATTTCTTTAGCATTTGCAGCAGAGGATGAGAAACAGAGATGAAATACAGAAAGTGAAGGTTTTATGTGTCAGCAGTTTGTCTGTGAGGGTTGGCAAGCAGGGCTGTTGGTGCAGTTTGGGGAGCTGCAGTTCTGCAGGGGGATTTTGGGCAAAACCTCCCAGGTTTCAGCACAGTGTTCCCTGAGAGGGCTCAATATTCAATCTGCTGCTGCCTTTATCAGCTCAGGAAGGAATTTGCTGTACTGAAGTTAGGCCAACCCCCTTCCTTAGAACAAAACAAGCTCTGTTTTTATCCCCACGCTGCTACCTGCCTGTCTCAGGCTTTCTGCAGCACTTCAGTGCTGAGGCACAGGATTAGCCTGACCTGGGACTATCTGCAAATCAGCTTTGGGTGGGCTCCTCTCATCATTCCAGCCTCTTTCTTTGCTTGAACAGCAGTTTCCTGAAACTCCAGTGAGTCTCCACTGAAAAGCAGATTACCCCTGCAATGAGTCAACCTACCTTCAATCCAGCTCATCCCATACAAAACTCCCCATCCAAGTTATGAATTCCCTGGTTTTGAGTCTCTGCATTCATCCATCAGGCAGCTCTTGTCCTCTCTGGGAAGAAATGTTACAAAATGCAGGCAGCTCTTCACTGCAGCAGTGCTGGGACTTTTTGGAGCTGCTGCAAAGCCTGCCAGCCTTGTCCTTCCCTCCTGCAGCACAGTGAGGACACAGAGTGCAAGCTAATCAGGCATTGCCATGCAGCCTGCCAGTGCACAGCAGCCTTGGGGATTCCAGGCATAATGGAGAGCCAGGCATTTTTGTACACTGCTGCTTTGTCTCTCACTTGAAAGTCTTGAAAGCTTTTCTTTTTTTTCTGCTTTGTTTTGTCGGCCTCTTTTTGTGAGCCTGAAGTTTGTCAGGCTTTAACCCCAGCCAGCACCAGCAGTGCAAAGTGGATTTGTGGGCATGAAAAGCACTGCTCCCTTCCCCAGCACGGGGATTTCAGCCTGTGCAGAGCAGAAAAAAAGCAGAGCAGGAGTCACTCCAGATGTGTTGTCCCTGTCTTTTTTTCCTGCTTTGGTTCAGAAATGTTTCTCTTCAAGAAATGTCTCTTTTCAAACAGTTCCTGGAGTCCCTGATGGAGGAGGTCAGGGAGCTGGGGATAAACTCAGCACCTGGGAGTTAACAGGGAATTAACCCTCCCTGTGCTCATGAGGCTGCTCCACTCCCCCAGCACTGCCCTAGAGCTCAGCCAAGCTCTCAGGGGGCTCTCTCACAAAAATCAGGACCATTCATTGCAATATTTTTCCTGCCAGCAGCATCAGAGGAAAAAGCATCTTGCAACCCTCAATCATCTCTGGGCAACTTGAGGAATAAATCCTGGACTGAGAGTGAGCCACAGCTCTGATTTTTGTTCAGCTCCATCCTGATGTCTCTGTAGAGGGGAGGGATCCTCTGTTTGGGGTTTTAAGGACCTGCAGGAGTGAGCAGATCCCTTGGAAAAGCTGCCTGAGCAGGAGCAGGGACTGTGCTGCTAAATTCAGGCTCTAACTTGGAGCTGCAGGTTCTGATTTCACTTACACAGGAGTGTGAATCAGTGATATTTTCCCAGGAGCAGAGCAGAGGCATCTGCTGCCCTTCCTTCCTTGTGCCCTGTCCCAGGGAAGCTGTGAAGATCCAACCTCTCTCCAGGAAAAGGGCTCTGGGATGTCACAGAACACACATGGCTGTCCTGCAAACCTCTTCTCAAGTGCTGCAACACTCATTTCTTTAACCTTGTGCTTGTTTGGGGCTGCACAGAAGCATTTTCTCCTTTTTTTTCTGCACCACCAGATGCCTTATCAAAGAAAGAACCCAACCACTATAAATCAGTTTATTTAGGCAGCCTGTACCTGTAATCAGCTGCTTGTCATGGAAATGTGCAGTTTGTCTCTTGTCACAGAGTGGGAGGGGCCCAATGTCCAGGGCTTCTCAGTATTTTGAAATACACTCCCCCTGCACTTCCCCACAGTGACCTGGATTTAATTCTCCCCATGCTGGTTCCCAGTTTCCAAGCTGTGAGACCAATTTTCTTGCAGCATTTTGCTAAATATAAGAAACTCTGACAGACCTGAGGAGCAGCATTCCCCCTGTACCCCAACCCACCACCAGAGAAGAAAATTAATGACAATATTTTTCTCTCTGCCTGAAAAAGCCCCACACTGGAGATCCTCAGCCCCAGGATCTCCCCAGAACACTTGTCCTGCTTGAGCTGCAGCATTTCTTTCATGGATACAGCTATGAATGAAATACAGCTACAGATATGAAATCACCATGGCCCCCTGCTTCCCTTGGAACTTTCAGTAGGGTTTTTTCCCTCCTGGATAAACACCAGCCTGTTAAAATCCCATATTTCAATTCTAATTTGAATTTCTCTGGCTCCAATTTGCAGCCAGCCATCGTTTTGCCTCTCTCAGATAAAAGCACTGTGAGTGCCCAGCATTTCCTCCCTGGGACAACCCTCATCTGGCCAGAAGTCGTGTCCCAGGCAGCTTTTTTGATAAGCTCTGAGTTTTTTCAGTCTCTCACTGCAGCTGATGGTGGTGACAGGCTGAAGGTGACAACGCTGGCACGGGCTGGTGGCTACAGTTGAGGTTAATTTTTGCTGCTAATATTTAATTATGGGCACTCCTTGTTAGGATTTGGCCAGTTTTTACCTCCTAATATGAGTTCTCCAAACACTTGGGCTGAGCCAAAATTTATCTCCTGCCCTGGGGCTGGGCAGAGCTCTTCCATGGACCAGCCATAAAGTGCCTGATGGATGTATCCCATTTTACAGTACAGCTGAACTGCTGGGAATAAATGATCTCTGATGAATTGTCCTCCTTTCCTCTGGGGCCTGTTGCCAGGAGTTTACCTGCAAAGAGCTTTCCAAAGTGGCTGTAATGTGAATTAAGTTGAATTAGGGTGGGTAAATGTAAAAATTATTGACACAGGAGGGCTCTCCCTGCCCTGGGATCTGCTTGGACGAGGGGCACAGGACCAGCTGGGGGGGTCAAAACCCATCCCATGGGAATTTGGAGCTGTGGATTGGGGCTGTGGGTGGCTGCTCGCCTTCCTGAGGCTCCAAAGCAGGACAGGGATGGCAGGAGGAGATGGATTTCAGCCCTTTATGTGGGAGAAGTGGGGAGGAAGCTGGTGGCAAAGGGGAACTGAGTTGGAAACTACTTTGCTGATCCCTCCAGCAGCCCCAGCCATCAGCTGCCACTGCCCTGCAAGGCACAGTGCAGGACAAAAGGGAAGAGCTTCAGCTTTAAATGGAAAAACACTCTGGCAGAGCCCCTGTGCTCTAAATTAAGCCACGACAGAGCCAAGGGGGGTATTGGGTTTCTCATTTCTCCCTTCATCCTCTCCCCTCCAGGCCCAGCTCCTGAGCTGGACAGGGTGAGCCTCACTCAACAAATGCCACCTAAATCCCTGGGAGTCTCCACTTACAGCTCCAAAACCATCCCAGGCAGGGGCTGAATGCTGGGCTCAGAGCAGCTCAGTGGTCAGGGACAAGAGGGATCTGTGGGATGCAGTGTGGCAGCAAGGAACAGAGGGGTTATTCCAGCCTCTCCCTGACATAATTGGGGCATTTTTGGGGAATGGGAGGGGATTGTGAGGAGAGGAGCTGGAGGCAGTGGGGTTTGACCTGATGCTGGGTAAGGGGAGGTGGTGGGAACCTCCTTAAGAGCCTTTCCCTGGGGTGGGTGGAGGTTTGGGACCTTTGATGGGGTCAGTGAGTGCCCTGGGAGATGGGAAGAGCCATTCTGGGGGTGCTGAGAGGGCTCCTGGAGGTGACCATGGATGGAGGGAGGGAGGGAGGGAGGGAGGGATGGAGGGATGGAGGGATGACACACCCCTCTCTCCTGAGCCATCCTGGTGGGATTGGCATGTTCCCAGTGATGTTTGCATGAGGAACCCCATGGGACAACCTCAGGCAGCAAAAACAATCCATGTGGGACCTATGAGAGCAGCAGAGGGACTCTGGACAAGGACATGGAGTGTGGGAAAAGGGGGAATGGTTTAAACTGACAGAATAGAGTCAGTTTAGAAGGGATATTGGGAAGGAATTCCTGGCTGGGAGGGTGGTGAGGCCCTGGAATCTATTTTCCAGAGAAGCTGTGGCTGCCCCTGGATCCCTGGAAGTGTTCAAGGCTGGGTTGGACAGGGCTTGGAGCAACCTGGGGTAATGGAAAGTGTCCCTGCCCATGGCAGGGGATGGAATTAGAGGAACTTTAATGTCCCTCTCAACCCAACCATTCCATGATGAAAACCTTCTCTGCTTCCCATACAAATTTCTGCTCCAGCAGCAGGAGCACAGCAGCCAGGGAGTTTGTTTGGTGTCCCCATTAATGTCCCCAGTTTGTCCCAAACCTCTCTGAGAGAGAGCCAAGCACCTTTCCTGGAACCCCACCACCTTTCTCAGGCATTAAAGAGGGGCCTGGCCTCAAATCCTGTGCCACAACTTCCAGCAACCCCCCCCACAAATGTTTGAAAAAATATCATTTGAAGCAGCTCAAAGCCATAAATACCAGGGCAATAAAACACAGAAATGTCCCCAGTGCTGAGGAAGATGCCTCGGTCACATTGAAAATAAATCTTATTGTACTAGAAATCAGGAGTGAAGGGAGGTTTAATTTTTTATAATATCTATAAATTTAAGCTAAGTTATTTTTATCACCACAGCTCATGAAAAAAATGTGAGGGTTTTGTGAGGAATTGTGAGGAATTGTGAGGAATTAATTATAACGAATTGTGAGGAATTGTGAGGGTTTTGTGAGGAATTGTGAGGAAATATGAGGAATTGTGAGGATTTTGTGAGGAACTGTGAGGAATTGTGAGGATTTTGTGAGGAATTGTGAGGATTTTGTGAGGAATTGTGAGGAATTGTGAGGGTTTTGTGAGGAATTGTGAGGAATTGTGAGGAATTGTGAGGATTTTGTGAGGAATTGTGAGGAATTGTGAGGGTTTTGTGAGGAATTGTGAGGAGCTGTAAAGAATTGTGAGGAATTAATTATGACGAATTGTGAGGAATTGTGAGGAACTGTGAGGAATTGTGAAGGTTTTGTGAGGAATTGTGAAGAACTGTGAGGAATTGTGAGGAATTGTGAGGATTTTGTGAGGAATTATGAGGAAATATGAAGAATTGTGAGGGTTTTGTGAGGAATTGTGAGGAACTGTAAAGAATTGTGAGGAATTAATTATGACGAATTGTGAGGAATTGTGAGGAACTGTGAGGAACTGAGGAATTGTGAGGAAATGTAAGGAATTGTGAGGAATTGTGAGGAACTGTGAGAAATTAATTATGACAAATTGTGAGGAATTGTGGGGAATTGTGAGGAATTATGAGGAATTATGAGGAATTGTGAGGAATTGTGAGGAATTATGAGAAATTGTGAGGAATTGTGTCCCATGCTTATCTGCACTGATCTCTTCATTCCCTCCCCTCCAAGCAGTCAATTCCAGCGAGGTCTGCAGGCTGAGCCCCCGGGCAGGGATGGAGCTCCGGGATATCCAAGGGTGAATCCTGCCCTGGCTGATGGAGATTAAAGCTCCTCATTGGGTGCTGGAAGTGTCACCACACAGCCCTGGCCGGGGAGAGCCTCTGTCTGTGCCCACCAGGTGAAAAACGGTGCTAAAAAGCCTTTTTGTTCGCAGACAGTGCAACAGGTCTGATCCAAGGGCTGCAGATCTTCCCTGCAGAGCCCAGAACACAGCATCACACCCCAAAACAAACCAACCACGGAGGGATTTATAAAATCCAGGGCTCTCTGCCTTGTTTCCCTGTGCTGACCCCTCAGGCAGTCCAGAGATGCTCAGGGAGCTGACCCGGGGTGAGCTGTGCCCAGATCTCACTTGGGGACAGATGTGGGCACCGGGCACAGGCCTGACCCTGAGCTGAACTGACTTCTCCTCTTGCCCACCCTGAAATAACAGAGGCCACAACACAACCTTGCCCTTCCTATCCGTCCCCATCCCTGCTGGGGATGCTGGAAGCTGAGAGGGAGATCCCAAAGGTGTTCTGTAGAGATCCCAGGATCACTGAGACTGGAAAAGAACTCTGAAATCATTGAATCCAAGTCCTAACCCAGCACTGCCAAATCCATACCTAAATCATGTCCCCAGAGTATAACTGTGTGATTTTTTTGAACACTTCAGGGATGGTGCTTCCACCACTTCCCTGCACAGCCTGTTCCAGTGCCTGACAACACTTTCAGTGCAGAAATTTTCAATAATATCCAAGTTAAATCTCCTCTGGCACGTCTTCCTCTTGTCCTGACAGTTCTCACCTGGGAGCAGGAGATGCTGCAGCCTCCGAGCCTCACTTAGATTTAAACACTGCCTAAGATGAGTAGGAATGACACTTCTTTTGGCTCCGTGCCTCAGTTTCCCCATCCTCACGCTATGATATCTCCCTTTGGAACAAGGTGATGGGGGTAACCCCCTCCCTTGCAGGGCTAAAAGTGGGGACTCAAACGCCCCTGGGAAGGGAGCCCATCCCTGCCTGGGGCTGCCGTGCCCCGGGGCTCCCAGAGCCGGCTCCCCTGGCTCGGGGTGAGCTTTGGCAGCCGGCACGGGTCCTCTCAGCAGCTGCCGTGACAGACAGCTCCCGAGCCACCCCCCTCTGCAGTGCTGCTCTAAAATAAAAATACCTCCCGCCTGCTCCGCTCCACTCCCAGCCAAACTTCCTCCAGGGGCAAGGTGGGGGGACGGCAGCCCAAAAATACCCGCGCCCCCCCCACCCCCCCGCCCCAAGCCGGGCTGAGAGATGCTGTAGGGCAAATCAGCGGTCCCCCAAACCCTCGGTGGTTGTCCCCTCTCCCTGTCCCACCTCCTGCCCCCCATCGCGGTGCCGGACGCTGGATCCCCGACCCTCGCCCGCCTCCCCCCGCGGCCCCGGGGCTCAAGGTCAGTAGCGGGGAGCGATGCGGGGCTGGGGGGGGTCACGCTGAGGGTGGTGACAACGCTGCTCCCGCACCTCCGGGGTTTTCTGTCACCTCTGCCTGTCCCCAGCGCCCGGCCGAGCTCCGGGGAGGGGAGCGGGGGGAGGAGGATGATGAGGATGATGAAGATGATGAGGATGCTGCGGGCACTTGGAGCCTCGGGGGGCTCTGCTGGGACCCCCCCGAGCTTCGCTGGGCAGCCCGGGGAGCGATCAGGAGTTAAAATTGTCCGAGGGGTCCCCGGCAGCCCCCTCGCACCTCGCAGGGTCGGTCACCGCCGGCTCCTTG
>JBBMKD010000102.1:2715805-2726006 GCA_037834095.1 Argya squamiceps
TTAACAGAAGAGGGAGGGGGAACCTGGAAGAACACTGCTTCAGCAATTGGTTCCAACAGTTCATGAAGATGGTGATAGAATACTTTGTGGATATCTTATACTACAACCCAGGACAACCATGTCTCCCTCCCTGCCCCAGGTTTCCCTGTGAGCACCTTGTCCATCTGGTTCATCACCTACTGCGGGGTGCAGCTGATCAAGGAGCGTGAGCGCATCCTGGCCCTCGAGGAGGAGGACAAGGGTGACAAGGCCAAGGTGGAGTAGGACAAGGCACCACAGGCTTGTCCTGAAGCCTCCTCTCCCTGCCAAGCCACTGCTGCCAGGCCAGCCACTGGCCAGGGCTCTGCAAGCCCTCCTGACAATCGGACTGCTGTAGCTCATCCACGTAGAAGTTACCTGGAAGGCACAGGTCACCCCCCTTGCTGCAGGAAAGGTTTTCCATCAGGCACAGCGGGTGTTTCACAGTCTCCCCAGGTGTGGCAGGATGCTGAGGCAGCTCCCAGGACATTTCTTTCATGCCAGAGCCATCCCCATTGTTTTTCTGACCCTCTGATGTTGTGCAGGCCCAGAGATTTTCACCTCCTGCTTCCCACAATGTTTGGTCCACCAGCACTGGGCTCCCCCACAGCCTTTGTCTCCCAGAAAAGACTCTCCAGGTCCCATGGCTGGAGGTTTTAGGGCCCTGCACTGCTGGATGTGACCACCATGACCACCCCTTTGTGACACATGTCCTGGGACTCAAGCCAAACCCCACCTCAGTTTTTTTTATATGCCATGGGCAAAGGTCTGAGCTCACATTCCTGCCCATGGCTGAGGGACAGAACGTTGCTGTAGCCAACCCTTGCTCATCTCCAGCTACCCATCCCTTTCCTCAGCTGCCTTTGGTGTGCACAGCCCACAGCTGTAGGGCTAAGTGAGCACACGGGGGAACACAAAGGAGAAAAAAAAACCCAGATGAAGGGCAGGGACTTGGGGCTGGGTTGGTGGAGGGAAAGCCCATGGGAGACTCCTTGGAGAATCAGACTTTGGGAGTGTGTGAAACACAGTGCCTTTGGGGGAAAAGGTGGGTTTGTAACAGAAAAATAGCTCTGTCTCTCTTGCACTTTAGAGTAACTCTCAGTGGCCTTATGTCTGAGTTGTGTCGCTGTTTGGTGAGGGCAGGATCCACACCCCTCTGCAATGGGGGTCCAGACTCTTGGTGCATCCCTGTGGATGAAGCAGGATGGGTTCCTAGCCAGCTTTCAGCTCTGCCAAAGTAATTTTGTGGAGTCCCTGATAAATGTCACTTGTTTATGTAGCCAATAAATGTTGGATAACTCTGTCACCTGCTGCTCGTCCCTGTCACCCTGCAGGTGACACCCTCAGCAACACCTCACCTCTGGAGCTGAGAGGACTGGGATCTGTTTGCAGGTCCTCACCTGCCCCCCAAAAAGAGTGACGCAAGACATTTTTGACTTCAGCAGAAACCCACTTTGGTGTCATCACCAGACTGGAGGTTGTGCTGCAGCTGGGTTCATATTCACCTTTTTTTTGACTCTGTTTTCATCCATATCTTGATCCTGTGGCCAGCAAACTGTCACCCATGTGGGTTTTGGGTTAGAAGCCTGGTTGGTTTTACTTTTGGGAGCCTGAGCAACAATGCTGAGAGTGGCATCTCATCATATCCCTTTTTGACACATCTGTCACTGCTGGACTTTTCATGGTTATTTCTTGGCATCTCCATTATTTCAGATTTACTTTCTCCACCAAACCAGCTCTGCCATCATGTGCTTCCTGCAGGGTTAAATTCCTCTCTTCCCCTCCAGAGGAGTGTCCTTGCACAGGTGGCAGCACCCTGAGGTGCTGGCACCAAGGGCTGTGTCACTGTGGTGGCTCAGCTCAGGTCTGTGGCTGCCTGGGAGGACAGAGTCACCTCCCAGTGTCCAAGTGGGTGACTCACATGGCAAAGCCCAGTGACTCTGCACTGCCCTCCTGACTTGGATACTCCAGCAGAGAAAATAGCCCATTCACTAAGGGTCTATATTTACCCAGCAGCTGCATCTGCTGAAGCTGCCAGAAGGAGCTAATCTTAGACACCAACCCAGCCAGTGAGCTGTTAGAGACAGTTCATGGGAGAATTTGGGCTTTGCCCTCATTTTCCAGGAGTTACCCCTTCAGCTTTTGCTGCTCTGACAAGCCCAGGAGGTCTGGTGGGCCAGGAACACTCTGGTGCTGTCTCAACCAGCTCAGCCTTGCACAGGACACCCTCAGCCTCACTGACTGCCTCTGTAGGGTGGGATTTATCCATTGCTCATCCCTCTGGAAAAGAGCAGCTCATCTGCCCTGGTCATTATTGCCTGCCCCTTCATAAAACTCTACCAAGAAGTCAAGAAAAGTATTTTAAAATTGTAATTACAAATCCCAGTTAATAGCCCTACACTGGACACTTTCTTGTTCAGCCTGACGTGGCTAAAATTCCTTCATCCATCCTTTTTGTTCTAACATTTTGTGTGGGTAGGAGTGATCCTGCAATGCTGCATCCCTTTAGGACGTACCTGTGTCTCCTCACTGTCATGGTGTAATCCCACACAGTTTCTCACTCATTCACTCCCCCTCACCCCATAAGGAGAAAAATCAAAGGTAAACAGGTAAATCTGTTGAGATTAGAACAGTTTAACCTTTAAAACAAAACATAATGATGATAATAATAATGACAATGAGAGGAGAAACAGCAACAGAACTCAAGAGAATCAATTTATACACAACACAACTGCTCATCACCCACTGACTGATGCCCAGCCTGTCCCCAAACAGCAAATTGGCTCCCTTCTGGGTAATTTCCATGGTTGATACCCTGGAAATGATGTTCTGTGGTATGGAATATGCCTCTGATCAGTTTGGGTCAGCTCTCCTGGCCATGCTGCTTCCCAGCTTTTGGTGGAGCTCCTCACTGGCAGAGCGTGAGACGTGGGAAATCCTTGACTCAGGGTGAGAACGACTCAGCAAGAGCCAAAACATCGGTGAGTTATCAACATTATCCTCATCCTAAATCTGGAAAAACACAGCAGTGTAAGAGGAAAATTAACTCTCCCAGACAAAACGAGGGACAGTCACCCACTCCCATGTCCTGGGGGATTATTGCCCACTTGGGGACACACTTAGTGACTGTGGGAGTCCACTGGTGATTGGGAATCCCTGGCTGTGGCCCTGTCATATGTAGGGAACAGTGCACCCGGGCTCTTGGAAAACCAGGGCTGCTTCCCCAAGCCTTGGAGCTGCTCCAGCTGCTGGGCAAAGCCATGGAGTCCCCAGGGAAGGTTTGGGATGAGCACTGTGCCCTTTCCCTGGGTGAGCCACCAACCTGAGAGATGCCAGAGAGCCACCAAGGTCCCAGAACTCCTCGAATGGATGGGCTGCAGCTGCATTTTAGCAGTGGCACCTCGTGGGGTGGGGCATGAGGAAGCAAAACTCGGATGGCAGCACAACAAAAAGGAAAACAACACAGGGCTGAAGGGAGATTAAAGGCAGAGGGAGGGGGGGAAATCCCAGCTGGTGGCACAACAACACGGGATTAAACTTGGGATGGCACAGAGCTAATGCAGAGGGAGCAGAGAGGGGAGGGTGGGGGTGTCCAGCCCCAGATGTGGGGGAGCAAAGACTCCCAAAGTTCGATCCAGTTCAAAGATCAGCACTCAGAGCTTGATCCTGTCACAGATGAGCAGCACAGAAGAGCTTATGATGTGAGCTCTGAAAACAGCTTGTGATTATTTCCCTGCTATTTTGGTATACTTCCCAGATGCTGCTGGAACCACACCAGTACAGAAGGGCTTCATACTGGTAGAGCTCCCTCCCTCTTCCCACTTCTAGGGATAACCCATCATGGTAATTTTTATAAATACATCCCTACCAGGGTAAGGGGTTATGTGGCTTTAAATACACCGAGAATAATGGCTAATATTTTTTCATGGACTTAATTAAGTCGTTAATTAAATCTGTGCCATCACCGAGTGTCAGACAGCCCAGGGGGTCCACAGTAAGAGATAAAACAGATTCATGCACGAGTTTTACCATGGCTATAAATAATTATAGCTACTCTGCTCGCCCATGTCTGTCAAAACTAATTTTCTTCTTTGTGAGCTCCGTGGGAATAGCTGGACCTGGACTGGCCATTTGAGGGCCCAGGGGACTTCCTAGACATCCATGGGTAGGCAAGCAGGACACAAGAGCTGCAGGAGACCTCAGCCACTCTGCAGCATCAGCTCCAGGCCAGGCAGGTTGTCCTGCTGTGGCTCTAGACTTCATCATGGGGGTCATGAACCAGAAGGCCTGAGCAGGAGACCCTCAATTTACTTGGAGATATTTGTGTTTAGATGTCTTAATCCGTGAGCTGAAGCCCACCATTGTATTTCCTTTACTTCTATTCTGCCTCAGACACTCTCTCTGTCACCAGGATCTGGAAAGGATGGATTTATTGGTGCCAAGTGTTACAGTTCTAGCTTATTTTTCTCTGCCAAGGTCAGGATGAATAATACACAGGAGACGTAGATTTTGAGTTCAGACTTGGATGTTTATTAATTCTTGTCTATATTACAGTCTCACAAGCCACGGGTTCTGCAGTACCTCTAGTTAACAAGGTGCAAAATGGAGCCGTTCTCTATCTCTACCAGGTCTTTTCAAGAACAACCTGTCCAATTATGAAATGCCACCTAAATTATTTTTGTTTTAAACCCAATAACCAACTCCTTGAACTCTGCAGTGTGGACTCCATCAACCAATTACAGAACTCATAAAGAAGAAGGACGAAGAAGCTGAAGAAGGACTCAGACAACACCCAAAATCCTCCATCTTGACTCACATGCATTACTATACACTAAACCCCCAAATTCTCAGTTTCCAGAATTCCAACACCAAGGTGCCCAGAGACTGTGCCACTGCGGCCATTTGCATGTATGACAGAGTCCCAGAAGGGTGGTAAAGAGCTCTGGGATTCAGTCCAACCTATGACTGAACCAGGGCATGGCTCTGAGTGCCACGTCCAGTCTTTCCTTAACACCTCCAGGGATGGTGACTCCACCACCTATTGGAGGGAAAAAGAGTCATCCCCCTTCCACAGTCCTTAAATCTCCTCCTTTCATGAGAATTTTAAAGAAACTTCCAGCATAGATCTCATATCCCATACAGAGCTGTAAATATACAGCTTTATCTCCATTTCCCACTCATTTCCAGAGCCTTGAAAAGTGACTCTAGAGGAGAATAAAGGACAAACCTGTTCACCAAAGCAGCCCTGGGCAGGAGCTGGCTGGAGCTGGGGATGCCACAAAGCCCACACAAGACCCTTCCTTAGTGCATCTTTCCAGCTTTGACTTCATTCTCTATTTTTAACTCAGCTAAAGGTCCAGTACTTTCAGAGCAACCCACTTAGCATCATCAGGAGGAAGCCCCAGCCTCTCCACCCATGACCCACAAGGCAGATTGGGCTGTTAGATTCACCCAGAGGCTGCTCCCCAAGCCCATGGGTCACACGTGTCCCCCGTGGTGTCACAGCAGCGACACCTCCTGCTCCCCCCGCGGTGACTCACGAGCTGACAGACCCTTCCTGAATTACTGAGGCTGGAATTACAGCTGTTCCCCCGGCCCCCTCCCTTCCTCCTTGTCCAATGTGTCATATTAAAGGGTGATCGGCTTACATATGCTGCAGTATGGATTCCTTAAGCTCTGCAGGGCTGTGTCTATATATAAAGCCCCAAGCTGGGAACTGAAGTACACAGACAGCTGGGAGCGTTTCACATTCCTGGTGTACCAGCGAGCCTGTGAGGCTGTGAGCTCTGCTTTCAGCAAGTTTCTTTACTCAGGTGTAGATATAACCCCCAATATTCATCCATAAAGGAAGGATCAGGGAAAAGAACGAGCGGTCACTCATCACCATGGGTTTGCCTTTTGATCAAGTGGAGGAACTGCGTCTCTACCAGCAAACTCTTCTCCAGGATGGCCTCAAAGACATGTTGGACCACAATAAGTTTCTGGACTGCGTGTTAAAAGTCAAAGGGAAGGAGTTTCCCTGCCATCGGCTGGTGCTGGCAGCCTGCAGCCCTTATTTCCGGGCCATGTTCCTCTCAGACATGGAAGAGAGCAAGAAGAGGGAGATCACCTTGGAAGACGTCGACCCAGATGTCATGGGCAAGATCCTCCACTACATCTACACCTCCGAGCTGGAGATCACTGAGCAGAACGTGCAGGACATCTTCTCCGTGGCCAACATGTTCCAGATCCCCTCCATCTTCACCGTCTGCGTGTCCTTCCTGCAGAAGAGGCTGTGCCTCAGCAACTGCCTGGCCATTTTCCGGCTGGGATTGATGCTGGATTGCGCCCGGCTGGCCGTGGCCGCCCGGGATTTCATCTGCGACCGCTTCGCGCTGGTGTCCCGCGACGAGGAGTTCTACCAGCTGTCCCCCGACGAGCTGATTGCCATCATCTCCAGCGACTCCCTCAACGTGGAGAAGGAGGAGAGCGTCTTCGAGGTGGTGATGAGGTGGGTGGGGACAAAGGACCGCGAGGGTCGGCAGAAGGCCCTGCCTGTCATCTTCGAGAGCATCCGCTTCCGCCTCATGCCCAACGACTACATCAGGGACCACGTGGAGAAGCAGGCCCTGGTCAAGTCCAGCCCCGAGCTGCTCAAGAAGCTGCAGATGGTGAAGGATGCCCAGAAAGGCAAATTCACAGTGGTGAAGAAGAAGAAAGTGAAGAAGAACAGTGAGAATCAAGCGAAGGAGAATGTTGTCAATGGAGCTGTGGATGAAGGGGAAGACGCAGAGGAGGAGGCTCTCCCTGGGATCTTGAATGACACGATGCGCTTTGGGATGTTCCTCCAGGACCTCATTTTCATGGTGAGCGACAGCGGGGCAGTGGCATATGACCCCAATGCCAACGAGTGCTACTTTGCCTCCCTGTCTACTCAAATCCCAAAGAACCACGTCAGCCTGGTGACCAAAGAGAATCAGATCTTCATTGTTGGAGGACTGTACTACAACGAGGACAACAAAGAGGATCCCATGAGCTCCTACTTCCTACAGGTACTACCTTTATCTTCCTTTTGTTTCTTTGACCACTTGGGAGCATCACCAAGCTTTAGCTTCCATGAAAAGCCCATAATACTTGTTGTCATGTGATGTTAAAGTGAAAGTTGTAAATGAAGGAGAATGATCTGGTTGCTTTACTGGAGATTCCTCTCCTTTTATTTTTAAGGCAGATGCCACTGAGGGGTGGTTGTGGCAGTTGAGGAAAAAGGTTTGAAGGAGTAGGAAATAGGAATGAGCCTTCCTGATCCAAATCCTGAAGAGAGGATTGTTTAGAACAGTGAATTTGGCCCAGCCCTGGCTGCCATAGGTTTCACAAACTGGGAGGTTCGTGGCATCAGACACAGGTTCTGCTTTGCATCCCCTGTCTTCCCTGGTTATGAACCCCAGGAAAACCCAAGGGAGATGGAAAAGGAGCAGCAGCAGCTGCAGCCACAGAGCAAACACCCCAAAGACACAGGGCATGTCCCTTCCTCCCAACATGTGCCCCATTCCCAGTGCTGGTCCTGCCCCTCGAGATCCAGCTCAAAGTCTCTGCCTCAGCCATTTCCATCCTGTGAAGGGGAAACCACCATGAGGTGGTTTGGGGATACTCCTCAGGGGAAGTGGCTGTTCTAACTCAGCAGGGACAAAACTGTGACTGGTTTGAGCTGTGCAGGCAATCTGAGCCCCAGCCTGGGCTGCAGCCCAGATTTCTTTCCTTGTAGACAGCTAACACAAGGAGCCTACCCTTCCTGCTGACCCTGAGGAATCCAGTAAATCCTCTATTCTTCCTCCCATACCAAGAAATCCCTTTTTCGTTCCTCTCCATGGCTCGAGTCTTCTGGGAAGAAACAATAACTTGTCCCAGGCTCACATCTTCTGGGGAAGAACAATAACATCTCCAGGCAGAAAGGATAAAATGAAGGTGGTTGCCAAGCTTAGAGCCCTGATCCCTCCCTTGACTCATTGCCCTCATCAGTAGGGCTGCACATCATGCAGGGACCATGCTTGTCCTCACCTGGAAAGGGGCAGGGGTTGTGCAGGCCAGGTGAAGTCCAGGGAATGAAAAGCCAGGAGGAAGAAACCCCGGCCCTATAAAGCAGGAGGAAATGAGGGGAAGCTGAGGAAATGCAGGGGCTATCCTGTTTGAGACACAGCCTTTCACACTGGACAATCCATGATGACAGGAGTGTGGCCAACCCCACCAGTTACCTGTGAAGAGCAGGCTGATGCATCCAGCCCAAACCTGTGCCTAAAAATCAATCTTCCCAGCAGAGGTGGATCCAGAGAGGTCACAGAGCCTTCATAGGATCATATAATGCCCTGGGTTGAGAGGGGCCTTGAAGATCACTTAATTCCAAACTCCTGCCATGAGCAAGGACACCTTCCAGTAGACCAGGTTGTTCAGAGCTCCATCCAACTTGGCCTTGAACACTTCCATGGGTGGGGTAACATCTTTGGAAACATTTAATATTTGACTGTACAAATGGGACACTGCTTTAACTCCAAATCTGTGCCCCTTTGAACTTGTGGGTTGGATGAAAAACCTTTGGTGGTCCTTCCCTCCAAAGTACTCTGTGGTTCTAAGGTGCAAACACCAACATTTCTCTATTCAGCCCCCAGTTTGACACTGACTCAGTGGCAAATGCCTTGAGCATCGTGGAGCCACTTTTAGCTCTTCCCCACAAGAAGGGTCTCTTCATACATCACCATGTCACTTGTGCTTGGGAGAATCCCAGAATTCCAAATCCTGGGATTGGAGAGTGCCATCAGTTTGCAAATGTTTAATTTATTCCATCAGTGTCATTATGTAGCTCACCATTGCTGTATGAGCAAGAGAGGTTTTGAAGCCCTTTTTTTCAGCCTGACATGTTTAGACATGCAGGTCTATGAGAAGCCACTGTGCCTCAGCTCTCTACACCTTCTGACTCTTTCCATCCTCCCAAATTTCACATTCCCCCTGCTGAAGCCAGGGGCATTAAGTCAGGGATAATTTGGATTTAAGGACAAGGACCAAAATATAAAAAATGCTGATAAATCCCAGGGGCCTTGCAAATTTTGGCAGGAGCAAAATGATTCCATTGACATTTCAGATGGAAAAGGGTATCCTTTCTTTGTCGCCTGCAAGATTTATGACTCGAAAACAATGCTGAATCCATCAAGAAGCAGGAACTATCCTGATGACTGAACTGCTCAGGGTTGCACTATAAATAACACATGTGTGGACCACAGCTTACAAAGAGACAAAAACCACAGGCACCCAGCTGAGGCCGAGCCTTTGGAGCCAACCCATCAGGCTGGAGCTCCTTGGCCTGAGCCCATGGCAAACAATGCTCCAGGCAGTGCTGAGTCACAGCTTCATCCTGCAGCCCCACAAAACTGGCTGCAAGACATCCCTCCCTCCTCTATCAAGCTACATTATTTTTTTTTTCCCCAGTTCTCATTAAGCCACAGTGCTCAGAGTCTTCAGTCTAAGAATTTATCTTTTTTTAAAAAATTATTTTCCTGGTGGGAGATGAGGCAATGCCTTGATCTACAGATGCCCAAGGATTTGGTGATCTGATCCAGTAGCTTGCTCATCTGTCAGATGGGTCTGGCACACTTTGTCTGTTACCTGGCAGAGGGGGAAAATTCCAGGATGAAATACTGTGAGGTGTTCTGTGCATGAAAAGGTTCAGGAAAATTTCTGGGATGGAAATGCTTCCTTCCATTCCTCCAGTCCCAGGAATGGTCCATTATTAGTCAAGCAAGGGAGTCTTTCACCCAAAGATGACCAAGCTTGTTCCAAGTTCCAAGTCAGAAGAGGAGACTCAGGAGGGAGCTTATCACTCTACAAATCCCTGAAAGGAGGCCAGGTAGCCAGGTGGAGGGTGGCCTCCTCTCCTGGTACCTTGGGAAGGCTGAGCTGGAACAGAGACTGGACAGAGATGGAGAATAAAGTAGATATTTATTAAAAGGCCTTTAAGGATCCACCTTGGGCAGGACAAGAGCCTGGCCAGGACTACACCCAAGGTGGACTCAAAATGGTCACAAAATGGACCCAAAATGGTCACGAGGTCTCACACTTTGATAAGTTTTGGTCCATTTCCGTCTTGGGGTTGAATTGTCCAATCCCAGCTGCAGGTGATGCAGTCCCATCCTTCTTGTTTTCTCCCTTCAGCCACCCT
>JBBMKD010000102.1:2726106-2753804 GCA_037834095.1 Argya squamiceps
ATTTGTTTTGTGTCCCTGCTGTGTGCAGAGAGCTGAGTGACACTGAGTGTGAGCTCAGAGCTGCACCCCTGGGCACCCAGAACATGAAATACATGGAAATAAAACTTAAGGCATCACTCCCAGGCAACAATGACAGGATGAGAGGACAAGACCTCAAGCAGGGGGGTTCAGGTTGGACATCATGGAGGATTTTTTTACTGGAAAGGTGGTCAGGCATTGAGATGGGGTGCCCAGGGAAGTGGTGGAGTCACCATCCCTGGAGGTGTTCAGTAAATTACCTGATGTGGCACTCAGTGCCATGGAATTGACGAGGAGGTGACTGGTCAAAGTTTGGACCCAATTATCTCAGTGGTGTTTTCCAACTTTGATGTGATTTTGTAAAATCCAGGCTTTGATGAATAGAGCAGAACATGTTGCTGCAGACCCGTCTCTGCTCTTACACCTTGTCATAAAAGGTTTATCACACAATATCTGACTTGGGTTTGCACTCAGATGTCCCCTCCTGCTCCAGGTGACAAAGGCACAGCCACAGGAACATTGCAGGCAGTGCTGCTGGGCTGACCAAGCTGCACATGGGAACAAGCTTTGCCCTCCATCTCTGCCCCCTGACTTTTGCTGACCAAATGAGCACACCCTAGTGACACCACATTTTCCCTTCCAGTACGACCACCTGGATGCAGACTGGCTGGGGATGCCCCCCCTGCCCTCCCCTCGCTGCCTCTTCGGGCTGGGGGAGGCAGAAAACTCCATTTTTGTGGTTGGAGGGAAGGAACTGAAGGAGGGAGAGAAGACCTTGGATTCAGTCCTGTGCTACGACCGGCTGTGAGTGTTCAGTGCCACTGTGGGGTGGGAAAGGACCTGGGGGACAAGGTGGAGCAGCTGCCATGCAAAGTGACCCCATGCAAAGTGACCCCAGCTCCCCAGGGGTCAAAAGGTCTGGGAGAAGGGCTTGAACTCTGCATGTGGATGCTGTGACTGTCTGAGCTGTGCCCTGGGGCTCTGGGCTGTCTCACTCCAGCTGCTGCCTTTATTGAGCCTCCTGGAGAGGGAAGCCTTTATGGGGATATTTTGTTATCTGATTTTTGTAGATGTCCATGTGAGGCATGTACAGAGGTGTTTTTTCCTTCTGCTGAGTCTTCTGCTCTTGCCTGTTGATTAAAGGTTCAGTGACATCCGCTGTGGTCTCACCAAAAGAAGTCTGAACAGAAAAGCTTGTTTTTAAAGTGTTCAGATGTGTCACAGAAAGGCTCATGCTGGTTGATATCAGGCTCAGTATCTGATTATTTTTGGACAATGGGCTCTGACCCATGCTGGCTCATGAGCTTTATTAAAAGGCACCATCCTGTTCTTCTCTCAGGAGACAGAAACTTCCAAAGCCTGCTGCTCTCTGCCCTAAAGAGCCAGAGCAGCAGGCAATCAACAAGCCTTTGCTCGGTCTATATTTAGATGTGTGTGCTTCCAACTCTGTTTTACAGGCAGAGATTTGAAACCAGTTCCATCCCCACAGAGCTGGGCATTTATCTGCCCCTGCAGACTCTGGGAAAGAATTTTTCTGCCCCCACTAAGTGCTCAGGGGTGGTTTGAGTATCAGTTGGAAGCTGGTAGAGATGTGATCAGCACCTCTTTATCTCTGGTTTTGTTTGGTTGATATTATCCTGCTTGACAGTGACTGAACATGAGCCAGCCGTGTGCCCAGGTGGCCAGGAAGGCTGGTGGCATCCTGGATGTATCAGCAGGACCAGGGAAATGTTTCTTCCTTTGTGCTTTAGGCACTGTGAGGCTCCACCTCAAGTCCTGAGTCCTGTTTTGGCCCCTCGTGACAAGAAGGACATTGAGGGGCTGGAGTGAGAAGGGAACAGAACTGAGGAAGGGTCTGGAGCACCAGGAACAGCTGAAAGAACTGGGGGGGCTCAGCTTTGAGAAAAGGAGGCTCAAGGGGTCATTATTCCTCCCTAAACCCACCAGAAGACCTCAAGAAAATAATGGATATTAGCATAAATATTCTGCTTATTTTACTGTCACCCTCTTTTAGCACCACAACATTCACTGTCTGAGCCTGTCTCATTGCACACCTTGTGTTTCTGAGATTGAGCCCAACCCTGTGCTCCCCTCTAGGTCTGGGAAATGCCATCTCCTCCAGGTGTCACCCAGCAAGCTACAAATCCTTTTGCTTCCCATCTTTCCCTGACCCAGGTCCTTCAAGTGGGGTGAGGCTGACCCCCTTCCCTATGCAGTCTACGGCCACGCAGTGGTGTCACACAAGGACCTTGTCTACGTCATTGGGGGAAAAGGAAGTGACAAGTAAGTCAAAAAGGAAGAGAAAAATCAAGGAGGCAATCCCCCAAACCAGCTGGTGCCTCCTCAGCCTGGTTTAAGGAGGGCTGGATGGGATGGGAGAGGTGGATCCTTCTCTCTCGTCTCAACTTTGTGTCTGCAGCCCTTTCCAAAACCTTGGGAGGCCAACAGGGACATCAGGAATGTGGCAGTGTCCTTACAGGAGAGAGAATGTATTGCCCCATCCCTGGAGGCAGGCTGGAGAGGGCTTAAAGGAAAACTGGTCCATGGGGGTTGGAATGAGATGATCTTTAAAGATCCTTCCAAATCAAACCATTCTTTGATGCCCTTTGCTCACTAAAAAAAATAAATGTCACACAGATTGGGAGAGGCATTGAAGAGCAAGAAGCCCCTTCACTTTTAGGGTCTCCTGCCTTGAACTTGTGGAGAAGAATGGTTACCATAGTCAAATCCAGATGTGTGTTTGCAACAGGAGGGAAAAACCTCATCCTCCCTGACCCCATCCCACCCTCCTGCAGAGGATGAGCCCAGCAGGAAAAGCCTCTCTCAGGAGCATCACAGTGGCTGCCTTGCAGGGCACAAATGTGGCTGTTTGCAGAGCAAACATTCCACAATCCAGCAAGGATTGGTCCTGCTTGGGAAGGGTTTTGGTCTGAAATGTGTGAACGTGCATACAATTCACACCTCACACTGCCCACCTGGTGGCAGGAATGTCTCTGAGGATATTTTGGAGCATCACAGGATCAGGAGCAGTAAAACAATGCCTTGATGGCTGTGAGAAATCCTAAGAGGCTGTTGGCTGTCTGTACCTGTATCCAGGTGTGTGAGCACCAAGCTGAGCTCTCAGGACTCCTATCCAAAGTGGGCACAGCTGGAGGGGATGTGTTACACACAAAAGTGGTGTGTAACACCACTAAGCATGGACACCCCAACAAAGGGGGTGTGTTCCTCCACTCATGCTGATGTGAAAGAGCAAAATCCTCCCAAGAAACCCCACTTCTTCCCAGCAGACACCCCCCCAAACCCCTGCAGTGCCAAACCACCCCTTGGCAGGCCATGAGGCTCCTTTCCCTTCTCGTTTTTCTCCAGGAAGTGCCTGAAGAAGATGTGTGTCTACAACCCAGCCAAGTTTGAGTGGAAGGAGATGGCTCCCATGAAAACTGCCCGCTCCTTGTTCGGGGCCACCGTGCACAAGGACAAGATCTACGTGGCAGCTGGTGTGACAGACTCTGGTTTGACCAGCTCAGTGGAGGTCTACGACACTGCCACCAACAAGTACGTCCTGTTACACTAGGAGTAGGTGCAGCTGTACCTCCAGCAACTTCCAACCATTCTGGGGTTTGTTTGTGGCTCCTGATAAACTCAGTTCCTCCAGTTTATATAACTCCCCATGGCAGGGGAGTTGGAACTGGATGATCTTTAAGGTCCTTTCCAACCCAAGCCATTACAAGGTTCTGTGGTTTCTCAGAGAGCTGGGCATCACCAAAGTCCCTGTGGTTCACATGTGGATCACCTGTGGATCATCTCAGGCTCATCCTCAAAGTGATTTCACCTACTGTGCCATCCTTAGGTTCCCTGGCAGCTTCACCCAACACAATAAACCCTCTGAGTTTGGGTGGCTCTTGCAGCTGCAGTCCCAGCACTGGCACATACTGGTCCATGTACTCAAAGCAAAACAAAGCTGAACAATGATGATGGGAACAGTTTCCCTGAAAAACAGCCAGGGTATGGTCCCATCCCACCTAGACCTGCACAACTGGATCTGTCACTAGTGAGCTCAGTTGTTGAATCCTGGTTTGAGGCCATGGATTGTCACCTGACAAACATGAAAAAGGACACTCACACTTTCCAGCTGTGAGATCAGAAAGAAAGAGAAAGTTTATTTTGGGTTTAGGGTTTAAGTAAGGTTTGGACTTTGACCAGCAATTGGGGGACAAGGTTGATACCTCTCTGACCCCACTGGTCAAACCAGAAGTCTATCAATTTGTCCTTCCCACAAGAAGGAAAGCCTTATTTACAAAACATCATTCTTTGTTTATGTTACAATGTGTGAGAAACTCCAGGACAGAACTGTAAAACATCAGAAGCCTGAAAAATCAGGGTGACAATGAATCTGTCACTACAGTGAGCTCAAATCCTGATTTGAGGCCACGGATCTGCCACCAGTGAGCTCAAATCCTGATTTGAGGCCACAGGTCTGTCACTAGTGAGCTCAAATCCTGATTTGAGGCCACGGGTCTGTCACTGGTGAGCTCAAATCCTGATTTGAGGCCACGGGTCTGTCACTAGTGAGCTCAAATCCTGATTTGAGGCCATGGATCTGTCACTGGTGAGCTCAAATCCTGATTTGAGGCCACGGGTCTGTCACTGGTGAGCTCAAATCCTGATTTGAGGCCACGGGTCTGTCACTAGTGAGCTCAAATCCTGATTTGAGGCCACCCTCAGTGCGGGGGTGGCCAGGATGGCTCTAACTTGTCCCCTCTCTGGACGTGGCAGGTGGGACACCTTCCCTGAGTTCCCTCAGGAGCGCAGCTCTGTCAGCCTGGTCAGCCTCTCCGGGGTGCTCTACCTGCTCGGGGGCTTCGCCACGGTGGAGACGGAGTCGGGAGAGCTGGTGCCAACAGAGCTGAACGACGTCTGGAGGTGACAACCTTCCCCAGGGCTGTCCCAGGGAGTGTGGGAGGGATTTTAGTGATGATGATGCCTGGAGAGGCTACCTGGAACAGGTGATGTCTGAAGTTTGAGGTTTCATGAATTTCAGATTCTGTGCTGCCCAGGGGGGCAGTTCTGAGCTCACACTCAGTGTCACTCAGCTCTGCACACAGCAGGGACACAAACAAATCCTTTTCCTGCTGCACACCAAGGAGAACTTTCAGGCCCAAAAAGCACAAACAAGGGTGGGCTGAAGACAGGAACAAGAATAATGAGACCTCACAACCTGAAGATGTAATTGGACAATTCAACCCCAATATGCAAATAGACCAAAACTTATAAAATGTAAGTTCTCATGACCAGTCAACAATTTTGTGACCATTCTTAGTCCACCTTGGGTGTAGCCCTGGCCAGGCTCTTGTCCTGCCCAAGGTGTGTCCTTAAAGGCCTTTCAATAAATACCTACTTTCTTCTCTAGCTTTGTCCAGTCTCTGTTTCAGGTCAGCCTCCCCAAGGCATCACAGAGGCTGGACAGAGTTAAAGGAACAAAATAGGTATTTATTAGAAAGGCCTTCAAAGGATCCGCCTTGGGCAGTGCAAGAGCCTGGCTGGGACTACACACATGATGGATGACCAGTCACAAGGTCTCAGACTTCTATAAGTTTTGGTTCATTTACATATTGGGGTTAATTGTCCAATTACAGCTCCAGGTTATGAAGTCCCAGATTGCTCTTCTCAATTCACTGTTTGCACTTTTTGGGCCTGAAGCTGCAATGGTGACCTTGGTTCTCAGGCTGGAAAATAATTGTTTTCTCTAACTAAGCTGTGAAGAGAACTTGCTACCACTTTATATGAAGTTCAGAGTTATATACCAATGCAGTACAGAATCTGAAAAATATGAAAGCTAAAACTTAAGGTATCAATGAAATAGATAATTTCTGTCTTTTTTTATGCTGTCAGTGTGAGATGGAGGTTATCACCCCAGCACGACGCTGCAGGCTCAGCACAGGGTGCCTGGGAAATTTGCCCTGTGCTGTGCTGGAGGGCACATTGGCGCTTCAGTGATCTCTCCCAGCCTCACACAGCAACAGACCAGGGGAAACTCACTCCTTTGGCTTTGTTATGCATTGACATTTTGCCTGGAGCTGGTTCCAGCCTCCCCTTTGGTGTGGAGCAGCATCTGTGCAATGCTTCCTCTCCCTGGAAACAGCCAGTGCTCGGGCTGGAAAGCAGAGATTCTGGGCTGGGAAACAGATAGGCTTTGCTGTGAAGCAGATAGGCTTGGCTGGGAAGCAGAAAGTCTGGGCTGGGAAGCAGAAATTCTGGGCTAGGAAGCAGAAAGTCTAGGCTGGGGAGCAGAAAATCTGGGCTGGCAAGCAGAGATTCTGGGCTGGGAAACAGAGTCTGGGCTGGGAAGCAGAAATTCTGGGCTAGGAAGCAGAAAGTCTGGGCTGGGAAGCAGATAGGCTTGTCTGGGAAGCAGATAGGCTTGTCTGGGAAGCAGAGTCTGGGCTGGGAAGCAGAGATTCTGGGCTGGGAAGCAGATAGACTTTGCTAGGAAGAAGAGAGGCTTGGCTAGGAAGCAGGGTCTGGGCTGGGAAGCAGAGATTCTGGGCTGGGAAGCAGAAATTCTGGGCTGGGAAGCAGAGATTCTGGGCTGGGAAGCAGATAGTCTGGGCTGGGAAGCAGAGATTCTGGGCCGGGAAGCAGAGATTCTGGGCCGGGAAGCAGAGATTCTGGGCTGGGAAGCAGATAGTCTGGGCTGGGAAGCAGAAATTCTGGGCTGGGAAGCAGAAATTCTGGGCTGGGAAGCAGATGGGCTTGTCTGGGAAGCAGATAGTCTTACATGCAAGAGGAGGGGGCAGAAAGCACTCAGTGACAGCTGCTAATGCAGCGTTGGCTGCTCCTCTCCCTCACGTTGGTGCTCTGGCACCCTCAGCAGGATCCTGCTGTCCTTCACCATGGATGTTCCACCTTGGTGCCATCAACCCAGAAGAAAAACATCCCCTCCCCTGCAAGACCAGGTGCTGATATCCACATCCCCCAAACCAGAGCACGCCAGGGCTGAAAGTCCCCATGCAGACTCTTGTGGCCAAAAAACCCCTGCGGGATGTCACACCACGCACTGACCAGGGCTCCCACCACTGTGGAGAGCAGCTGAAGGGAGGGAGAGGAGACCTTTCCTCACCATTAAACGTCTGTCTGCCTCTCCCCAGGTATGATGAGGAGCAGAAGAAGTGGGAAGGAGTCCTCAGGGAGATCCAGTACGCCTCGGGTGCCACGTTCCTGCCCGTGCGCCTCAACGTCCTGCGCCTGACAAAGATGTAGCCAGGCTGGATTGGGCAACTTTCCACGGGGTGTGGGGCAAGGAGGGAAGGGGGGAGATGGGGAGATGCTTATCAGGGATGTGGCATCTGGACACTGCCCCGGACATTGCATCTGTGATTGGTATTTTTTTTGGATAAGTGGGAAAGAGCAGGGAGTATCTGGAAAACCTCCGGGAACTTTGAAGGAGCTTGCAAGGTAATTAGAGAGGGGATCTGGAGCCTGCAAGAAGCTGGGGAAGACTGAGAAGCACAGGAAAATTAGTTATTCCAGTCTCAGAAGACAGGACAAATAGATCATACATTTTTTAACTTCTTTCTCCATGTTTTCCCCCACCTTGTCAAATGCTGTTGGACCTCTCCAACAAACAGTGGATGCAGAAAGTGGGGAATAAGATGACATTCCCCAGGGAAAAACTATTTCCCAGAAAGTATTTCCCAAGCTAAGGTGTCAGTGAGCACAGTGTTCCTTGGAGAGGAGAATAAAGGGTTAAAGTGACATGGTACAGGAGAGACTTGATAGAATTTGATGAGTTCCTGAGTGAAGAGAGTTGCTGGGATGAGACAGTTAAAAGAAAAGATCATGTGAGCAGCAGAAGCACCTTGAAAGTTGTGATGAAAAGCAAATAATCTTAGTTCTTTGCCTCCACCTTGATTTTGGAGTGATGAGAGGAGAGCCTCAGGAAGGGAGGAGTCATGGAAGCTGTAGGGTGGGAAAGGGGTAGTGATTGACAGGGGATGCCACGAGTGGTCATCTCCAGCCTTTTGGGCTCCTCATCCCCAATCACAGATCACAATGTCCTCACCTATGGATGGACAAATGCTGGTTTTTTTTTAGGGAAAGGTTTTATATTTTTGCTGTTTGTCTTATTTTTAATGTTCAGACTTTTTTTTTTTTAAAGAGTATTTTACTTTGCTAAGGAGATCTCAGATCTGTTTGGCTCAAAGAGGGCTTCTGACTGAGGAAAAATGCATATTTATTTTAAAGTTGTCAATAATGTTTTGATAGAGACACGACTGTACGGGCAGCAGGAAAAAAGATCTGTAAGAGCAAAAATCTCCTGATGCCCACACCATCTGACCAGTGGTTTATTTAAAAATAAATGTGACTATTCCAAAAGAAATACCCTGTGTTTGCACATTGATAGAGCTGAAACTGATCCACCACAGCAACCAAAGACAAGGACTGAGCACAAGTTGTGATGGACACATGCAGCAAAACAGCCCCATGGGGAGCCCCATCTTTTCTTGTTATTTTCTCCCATCTGAGAGCTGAAATTTTAGGATCTGTATCCTTACAGCTCCTCCCCACAGATATCACAACTGGTTTACCCAGAACTAGGAGGAAGCTGGATGCCTACACTGACAGGGTGAGAGGGAACAGCCTCAGGTTGTGCCAGGGGAGGTTTAGGTTGGATATTAGGAAGATTTTTTTCACAGAAAAGATTGTAATGCACTGGAAGAAGCAGTGGAGTTCCAGTGGTGGAGTCATCATCCCTGGAAATATTAAAAAAACATGTGGATGTGGCACTTGGGGACATAGTTTAGTGGGGAACATGGTGGTGGTGCTGGGTTGGTGGTGGTTGGACTCGATGAGATTAAAGGTCTTTTCCAACCTTAACAATTCTATGATTCTGTGATGTCATAGTACTATTAACAGGGGTGATAATCAACGATAATTTTTTAAAAAGAACAAATACAAACCTTGCAAAATAATTGCCTCAAAGTGGTATGAAAATTCTGGTGTCACAAATGATACCTGGATGATTCATCTAGATCAAAATGCAGTTTTGGAGAAACTAAAACATGTTTGGAAGGAAAAAGAATTCAAGGGAAGTAAAGGAACCAGAGACTTGTCCTGGTTTCATTTGAAGGATTTAGGAAGTTACAGGATAAGCTCCTTAGGGACAATCACATCAGAAGAGTAATGAAATATTTCAGAAGAAAAAGAAATCCAAGGTGACTTGCTGTCACAAAGTAGCTTTAAAAAAAAAGGAACAAAAATCTTTGAAACAATCAAATGCGTGAAAAACCATGGAAAAGAAATAAACACCTTCTGCCTAGTTCTGCAGAAATTCATGTAGACAATTCCCAAGCTAATTAAAGATGAATCTTCCAAATAGCTTCTGGCAGAAAAAAAAAAAAAAGGAAAAATTAAGAAAATAATTTAAAAAATAATCCCTGCATAGAATAACCATTTTTAGAAGTCATTTATTGCAGTGTCAGGATACCACCTCCTGCCTCCAGCAACACCATCCCTGGAAGTGTTCAAGGAATGAGTGGAAGTTGCACTCAGTGCTCTGGTCTGGTTGACACGGTGGTGATTGGTCCAAGGTTGACTCAATGATCTTGAAAGTATTTTCCAGCCTTAATGATTCTGTGATTCCATGACCTTTTTTAACTCTTCTTGCTGAATGCAGGCTGGAAAATTGTTGGCGATCCTAATAAAGGTTTAATCCCCACTCACCTCCTGCCACATTTCTTGGCTCTCCTGGAGGAATTCTGGGCTTTTTAAAGCCAGCAGGACAACGCTGCTAATCTTCCATGAGTTGTTGTGATGTGGCCCCTGATAAAGGCTCGAGATGTTTCAAATAAACTGGAGTTTGGTGGTCATGTGTGGTTCACATCCATTATAAAGCTGTGGAAAGGCCACCACTGGCACAGGGCAGGAAACTATAAAAGGAAAAATAGCTGTTGCATAAAAAGACCCACAAGAACTTGAAATATCCCATTGCTTGAACAACAAGGGGCAAATCTCAGCATTTGCTGGTCCGAGGAAGGAGGCAAAGTTGGACATCACCAAGTGAAAGTGTGGCCTGGGGATGCTCCTCCACATTCCACATAAGAGGCTGTGTCAGTTTAAAGGCCATCACAGATAAGAAATGCCACAGGAATGCTCAGAGAGACATCACTCCTCCCTGCTGCCTGGTGTTTTCCTGGCTCAGATGCAACAGCTCCAGTGGCACAGGTGCCCCTACAGATAATGACACTGGCAAAGACTACATCCAAAGGCTGAGGGAAAATGCCTCTTCTTCCATTATCTTCCCAAAATCCATGCTGATATTGTTGGCGAGGTTCCCCCTGCTCCATTTTTAATTAATAAAGGCACTGGGTGCTTTTGGGTGTGCTCCTTGGTTTCTCCACTGCCAATAGAGGAGATCAGAGAGCCCTTACTCAGGGTTCACACCAACCTGATGGAGCCAGTAGGACCAGGTGCTCAGTCCTTACCCCAGGGCTGTAAGCACGAAATTCCTTCTTCTATCCACTCATCACCCTTCCCTGAAAAGCTCTTTTTTTGTTGGCCCCACAACAGTCAAGTTGTCTCACACACACACGCACACACCTCCCACCAAACCCAACACAGAGCCTAAACATGCCAAGCAGTGGCAGCAGTCAACATTCCATAGGAAGCTCATCCTCCCTGTCTCTGACTGCTCACACAGATGCCTGAAAAAAAAACCTGTTTAAAAGAAAAAGGAAAAAAAAAGGTGGGGGGGGGGAAGAAAAAGATAAAGCAAAATTAAAATAACAAAGAAAGCGGTGGAGCTTTCGGTTTTCTTTTATAAAAGACAAATCGTTTATTGATTCAGTCCTTCCACTTGCAACCTCTTTGGTAACAGTCATAACACTTCCAGACTGGGAGAACGCAGTGGAAAGGCCCAGTTCTGACCTCTCACCAATTTCAAAGCTCAGTGAGCCCCAAAGTGCCTTGGTGAGAGGCCAAAAGCAGATTTCAAAGCATGGCCAAGGACCTGGCCTCGAGGGACAACCCAAACCAGCCTCCCCACCATGACTCATTGCACTCATGGGCAGTGCAGAGAGCAGCCCCAGCACCCCCAGGCAGAAGATGGCTCAGAGTAGGGACGTCTGACTGGGAGTTGTGCCCTGGGAGGTGGCTTTGATGAACTTCTTGGGACCTCCTGGACACTGGCCAAGGGGACCTTCAACAAGGCAAGACTCGCCCGTTCCTGCGGTAGACAATGACTTGCCTCAGCTGGCCCCACCGGGATGGACTAACCCAACCATCTCAGCCTCCCCCTCCTCACACCATCCCAAAGAGAGTAACTGCTGTACTTGGAGTTAAAGATAAACATATATTGATTACACATGGTCATAAAAAAAAAGTAATAATAATAATAATAATACATTTCCTAGGACATTACTTAAGACGCTTCTGAAAAGCATCCAAGCTTCCCCTCCCCTCCCCGCCTTCCCTTAATCTATACAGAATAAAGTGCTTCGTTTAGTTTTGTTCACACTTGTAGAGCCACCAATACACTCTTTAACTTGGCATGTTTGGGCAACCGATACTGAATGCCGTAAAATAATACAGAGCCAAACACCAGGCATGAGAAACTAGTTTTGAGGCAAGTGCTTGGGGTTTCATTCATTTCCTTCAAGTTCCATGCTACAGAGGTTGTTCTTATTCCTATTTTTTTTTTTTTCTCCTCCTCCTTTTTTAAAAATTATTATTTTCCTCCTTCGTCAGTTCAACCCAACTCCCGTCGTGGTTCCGTGTCTCTATAGGCAGGGCTGCGTGTGGGGAAGCTCTCGCCGTCCGTGTGAACAAAGGGCGTCTGTCCGTCTGTCCTTCCCTCCTGACTTCAGGCAAACCAAGAGTCACTTCAGAGGAGTTGTCTAGCAGCGGATGCTCGTCTCTATTGCACTGTCACAGCCATTCCCACCCGTCCATCCATCTGTCTGTCCGTCCATCCGTCACCTTCCCACCGCGCCAGGGTTATGGCTGTGGTCCGAAGGGCCAGCTGTGCCTCATGGATATGTGAGGCGAACTGGTCTGTGCTACCAGGCTCCTGGGATATATAAACCAAAAAAATGACCCTCCCCACACGATCCCCTCCCTCCCCCAAAGTTCAAATGAAGGGTGGAGTAGGGGGGGAAAAAAAAATTTCCAACCCAGACAGGTCTGGGGTTTAGGGGTGTGGGAAGAGCTGTCAGCTGAACGTTGCGCTACGGCGTATTCAGGAACTGCGTAATGGGAAATCAAGCCCCTCTCCACCCTCGCGGTCTGTCAAAGAAGGGATGTGAGAGATTAAGGTGCAAGAGTTAAAAAAAAAAAGGATTAAAAAAAAAAATTATAATAAAACATAAAAAAGCTTGAAAACAACGGACCCAGCTCTCCTGCCTCCTGCCCTGTCCAACCCCAAGGGGTGCAACAGCGCCGGCCGGGATGGATCCGGGATGGACGAGGCACCGCGGGAGCAACTCGTCTGAGCTCTTAGTACACAAACAAAAACCAGACATGAAGACACACTGGGGCTGAGTCAGGGTGTAGACAAAAGGGCTCGGAGGCCTTGTAGGACTCCTGGGAACTTCCCAGGCCTTGGAGAGGGGAGGGAGCAGCAGGGATCTGGTTCTCCAAAGTGCTGTGTGCATGGTCACATCTCGACGTCTCCAAGTGGCTCCACGAGCAGGCTCTCGAAGGGGATCGGGCACGGCTGGGATCAGTCACTAGGCTCTCTGCTGGGCTTCCAGCCTCAAGGAAGTGCTCTCATCTCACAGAGATGTCCAAGGGGGGCAGGTCCTCACTGAGAGAGGATGAACCAGGACAGGAACAGGGAAAGCCACCTCCAGGTGAGTGGAATAAGGGAGCGCAATGTTGGCGTGGGTGTTTACATGGGGAGAAGTCTGTTAGCTGTTGTGCTCCATCACAGAAGACCATAAAAGCAAGGTGAGCTCTCCCATCCTGTCTCAAGGCTGAGCACAAGGGGAAAGAAGCACAAGGAAGCCCAAGGGGACGGGATCTGGGAGGCAGCAGAGGAGGAGACAGCATGGACCACTCCAACACCTCCACGGGTTTCACTGAATGCTTCTCTAAAGCAAACACCTTCCAGTATGGGTCATGGTCCCTTCAGACAGCCAGTGGCCCCAAGAGCCCTCATCCCTCACAGGTGTGTTTGAGAAGGCTTTGCACCACTCCCAACGAGCCCCAGGGTTATGGAGGGGGACAGCAGGGAAGCCCTTGGAACCCACCTGAGAAGGTCAATATGGTGAGGCAGCTCTGCCATAGCAACCTCCTCGTGCTTGGAGCAGATGGAGAAGGGGGTGAGCTCACTGGTACTGAGGGCCATGCTGGGGATCCACAGGACCCCAGCCAACACAAAGAAAAGGACTTTGTGGCTCGAAAATGCTAATATCAGTCAGCTTTCCCAAGATGCCAGGCACCAGTGGGGCACCACTCAGCAGGAGGTGACACCAGTCACCTCAAAGAGCACTCAGGAGAACAGCAGATGCTCCCCAGTCCTGTCCCATCAGTCTCCTGCATGTCCCCAGTCAGCAAAGCCCCTGAGCATGTGGCTGAATCCTCCCATCTCTGCAGGGACAGCCTAAAAGCTGCCCAAGTGCTTGGCTGATTTGGTCCAGGAGACGAAGCACCAAGGCTTTTCTCAGAGCCAGATGTGGCTCCCTGTCCCCAGCATTCTGCTGTGACCCAGCACAAGTTGCATATGAGAAAAGGCTCCTGCAGCCCCCTCAGTGACCTCTTCCCTTCTTACCTACCAACAGTGCTTCCACCACCTCCTCCATGTCACGACCCACAGGTGACCTCAACACTGGCTTTAGAAGTACTGGATCAGCTGGAACACTCCCACACCTTTTGTGAGCCCTTCTCTGCCCATGCTGGGTACTCTCTGTGCCCATGCTGGGTGCTCTCTGACTCCAGAGGGGACACTTCCCCAAGCAGGGACCACACAGCCATGGTCAGGACAATGCATGGCTCCCTGGGGCATAGCATGGCAGCGAGAGACCCTGCTGAGACCTCTGTGCTAAAAGAAAGGGGGACAGCAAAACCTTCTTCTCCTCCCCCTCAGCACGAAGCCAGCCATATTATTTGTAAGTGAAACCAAAGACCAGCTCGACTTCAACATCTCCAACAAGCATTAAGCAACACCACAGGGGATCACTAAAACCACCACAGCCCTCACTGGTCCCCTCTGGTCCTCCCAAACCAGGACAGGGCAACGAACGCCAGCACCACAAGAAGTGAAGCTTGGGAGAGCAATGCAGGCAACAAACTGGACATTGGGACATCATCATCCCCAGGCTGAACAGGGTCTTGCTCTAGCTCTGAACCTTGCAGTGGGACCGACCTGGAGCTCACCCGTCCCTCAGGGGTTTATTCAGATTGTTAAGGCACTATTCTGGGCCGATTCTGCCGAGAAACAGAAGCGTCCTGCTCCTCTGTCCCAGGCTACCCTCCTGCCGGTCCCAAAGGTATCTGAGCTCTCCCAGGAACAGCTCCCCGACTCCAGAGCATCCCCAGGAGCCCAGCTTCTGCTGGGATTAGCACAGAGGGCACACACCAGAACCCAGCTCCCTTAGGGCACCCCCAAACTGAACTGACAGTGAGCTGTAGATGCCCCGAGATGCAAGGTGGGTTGTTTGTGCTTTTGCCTGTGGAGGAGGAAAACCTGTTGTAGGGAAGGAAGACATGTAGAGGGCTGCTAATGAGAGCATGCTAATGGCTTTCCAATGGGGGCACCTGCTCTCTCACCACGGCCCACTGGGGCTGGCAGTGGTGGGCTCCTCTGGGGTGCCCACCTTTCAACCCCGTGGGTGAAGAGCCTGACTTGAAAGACCAGCTTTACAGTACAGGGATTCAAGCACCACTAACTAGAATTCGGCTTAGAAATATTGATGCACCGGCCAGCAAGCTCAAGCCCGGAATATCCTGCTCCTCCCAGCCTCACCAGCATCCCAGCAGGAAGATGAAGCCGGGTTGTGGAAGATGAAACAGAAAGTGACACCTTTAACCTACACCCTTATGGACGGACGGCAGTTTCCCCCCCAACACCCACGCTCCTCGGGGTGGGGGGCTTCCTCCTGCTCCCTCTCTCTGCGGAGAATGAAAAAGGAATAAAAACCCAAAACAACCCCAAAATGATGAGGGAGGGAAGGGGGGGTAGAGAGCAAGCAAAGCCTTGGCTCCCCGGGGGAAAGGCGTTCCCGAAGGGCAGAGCAGTCCGTGCAGGCGCATGGCCGGGGTGGGGTGGCAGGGGAGGGGGGGCACCTAATTATTGTTTGAATTTATCCTCCCCGCGGGAAACAGGGGAGGGGGCGGCGGTAGGTGAGGAGGAGGAGGGAGGGTCTGTGGAAGAGGGTGGAGCAGCGGCAGGGGCAGGGGGGAGACGCCGGGGCCGGGCGGCAGCGGAGCCGGGCTGCTGGCGGGCTGGGGGACGGCCGTGTCCGAAGCCAAGGGGTTGCTGACGCGGAAACATTTCTCCTTGTGGGCTTTGAGCATGTTGGAGAAGCGGAAGCGCTGGCCGCAGACGTCGCAGGGGTACGGCTTCTCCCCGGTGTGGGTCCGGCGGTGCCGCTTCATGTTGGGGCGGCTGGTGAAGCTCTTCCCGCAGATCTCGCAGATGTAGGGCTTCTCCCCTGAGGATGGGAGGAGAAGGAGGGGAGTCAGAGGATGGTTTGGTGTCTCGAGGCATTTTGTGTGTGCCTTGCCCTCGTGAGGCAGAGAACGGCCCCACATCCCAGCCCTAGAGCCTGTATCCCAGCCTGGCAGTGTCTGTCGGTCATGGCACACGGGAGGTAATGCTCCACTCTCCCCAGATCCACCTCCTGAGGGGCCAAATGACCAGAAATCCCATGTGGGAGAAAGGACTGAGGATCAAGGGATATTTAAAGCCAAACACCAGGCCATCATGTTCATCTAGACCCTACCTTTCTCTTGGGACCTCTGTCTGAACCCAGGAGTTGGTAGCTATTTATGTGCTCTTCTCTATCCTTTCTGTCTTTCTCTCTTTCTTCTTCTACTAATTCCCTCTCCTTGGAATATTTTGAGTACCTTAACATCAAATGTGTTTAAAGTTTGCTAAGTTGAATGGGCCAAGCTAATGCTGTGAGAAGTGTTTTATGTTGGTTGAATGCTGTACAAAACCTTTTGCCAAAGTTCCCTGATTTTTCTCAAGTTTGCCAGTAAACCTTTGTGTTGTTTTGACCTCTTGAGAAGATCTTGTTGGTCTTTCTCCTGTGTGTCCAGCTCAGATATCGTGAACCATTGTAAACTCTTCCAAAAGTCTTATTGAATGAGTTGATTGGGGCCTTACCAGTGCCCCCCAAAACCCCACCCAAAGATGTTACCCCCACTTCACCACTCTTTCCAGGGACATCTGGGGCCAGGCAAGGGGAGTCTCACCTGTGTGCGTCTTCATGTGCTCATCAAAGTACTGCTTCATGTTGAAGTCCTTGCCACACCACTGGCACATGAACTGCTTGTGGCCGATGTGGATGCTCATGTGGGAGCGCAGCTGGTACTTGTACTGGAAGCGCTCGTTGCAGTTCTGCAGGGGTGAGGAGTTGTTGGTGAGCACCCAAAATATCTCCACATTCCCCTCAAATCACCAGCAGTGAAGAAATCCCATTTTTTCCCCCCAGGAAACCCCCCAAAACCAGGCTTTTTGGGACATACCCAGCCAGGTTTCCAGGCTGGGTGGGCTTGGAGTGGGTGCAAAATCCAGGCACCCAGGGACAGATCCTGGCATTGGTTTCATTATAAAGTTGGTGGGACCCAGCTGGTCAGGAAACTCCCTGGACAAGTTTCATCACAAAGTTGGTGGGACCCAACTGGTCAGGAAACTTCCTGGACAAGTTTCATCACAAAGTTGGTGGGACCCAACTGGTGAGGAAACTCCTTGGACAAGTTTCATCACACAAAGTTGGTGGGACCCAACTGGTCAGGAAACTCCCTGGACAAGTTTCATCATAAAGTTGGTGGGACCCTCAAACCAGGAAGTGATGCAAAGTTTGGAAAAGCTGTGGGACCATCTCTACAGCTGCACTGGCACAAAGCACAGTGGAATCCCCAAGGAGTGGAAGATCTTTCCCCAGGTCAGAGTTTTTGCCCTCGTTTGAGAGGCTGACGGGTGGGGTGACAACCAGGACCTTACCTCACATTTGAAAGGCTTTTCCCCGGAGTGCTGGAGCGAGTGGACCTTGAGGGACATGCTGCGCTTGAAGGACTTCCCGCAGGTCTCACAGGTGAAGGGCATGTCCTTGGTGTGTGCTGGTGGGGACAGGGGCAGGTCAGGAGCCTCCACACACCTCCACCCTCTATCTCCCCACACCCCAGCTGTGGCTGCCCAACCCCAGCAAACCCAAAGCATCTCTGGAAGATACATGGCAACAACATTCCAAGCATTTCCCTTCCTGTCCCAGGGTGACTTCATGATGCTTGTATCCCCAATTGTCTTTTCTGTTTGTGCTGTGTATTGACTTCTGTGCCTTTAATACTGGTTCTGAGGGTGAAGCAGGGAGAAGAAGGGTGCAGTTTGTTTTGAAAACAGCACTTACTCCCTCTGCCTTCCTTCTCCGGACTGTGTGTGTTCGTCTGAAGCACAGACCAGCAATGGGACAGAAATCTCTTTGCTTTTAGTTAGTTTAGCTAGCTGAGGCAGAGAAGCTTCCTGGACTGTTTTTTTCTCTTTTTCTTGGGATTGTTTAAACCTGCTCTGGACTGAAAAACCCAGAGGAGCACCGAGGGCTGGCACCTGTGGCCCGCCGGGGCCTGGGCCTCCTGAGGGACTGGTGGGAGACTGGGTGAGCCAAGCTACCCACAGCAAGGACTTTCTGAATCTACCATCTCACTCCAGAGCAACGAAAGGTTTTATTGTTTCATATTATTCATTATTTATGCTTGTGGGCACTTTGTTTGTTAAATAAATAGTTTTTTCCACTTTTCTCTGAGGAAGTTTTTTTTCCCGGACTGGTTGGGGGATAGGCCGTTTGGGTTTGCTTCCCAGAGGGATCCCATGTGGGGGGTTTTCTCCCAAATTTGCCCTAAACCAGGACACTTCCAAACCCTCATTCTTTTGGACCTTTTTGGTGGCTCCAAGGCTCAGGGACCCAACCACCGTTGTCGTGTGAAATTCACTTTTCAAAGCCCCAGCACTGGTGCAGTCTGGTCCTTTCACACTGGTTACATTTCAAACCTTCCTCTGATCACTTCTGAGCAAATAAATAAATAATAATAATTTCTCTTAGATATAATAATAATATAATAGATATAATAATAATAAATAATTTCTGATAAAATAAATGGGATTCCCCAGCACCATGTCCAAACCCAGCACTGAGCAGACATTCGCTCAGCACTGAATATCAGGCCAAATTTCAAGATGGGGATGTGAGAAACCTCACCCAAGAGTAAGCCCAGCCTGGAACACCCAACATGACAGCAACAAAAACATCTTTCATTGCCAAGTTGATGGACCAACACCCCCAACAAGATCTCCCTTGGTGCCTCCTGCACTCACCAACCATGTGTTTGCGCACGTGGGCCATGGTGTAGAACTTCTTCTCACAGATCTCACAGGAGAACTTCTTCTCTGCATAGCCATGGACAATCTTGTTGTGCTCGTGGAGAGACCAGAGCTTCTTGAACCCCTTCCCACACGTCACACACTGCAAGGACACAGGAGATGGTCAGGGAAAAGGGAAGGAGCTCCATCCATGGAAAGGGAACATCACTGTGAGAGCTGCAGCTGATATCAAAAATCGTAACAACCTGCAAGTCTGGTACAGACCTTGTCACTTCAAAACCTCCAGAGTTCATATTTCTACCCATAGGATGAGCAAGGGACAGTGACCTTCCAGGGAAGGATGTGGAATCTCCAACAATGGCTGTATCAGGACTTGGATTAGCAACAGCTCATGCCCTATTCCCAACTGGGAATTTTATTCCTAAATGAGGATACTACATAAAATAATCCCAACCCTCTGTGCATTGCAAATCTGCAAAAAATATAAAAACAGGGAGAACCCCAAGCCAGGGCAGTACAACTTCAGTCTTCAGCAGATATTATGGATCCTTCACCACTAAATTGGTTTTCCAAAGAGATCTATGATTCCATGATATCCAAAAGGACCAAAATGGACCCAAACCACCAGTCCATCTGCCCAAGGAGAACAGCGTGACACGCAAAGTCTTCCCCAAGAAGTTAAGGTAGAGAATCACTTCAGCTCCAACAAATTCAATGTTCTTCTGGAAGTTCCCAGGAAAAGCTGCAGATTCAGTGTGAGACTTCTTGGAGTCGTGTGAAACCAGTTCAGTGCTCAGGGAAACACAGGAGAGAGATGTCCACAAAGGAAACCATACCAGGAGCTGAGGGCCAACTCCTTCTCCTTTACCTTTCCATGGCTCACATTCCTCTTGGTCAGCAGGGATAAAACCATCCCTTCTCTCCTTGCAGATTTGTTGAGAGAATAATTCATGCCTTTGAAGGCATCTTGCAACAACGTGGCTGAATCGTGTTGGTGAACCTGGGGAGGGATTCCTCCACCTCCTCTCCTTCCCAGAGGAACAGATGCTCCTTGATGGGCTTCAACCAAATTTTGCTGTCATACCGTGAAAAATACACCACTGTGCTCTGAAATCACAGTATTTTTCCATATATATCTATATTTAGGGCCCTCAAAGGAAAAATTAAGGTAACAGAACCATTTCCAAGCCTCATCATCTTCATCTTGTCATGCTCAAATGTCAACATGAGTAGTCCTCCAAGTCCTACTGTTCCCAAGTATGTATTTCCGGGGATCAGAACAGCTTTATCTCTGTTTTAAGGGATATTTCAGGGCAAATTCAGGACTAGAGCCTGCTATCAAAGACACATCAATATAATTTTCTCTACTTAAAATGAAAGAGGCAGGGGAATTTCAAAATGAAAGGTAGAGGGAGAGCAGCAGAGGTAGAAAAACCCCCAGGGCTGAGACCAAACACCCTGGAGAGTCGAGCTCTGTGTCCTCACTTACTGCTGAAAATCATCACTCAAAAATATGAAAGCAATGTCCAAATGAGGGGGAAAAAATGAGGATATAAATTCTTGCAGGTTAAAAAGAAAACCATACTGAAGCTGGCCAAAAAAAAAGAGCTTGAGGGACAACTCAATAAAGCAAAGGATGAATCACTTCTCAGGTGATAGAGGAAGGATACACATTATGGAGATGGGGAATGAACACAGGGAGAAGGATGGTGCTTAAATTCTAAAGCTTTGTGGATGAAATTTGGAGACAAAACAGGAAAAGAAAGCAGCAGAACAAAATGGGAAAAGGTGTATAGTCCCTCCATGGATCTGATTAAAACACAAGAAATAAAAACTATTATAGGTAGAGTGGAAAATTCATTTTCCATCCAGACATAATTGTGTGGGATGTTGATGAAGTTATTAAATATTATCAGAGCAAATGGAATGGATTTGGCTATTTGTAAAATTAAAAATGCTCAGTTAAGTGGGAGACAATGATCCCTTTTTATGCAGAAGGAGGTCACTACACAGGCAGTTGTGGTTCATCCTATTCCAAAATGATCTGGAAAAGGGATACAAAAGGATAGGGCAAAACAAAAAGCAAGCAATGAGGTGACAGCCCCATGTTATCCACCTGGAAAGCAGATGCTGCTGAATAAATATTCTGGTAAAACTCCTTTTTAACTGCCCAGGATTTATGTTAGGCTCTGGAATAGCCACCACCACGCAGGTACTGGAGCTACACTCATCCATTCTGGGAAGAAGCATCCAAAAAAAGCAACTTCAGTGCTGTGAATTTGTCAGGAAGATGCACCAAAGGGTCAGTGACTGCTTCACCTATGAGCCAAGACTGTTCCTGCTTCTGTGTTCCCTGCTTGCCAAGATCTGCCTCATTCCCTATTTTGTTTGGGATGCCATCAGTGAAGGGCTCCAGTAGCACTTGGTTGTGTTACCTTCATCAGGAGGAGCTTTGAGATCGTTCAAAATCTGGTGATGGGAGAAGCTCTCCATAAATTGGTATATTTGTAATTATTAGCAGCAGCATCCTGTAAAAAAACCTCATCAGGAACTAGGAGATGACAATTCAGAGGGATCTTCAGGAGCACACGTGTTTGCTGCTCTGATTGGGTGCCTCCCTATCCCCCCAAAACTGCACTGATTTAATGAAGCCAATTTGCCAACACATGATCTCATTAGCACAGGGGAAGGTCACACCAACCCCAAGCCATGCATGGATGTCAAATGCACTCAGGAATTTGCTAATACACACAAAAAAAAAAGCACAAAAGGCAGATTAAAACCATTTTAACTCCTGTCAGCAAATCTTCAAATTAAGCTAAAATGGGTTCAGCCTGGATGGGAAAGCTGGAGTGTGTCTCCATCAGGGGCTCACAGTGTTTTATCCAGATTAACTGAATAAACTCAAAAGAAAAATTACTCCTCAAAAATTAACTCCATATTTCTACCCAGCCAGCCAAGGGGAAGCCACAGCCCCCGTGGCACAAATCCTCTGATTCCAGGCCGCTGTGGGACCCTCTTGAGTCTGAATACTAGTCGTGGGTGAAGGAAGGTTCCCTCCCCACTGACATGTGCCAACTGCAACATCAATATTATCTAAGCACAAGCCCATCCCACAGTGTAGCTGGACAGGATGACCTCCATGGGGTTTGGGATGCCCTTCCCTCACTGGGATGTCCCCCAGCAGTGGGATGCTCCTCTTTTGGTGGGATCTCCCCACCTTGATGGGACATCCATCCACTTTTGTGGGATATTTCCCCCTAGGTGGGACATCCATCTCTAGTGGGATGCTCCACCCCAGGGTAAGTTATTTCCCCCTCAGTGGGACATCCATCTCTAGTGAGATCTCCACCCCGGGGTAAGGTATTTCCCCCTTGGTGGGACATTCATCTCTAGTCAGATGCTCCACCCTGGGGTAAGGTATTTCCCCCTTGGTGGGACATCCATCTCTAGTGGGATGCTCCACCCTGGGGTAGGGTATTTCCCCCTCAGTGAGACATCCATTTCTAGGGGAATGCTCCACCCTGGGGTAAGTTATTTCCCCCTCAGTGAGACATCCATTTCTAGGGGAATGCTCCACCCTGGGGTAAATTATTTCCCCCTCAGTGAGACATCCATTTCTAGGGGAATGCTCCACCCTGGAGTAAGATATTTCCCCCTCGGTGGGACATCCATCTCTAATGAGATCTCCACCCCGGGGTAAGGTATTTCCCCCTCGATGGGACATCCATCTCTAGTGGGACACTCCACCTCAAGGTAAGGTATTTCCCCCTCGATGGGACATCCATCTCTAGTGGGATGCTCCACCCTGGGGTAGGGTATTTCCCCCTCGGTGGGACATTCATCTCTAGTGGGATGCTCCACCCTGGGCACCCTGGGGTAAGGTATTTCCCCCTTGGTGGGACATCCATTTCTAGGGGAATGCTCCACCCTGGGGTAAGGTATTTCCCCCTCGGTGGGACATCCATCTCTAGTGGGACGCTCCACCCCGGGGTACATCCCCCTTGGTGGGATGCTCACCCCGGAGGGATCCATGCCCTGGATGGGTCCCTGCTCACCTGGATGTTCTTCTCACAGTCAGTCTGGTGGTGCAGCAGGAGCTCGCTCTCCAGCAGGAAGCGCTTCCCACACTTGTCACAGATCTGCATCCGGCTGTGCGTGACGTTCATGTGCTTCTCCAGGTACCAGCGGTTGTTGAAGATCCGGGGGCACTTCTTGCACGGGTAATGCTGCTTCTCCTCCAGCTTCACCTTCTGGCCCAAGCCATCTTGCTCCTTCTTTCTCTTCCTTCCCCTCTGACCTTCTTCTTCCTCCTCCTCTTCCTCTTCTTCCACCTTGGCCATCTCCTGGGACCTGGTTGCCATGGTGGGTTTCGTGGCTTTGGACGCCCGGCTGCCCCGGCGGGGCTGCCCGCTCTTTTCCCTTTTCGTCTCTGAGGCATCTTCATCATCATCATCCTCCTCTTCCGTCGTCTCCTCCAGGTCTTCCTCCTCGCTGCGCTCCTCCTCCTCCTCCTCCTCCCCCACCTCTGCATCCTCCTCCTCTTCCTCCTCCTCCTCCCCTTCCTCGTTCTCCTCCTCCCCATCCTCCTCCGTGTCGCGCCCGTCCCCGTCTGGCCGCCCCATCACGGCCGCCTCGCTGGCGGCCGCCTTCCCCTCCGTGCCCTTGGAAACGTTGAGGGTCTGGTTGTTGAGGTTCACCTCCACGATGATCTGCTCCCTGTTGTAGGAGCCCTGGCTGTCCAGGTCCTCCTCGGACTCCTCTCCCTCCATCTTACAGACAGCACCAGGACCTCCATCCTTCTCCTCCTTGTAGTACTGCTTGGCGGGGCCGGGGGGGAGCGTCCCGCTGCCCGTCCCGTCCTCCACCCTCACCGAGAAGGGGTCGTTGCCCTCCCGGGCGTAGATTTTGGGGTGGGGGGCATCCACCTCCTGCTTGATCTCGCAGTAGTAGGGCGGGGGTCCGGCGCAGCCCTCGGCGGGCAGGGCCATGTCGGTGGCCAGGCTGAGCGAGCGGGTGTCCAGCAGGTCCTGGCAGGACGAGGCGATGTTGTTCATCTGCAGCACGGCGGCCGCGTTCAGCACGTCCTGCACATTGCAGGAGTTGACCAGCAGCTTGGAGGTGTAGATGAAGTTGAGGATCTGCTGCAGGCCCTGCGAGGTGAGGGCCTCCAGGGAGAGCTCCACGCGCTGCAGCTGCTTGTTCTGGGTGAAGAGGGAGTGGAAGAACTGGCTGTAGGCTGCCAGGACCCCCTTGTGCGCCGGGAAGATGCTCTTGTGCTGCACCAGCACGATGTCCACGTCGCACAGGTCCGGCTGAAAGAGGCGCTGCTCGTTCAGTCTGTCCATCAAACACGTGAAGTGGAGGGCTACATCCTCCACCAGGGAGTACTCAGCCGAAGGGTAGTCAGTCGTTTTTTCGACTATCAGCTGTGGGGAGGAAAGAAATAAAATCATTCAGGGCTCTTTCCCCCAAAAACATCCATCTGGCCATGCCATCCATCCCTGTCCGTGCATCCCCCAAGTCAGAGATGCCACCTGAGAAGCTCTATTGCCAGCCCCAGCCAAAATATTCCATCACCAACCCCAGCATGAAGATACTAACCATGAAGTTCTACCACCAGTCCCAGCTTGCAGATGCCAGGCAAAAAACTCCATCATCAACCCCAGTTTGGAGATACTGGCCAAGAAACTCCATCACCAACATCAGTTTGGAGATAGCAGCCAAGAAACTCCATCATCAACCCCAGTTTGGAGATACCAGCTGAGAAATTCCATCACCAACCCCAATTTGGAGATACTGGCCAAGAAATTCCATCACCAACCCCAGTTTGGAGATAGCAGCCAAGAAACTCCATCACCAGCTTGAGTTTGGAGATACTGGCCAAGAAATTCCATCACCAGCTTGAGTTTGGAGATACTGGCCAAGAAATTCCATCACCAGCCCCAGTTTGGACACGTCAACCAAAATGCTCCACCACCAGCTCCAGCTTTGGAACATCAAGAAGCTCCACCACCAGGCCCAGCTTGGAGACACCAACCAAGAAGCTCCATCACCAACCTCAGTCCAGGAGACCCAACCAAGGAGGAGAAGCCCCAGGGAAAGGGCAGGCCAGGGCCACACAAGCACCCTCTGATATTCCTTCAAGGTGGGTAGGAGGCACCATGGCCACCAAAGGCAGGCTCAGATGTCCACACTCACTCAGAGATGTCACACAGGAGAGGGGATGCCTTGACCTCTTGAACCAGATGGAGATCCAGGTGGATATTTGCCCCAAGCAGGAAGCCAATTTTAGGCACCTGCTGAGATTTAACCCCCTAAATAAAAGGAAATTAGAATTTTATAGCTCCCTGCTTCTACAGATAATTACATAAAGCCCAATATCCTCTGATATTTCTGAATTTGCTGCGTGCTCTCGCTCACGACAGCAGCTCACTCACAGCTGGATTCATTGGGATGATTTATGCACTTTTTAATGCTCATTTTCCATTGCCTGGGGAAAGGCACTACCTGAAAAAATTCAAGTCAGGGAGCAGCACCCCCAGGCTGGGAAATGCTGGAAATGCTGCAACTGCCAACCCTCCCCAGGCTGAATTTTCTGGGTATTTAATCCAACTCCCACGTATTTCACGTAGCCCAGACCATCCCTGGTGTTCATCCCCTCTCCTGGTCATACCTGAGCCCTAGGATGAGTCTGCCTGCTCCATCCCAAATCCAAGGGATATCCCCCATCCTAAATTCTGTGTCCTGTATTAAAAGAAGGTGGGACACTCCCTTTCCCTCTGCTTCCTTTGCTGAACACCCAAATCCTGGATGGAGTCAGATCCAGACCCCATAACACCCTCCTTCCTGACCTTTGGAGGATGTCACCAAGGACATGGCACAGAACCTCCTGCTCCAAAAGGAGTTTTTTCACCTCCCATTTTTTCTGGAACAAATGGCAGCTCTTGGTCAATGCACAAATTCCAGCAAGACATGTTCTGTTTGTCTTCTTCTTCTTTTTTTTACTGGTGAGCCAAAGGCAAAAGCACACACAGACAAAAATGTTTAAATAATAAAAAAGGGTGTTTTCTTCTCTGTTTTCCCAATAAGCAAAAAAACTCTTCCCCCTCCTTGCCAAATTTTTTCATTTTCATTGGATTTCTGCTCCACAAGCAATGCGTCCAACCCACTGGGATCTCAGCTTTGCATGGTCCTGATAGCCCTGGAGAGCCCCAGCAAGTGCTGGCACCCAGGAAAAACATGGAAAAAGCACTTCTGCTCCAAACTCTTGGCTCTGCAGCCTGAAGTGGGGCAAAGAGGTAGGAAAAGGGTTTGGTGTTTATATATTTTTATATTCATTTTTATTATATATATATATAATATTTTCCATTCTCTATACATTTGTGCTTACATATAGTTAAACTACTTATATAAAAATATATTTGTATATTTATATAAATATATATGAATATACAAATATTTAAGTATATACATAAACATTCTTTATATATATATTTGTTACAAAATGTTGCATCCCAGCTGGAACATCCATCCACCCCACCATTTTCTGAGCCTCTAGTGACTGCCAAGAACATTTGGATGAGATCTTGGTTGGTTCAGCCCCCCCAAAAAACACGTAGAAAATAATTAGGGATATAATAAATATCAAAAACTGACGAGACAGCAGGAATTCAGCAGAGCAGCTTGCTGTTTGCCAGCTTCTCTACTGAAAAAAAAAAACTAAATTCAGGTTTTTCCTCCGGGGATCCATCTCAGCTCATTCCCCAAGCTTGGCATAGGGGCAGCCACGGAGAAATGGGTGCAAAATAGAGGGAAATGGGTCTGTGGGGCGGCATCGCCCAGCCTGGAAAACAAAAGCCGGCTTTTTTTTTTTTTTTCTTTTTTTTTTCCCCCTCCAGATCGAGGATTTTTGGCAAAAAGGGGCCGATCCCTCACCCAGCGCCGGTCCTTGCCAGGCAGCTCTAATCAGTCCCAGCAGCGGCGAGGACAATGCGTGTCTTGGCCGCGTCCCGCCGGTGACTTCAGCCCGGGCTTGTCAGCGGGAGCCTTTTGCTCTTTATTGCTCTCAGATGCTTTTCGTGAGCCTTGCCCGGAGCCAGAGCCCCGGCCGAGACAAGAGGCGCCTGCCGGGGTGAGAGCCCGAGAAAGACCCCGACTTGCCCCAAAATGCCCCTCCGGCTGCTCCCGTCCCTGCAGCTCCACTGGAGCGGAGAAGCCTGACTAATGGGGATTAATGGGAGGGTTAAATCCAGGGCTCTTCCTCGGGGAAAACGCAAATATTTGAAATATATATATATATACACATATATATATACATATATATATATTTCTTGTATTAAAAATACATATTAAAAAAAAAAAAAAAGAAAAAAAGGAGAATCACGAGTTTTGCTCTTTACCACCATCACCACCCTGCTCCTCTGGCTCTGCTTAGTGCCAGGAGCAGATCACCCATCCCATCCTATCCCATCTCCATCCTCTCCTGGACCTGGATGCACTAAACTCACTCCATCCTCACTGGATGCACTAAACCAGGGTGAACCCAAAAACTGCGGGGCCCCCACCCACACCCTGCCAACCTCTAAGCGAGGTTCTGGCACCGTCAGCGCAGAAAAAAAAAAAAAAAACACTCCTAAAAATTATTAGAAAGCAGCGTGGCCATGAATTCCTCACCCCGAGGGGCCGGCGGCGCCTCCAGCCAGCCCTCCCCACCCTGACGCTGCCCTCCAGCTCTATTTTAAGAGGGTTTTCACGTGATGCTGCCCAAGTCCCTCCCAAAACAGCTGCTGGGGCAAGAGGGCGGCCAGAGGATGGGGAGGATGCTCGGGGTGAGGATGAGCCCCGAAGGCAGGGGATGGCAGGAAAGGATGAGTGAGGAATGGAGGTGGAAGGAGATGCTGATGTTCACTGGAGCGGGGCAGCCTCTCTCCAGCCAAACCACCAAAAATCCCACCCCAAGCTCCATTTCCACCCCACCATTGCCTCAGTTTACCCACCAACACCTGTCCACCTGCCCTGAAAGGTGTTTGCTCCTGGATTTAAATCAATGTACTATGACAAAAGGCATTTTCTCTCAGCAGCTATTGAGAACAAGATCCCCTGAACGTTCCTGCAGCTCTAAACCTCCCCAAAGGACCAGAAG
>JBBMKD010000102.1:2769142-2817282 GCA_037834095.1 Argya squamiceps
ACCTGCAGGACATGGGGAAACCCATGGATCCACCTGCAGGACATGGAGAAACCCATGGATCCACCTGCAGGACATGGAGAAGCCCATGGATCCACCTGCAGGATGTGGAGAAGCCCATGGATCCACGTGCAGGACATGGAGAAACCCATGGATCCACCTGCAGGATGTGGAGAAACCCATGAATCCACCTGCAGGACATGGAGAAACCCATGAATCCACCTGCAGGACATGGGGAAACCCATGGATCCACCTGCAGGACATGGAGAAGCCCATGGATCCACCTGCAGGACACAGAGAAACCCATGGATCCACCTGCAGGATGTGGAGAAGCCCATGGATCCACCTGCAGGACGTGGAGGAGCCCTTGCTGGAGCTGGGGGATGCTCAGAACACCCTGTGACCCCATGGAAAGCCCAGGTTGGAGCAGGCTCTTGGCAGGAGCTGTGATTCTGTGGGGGAATGAACCCACACTGGAGCTCCTGGCCCACGCTGGAGCTGCATCCATCACAGCCCAAACATCTGCCCAGCTGTTGGACTTCAAGAAGGGCTTATTGGGTTCAGAACTGGAGCCAGGTGAGGCTGTGCTGTGTCTCTCCACACTGCCTGGCTCAGCGTGGCTTCAGTGTTTGTGTTGATGTTGGCAGACACTGACTCATTAGAGCTGGGGCCTTGGGGGATGTTTTCATGGAATTCTGCAATGATTTGAGCTGGAAGGAACCTTAAAGATCGTTTATTTCCAAACCCCTGCCATGGGCAGGGACACCTTCCACTCTCCCAGGTTGCTCCAAACCCTGTCCAACCTGGCCTTGGACACTTCCAGGGATCCAGGGGTCACCTAAATGTGTTACAAGAGAGGAAATCATGGAGCAGCTGCCATGACCCTGCTGTTGGAGCTGGCTCTGCCCATCCCTTTGGATGAGTTACAGCAGAGCACTGCCAGGTCTTCGTTTTGGGTGGAAAAGGGCTTATTTGGAGAGTTGTTTAAGAGCAGGTTTTACGACCAAGGTCTGTGCTCTGCATGCACCAAGCAAGCTGAGCCAAGCAGCCCAAGCCAAGTTGTCCTCACTGCTGTTGTGTTGGAGGAACAATCTCTATTAACAACTTGACTTGGCAGTTTCAACTTTTTTGGGGAAAGAAATATTTTTATTCTCCCACCAGGTTTTTCTCCAGCCGTTATTGGCTACTGCTTTCCTGCACAAACAATTTAACTCCTGTGATGTCCAGGGCACTGGACAGAAGTAAATTTAGTAAAATTTCACATTTTCCTGATAAAGCACATGGATTCTATGATTAGTTAGGAAAACCACGGGATTTTACATTTTTTTTTTTAAAGCCCTTCAGAATACAATTAAATAAATTATGTTGCCACATGACTGGGGGAAATGTCCTTTTGTTGCTTGAAAACTGGTGAAAAAGACAGAAAGTGAGAGGTTTCAGTGTTAATTTCTCAGGATGGAAACGAGTCCAGGGTGTGGTACAGCAGAGATTGAGTCCAGGGTGTTTCAACATCCTCCTCCACAACCTGCAGCAGCAGGAGCAGCCCCACATCCCCATTTCTGCAGGAAACAACTTCTGAGGGCATCAAGTGCCACACTGAGGGCAAGAAACTCCAAAAGGCTCTTAAAAAAAATAGAAAAGCTGAGAAGAAAATTCAAATAAGCTTTGATGTAGGAACAGATAAACCAAAGCATCTGGAGAAAAAAAATTGGAACAATTCTCGTGCTATGCTGAGTCTGGGCCTGGCACCACGAGCTGAGATCTTGGACTGCCCCCAGAAATCACTGGCTCAGCGTGTGGCCAAGGAGTGTTCAAGGTGGCAGCTGAAAAAAGACAAGAAATTGTTGTTCCTCAGCCTTCCCTGTGCACATCCAAGGCTGGAGGCATCACTTTGCAGGAAACTCTGATGAGTCCTCGTTTCTGTGGCTCTGTAGCTCTGATCTCCACGGGGAGCGTGGTGGTGCTGGAGAGGAAGAAAGAACAATTCAGTGACCACTGGGATGGGGCAGCTGCTTTACAAGGTGAGATGGCAGCTCAGAGAAAAGGGAAAGGCTCTTGAACCAGGGACAGCAAATCCTGAAGGTGATGAGGTCAGTGAATGTGAGATTATTGATTAAATTATAGAGATCATAGAATCCTATGGTTTGGGTTGGAAAGGGACCTTAAAACTCATCCCAATCCACCCCCTGCCATGGGCAGGGACACCACCCACCAGACCAGGCTGCTCCAAACTTGGCCTTGGAGTGTTGCCTCATTTTGCTTCTGGAAAAGACCAATAGGTTTGATAAACTCACAGAGAGATGGGGCAGTTACAGGAGCAGACTCTCCCAAATGCACTTGGATCACTGCTCACCACCTGCAGACTTCATCAGTTAGGAGCAATAAACTCCATCCCTCATCCAACACACATCCCAAAGGTGGATTAAACAGTTCCTGCGTTCTCCTGTGCAAAGTTTGCCCCTCAGTTTAGGAAGGACATTGAGTGCTGTGCCCAGTTCTGGCCCTTCAGTTTAGGAAGGACATTGAGTGCTGTGCCCAGTTCTGGCCCTTCAGTTTAGGAAGGACATTGAGTGCTGTGCCCAGTTCTGCCCCTCAGTTTAGGAAGGACATTGAGTGCTGTGTCCAGCTCTGGGTGTCTCAGTTTAGGAAGGACATTGAGTGCTGTGTCCAGCTCTGGCCCCTCAGTTTAGGAAGGACATTGAGTGCTGTGTCCAGTTCTGTCCCCTCAGTTTAGGAAGGACATTGAGTGCTGTGTCCAGCTCTGGGTGTCTCAGTTTAGGAAGGACATTGAGTGCTCTGTCCAGTTTAGGAAGGACATTGAGTGCTGTGTCCCGTTCTGGGCCCTCAGTTTAGGAAGGACATTGAGTGCTGTGTCCCGTTCTGGGCCCTCAGTTTAGGAAGGACATTGAGTGCTGTGTCCAGTTCTGGGTGTCTCAGTTTAGGAAGGACATTGAGACACCTGAGCATGTCCAGAGGAGGCAACGAGGCTGGTGAAGGACTTGGAACACAAACCCTGTGAGGAATAACTGAGGGAGCTGGGGGTGTTTATCCTGGAGAAAAGGAGACTCAGGGGTGACCTTATCACTCTCTACAACTCCCTGAAAGGTGGCTGTGCTCAGGTGGGGTTGGTCTCTTTCCCCAGGCAGCAACTGACAGAAGGAGAGGACACAGCCTCAAGCTGCAGCAAGGGAAATACAGGTTGGATATTAGGAAGAAGTTTTTCATGGAAAGAGTGATTAAATACTGGAATGGTCTGCTGGGGGAGGTGGTGGAGTCACCATCCCTGGATGTGTTTAAACAAAGACTGGATGTGGCACTCAGTGCCAGGGTTTAGTTGAGGTGTTTGGGCTGGGTTGGACTCGATGATCTTGAAGGTCTCTTCCAATCTACACATTCTGTGATTCTGTGAAAGTTAAGGATGGAACTCCTGTGACAGCTCTGAAGGGCGTTGGTGTCACCCCCAGCTTTGCCAGGTGTGGATCTGCGCGGTCTGCCCAGCACGGGGCTGGCAGCTCAAAGGCAGCTTTGCATATCAAAGGAGAACGCGGTGAGAAGCAGCTTTTCATTAGTCAGGAAGTTATAAATTGATACCTTGATTGAAATAATTATCGAGAATTACAGGAAATACCCAGAGATGCATTTAGATTCAAGAGAGTCTCCAGGGAGTTGGGGAAACTTTGCCCCAAGGAGGAGTTTCTGTTCGGGGATGCAGCACTGCAAAATGAAGCCCCACCTTTCAAACCCCCCACTACCAGTCCTGCCTTTTACCTGTTTTCTTAGAGCAGATCCTTATTTTCTCTTCTTTAGATAATCCTGATTTTAAGGCTGCTCTGGAGGTGCTGGAGTTGCAAAGCAGATACATAGGAACTGCAATAATTTCACAGCCCTTTCTGCCCCCTCTGTCTTTTAGGATTCCCTGGGATCCACAGGGAAACTACCCATCATAACAGGAATATCCAGAGAAGCTGTGGCTGCCCCTGGATCCCTGGAAGTGTCCTGAGCTCGTCTTGGAGCAACCTGGGATAGTGGAAGGTGTCCCTGCTCATGGCAGGGGATGGAATGGGATGAGTTTTAAGCTTCCTTCCAACCCAAACCACTCCGGGATTCTGTGAAATTTGTAACATGAAAGACAAGAAACCACCTTGCTCTGTAAATATTCATATACAGGAAATGTCCAGTGAGTTTTCCTCCCCTGCCTAAGCCATGTTATATAATGCCCCAAACAAACCCGAAAACAACCAACCAAACAAACAACAAAAAACCAAGACCAAACAAACCCCCAAACACATAAAAGAAAAACAAACAAAAAAACCCCCAAAAGCCCCCAAAAAGCCCCTCCAACCCACAAAAAACCAACCAACCAACAAAAAAAATCCCAGATGAAGATCACACAGAAATAGTCTGATTTATATTAGTGCCAAAATCCCCCATTAAATGCTGGTTTTTGTGCTGAAATATTCAGCAGAGAAGGTTCCCTGCCCATGGCAGGGGTGTAAGAGTAGGTGACCTCTTAAGGTCCCTTCCAACAAAAGGTTTTCCATAATTCTATGATCCTAAAGACACAGGGGTGAAGTGAAGGCCTCAAAGAAGTGTCTTGGGGTAGAAAGCTCAGCTTTTCAAGGATAAATTTACAGGGGGGTTTAGAAACACCAAGACTCCACGGGTGGGTGTGGAAAACAAGCCATGGGCACCTTCAGCCACATTTTTTTGCAAGAGCCAAATCCAGAAGCTGAAGTCAGACAAGCTGAAGTTCATATTAAAGATTTGATTTTAAGACTGATGCCAGGCAGCCCCTGCTCACATCCCTGCAGCTCCAGCACAGCTGGAAAAGAGGGAAGATGGCAGGGACAGATGACACGGGAGCTGAAGGGAAGCAGCGCTGCGAGGAGGGAACATTGCTCACAGGAATTATTTGTGATCTGCCAGGAAAGCGAGGAGATACACAGCCTGGGACTCCCTGGGGATCTGTCCCAGGCCTGGCACTGCTCAAAATATTTTTTTAATAATTACTTGCATGAATAGAAAATTTGCTTCTTGCAGCTGCAAATGATACCGAGCCGGGAAGGACTCAGAGCGCTTTGGAGGATGGGCTGGGACTTCAAAACAATCTTGACGCAGTGGAGAATTAGGCTGGGGAAAAAAAAAAAAAACAAAAAAACAACAAAATAGTCTGCAATTCAGGAGAAACAAAGGGAAAATGCTGCTTGTGTAAGAGGAGCTGGGCTGCAGAGCAGGGCCTGGGGAGGGAATGGGGGAGCGGGGATGCGGCAGAGGTGTCACATCCCTGCCTGGGGTGAGCAGCCCTGCTTATCCTGAGGGAAAAACAGCAAACCACAGGCAAGGGCAGGTGAATGTTGCCTGCAGGACACGTGGAGCGGTGAGTTAAATCCGTGTGGCTCCATGGATCCTCACCAGGAGTGGGCTGTCTGCATAGATATGGGGATTTGGGGGGGTTGTGGGCTGGAGTCCAGGGGTTAAGCAATCTCAGAAGGTGGAAAAAAGGACCAAAACAAACTCACCCAAACTGCAAAACCCCCTTGAGCTCCCCCAAAATAATCAAAGGACTTGGAGATATTTATTGCAGAAAACACCAGCTTTGGGCAAGAGCTACCTTGCTACCTCAGACCTTTTACAAATATTTAAGGCAATCTGTTCCCTTCTATTTAAATATTTAGAGGGGCTTGGAGTGACAGGACAAGGGGGAATGGATTCACACTGCCAGAGGGCAGGGTTAGATGGGATATTGGAAAGGAATTCTTCCCTGTGAGGGTGTTGAGGGGTTGGAATAGAATTCCCAGAGAAGCTGTGGCTATCCCTGGATCCCTGGAAGTGTCCAAGGTCAGGCTGGACAGGGCTTGGAGAAACCTGGGACAGTGGAAAATGTCCCTGTCCATGTCAAGGGGTGGCACTGGATGGGCTTTAAGGTCCCTTCCAACCCAAACCATTCTGGGATTCTCTGATTTTATTAGAAGGAAACAGGTCATTCTCTTCCTCTCTGTGACCAGCAGTGATGGGCTTATGCAACAGTAAAGGAGTTTTAATTTAGACAGCAACAACAACAGCAACAACAAAAAACTGGGGAGTTTGTCTTAGTATGTTTTTGGTTTTTTTTTTTTTTTTTAATAGAGTGCCTAGTTCAGACAATTTTGGTTTTGGCAGTTCAACTGCTCAATATCAGCTCTGAAATTTTGTTTTTTGTAGATTGGTTGGATAAGAACTGCTGTGATTTATACAGCTGGAGTTGATCCTGACTCTGCAAAGGAGGAAACTGTGCAGAGCTGAAAAGGTCCCTTTTTGCCATGTTCTCTGGCACAAACTCCTTGTGAAAGGTGTCGGTTCAGAGCTATTCATGGAAATGAAAAGATGGGCATGGAATCCATGCAGCTTCCTGCAGAAAGTCAGTAGGAAATCCATTGCTAAAGCTGGATTTCTCCATCAATATGTGGGGTTTGTTACAGAGAGCAGTTTTGAAAAAACAGATTTTTTTCTTTTTTTGCTTTGTTTTCGCTCCTGGTTTAATAGAAGAGAGGTGTATTGCTACACTCCTGAAATCAAAAATCACACCAGAGACACAACCAGGCAGCCTGGGTTTGAGATGATGTGGGCTCATATTCCCACACTCCCTTCTGCTGACCAAAATTTTCTTAGACAGCTCTCACTTCTGCAAGAATCAATCCTGCCAAGCCCAGAAGGGAATCACATCTTCACAGCAACCTGTGAGCTCTCAGGAGCAGAGAATTGTCCCAGATGATACTTGGTGGCTTTGGTGGCCCCTCAAAATCTCTGGAAGGGCTCCCACTCACCAGCTCTGCTTCCCATAGATGAGAACATCCAGTCCTTGCTCTCCTTCCTCTAGTTTTGGTGGGTGTTTTTTACAATTTTTCATTTTTAAAATGAGCAATTGTTTGTCACAAAGGGAAAGATCTGATCTTTGAAGAAAGGAAAGGCCCAGGGTCTGGAGCCCATGGGCTGAGGGTGATTCCTGTTTAGCCAGAGGTGAAGAACCTGGAGGTCTGTGTGGAATATGAGATTTCCAACATGTTCCCTAAAATCATCACAGAATCCCAGAATGGTTTGGGTGGGAAGGGACCTAAAACTCATCCAGTTCCACCCCCTGCCATGGGCAGGAACACCTTCCACTATCCCAGGCTGCTCCAAGCCCCATCCAACCTGGCCTTGGACACTTCCAGGGATCCAGGGGCAGCCACAGCTTCTCTGGGAAACTTTTTCCAGGGCCTCCCCACCCTCACAGCCAAGACTTTATTCCTGATATCCAACCTAAACCTATTCTCTCTCAGTTTGAAGCCATTCTCCCCCATCCTGTCACTCCAAGCCCTTGAAAAGTCTCTCTCTGTTGTTCCTGTAGCTCCTCCAGGCACTGGGAGGCCACAATGAGGTCACCCTGGAGTTTGTCCCCTCCAGGCTGAGCAATCCCAGCCCTTGCAGCCTTTCCTGGGTGACAAACAGTGATGGCACTTGGGGAGCAGCAGCTGCTCTGTGCCAGTGACACCAGGTGACACCAGCAGCTCATGGGGACACCCCTGGGCAGCCCCAACCACAGGGACTGATCTGTCCCTTCAGGGGAGACACTGGGAATAAGGGAAATGAAGTGACAGGGGGTAAAATATCTAAAATGGACATTGCTTCACAAAGTTGGTGGGGTTTTTTTAATCTTTCTTTATGCCAAAACATGTGTCCCTCTCAATGGAACCATTTTGTTCTCATTCTTTCTCAAATATCCTGCTTCTGCTGATTGATTCATCTCACATCCCCAAGAGCCAGGTGTTTCTTCTGGAAGTGCAGCAATCCTTGCCCTCTCCCCTTCACTAGGGCTTTCCCAAACCTCCTCATGCTTTTTCATTTACCAAAATCCATTGGGGGTAAAGTTAGGTGGATGCTGCCCAAGTGGGTGGCCAAGGCACCAAGGACAGGGGAAGGATCTTCCTCATCCTCCCTCAGAGTGGGGGCTGAAAGAAAAAGACACCCCAAGAAGGAGGGCAGCCCCTTCCTGTCTGAAGGAATTAATTAAGGAATTTCACAGCCTGAGGCCAGGGCTGGGACACAGTGGCAGAGTGGGAGCTACAAGTGTTCACAAACTGTGTGGAGCTCAGAACTCCCCGTGTCAGAACCACAGAATCCTGAAGGTTGGAAAAGAGCTCCAAGATCGAGTCCAAGCGGCCGTGTTCACCACAAACCCTGTCCCCAAGTGCCACATCCACACGTTTTTTGGGTGCTTCCAGGGCTGGTGATTCCACCACTGCTCTGGGCACTGCCTGACCACCTTTTCCATGAAGAAATTTTTGCTGATATCAAATCCAAACCTCCCCTGGCCCAGCCTGAGGCCGTTCCCTCTCCTCCTGTCCCTGTTCCCTGGGAGCAGATCCCAAATCCCCCCTGGCTGTCCCCTCCTGTCAGGGAGTTGTGCAGAGCCACCGGGTCCCCCCTGAGCCTCCTTTTCTCCCCTTTCCCAGCTCCCTCAGGAATTCTCCAGACCCTTCCCAGCTCCCTCAGCCTCTCCTGGTGCTCCAGACCCTTCCCCAGCTCTGTTCCTTTCCCTGGACACCTCCAGCCCCTCAAGGTTTCTTGTGGTGAGGACCCCAACCTTGCACAGGTGCAAAGCCAGAGATAAGAACATCCCTGTCCCTGGGTTGCACCCCATTCTTGCAAGGACAGATACACAGCAGAAATATCAATTAATCCCAAATTAATGCCAATCCCTTCTTTGTGCATCCTCCATGTACAAATTTATTACATTTATTAAGAGCCTCCCCAGACCTGGCCCTCTGATTTCACTCATGCAATCCCACCCATTTCCCAGGGATTACAAGGATATGACAAAATTCAGGCCTGGGTCCCTTTAATTGTTCAGATGATTTGTAAGCAGTTTTAATGTACCAGGTGGAAAATCATTCCTGCTTCACCAGCACCTAAAAAAGAATTATTTACATGGCTGTGAAGCAGGGGCAGGGCACACAGAGCTTGATCTCCTCCTGATTTAAATCCCAGGCAGCAGCTCCCTTTGGGAATGACACCAGATGGGATTCCAGGGTGCAGCTCAAGGTCATCCAAACACTGTGCTCTGCTCTGAACTGTGAGTGGGATCATCAGGAACCACACAAAGCCAGAAGAGAAATTTAATCCACTGCCACAGACCCAAGGATCCTCGGGAAGAGCAGTGGGAATGCTCCTTCCCCTCGAGTTCAAGGGCACAAATAGTCTGTGGTTAGAAGTGATAGAGTGGGAAGGAAATCTCTTGGCACAGAGGTATGGCAGGGAAAGTGTGTTTATGCTGTGGCTTTGTAAATCTGTGATCTTTAAGAGGAGAGGCAGATGGTTCATTTAATATTGTCTTATTTAAGACAAGGCACTCACCTGCAGCTGGAGACAGAGCCACTCCACAAGATCCTGTGGATACCCTATTCCCAAAGAACCCCAGACCTGCACACCAACCCTTTTTTTTTGATGAAATCACTCCTAATTGAGCACTAATTTCACTTCAGTGCAGGATTTCAGACCTGTTTCAATCCTGAGCACTCCATGCCTGGGTGTCACCACTCTATTTTTACCCAGCACTGCTCCAGCCCTGCCTCCAGAGCTGGCTCAAGGTGACAGCGTGACCTCCACAGCAGCAGCACCTGGGATCCCCAGGACTGACTCCTGCAGGGAATACAGCTCTGGAAGCATCAAAAACATTGTGTTCTGAAAGGAAAGGTTGGTGATTACTTCTAACACCCTGTCAGGGAGGGGGTTCTGCCCCTTCAGCCCACCTTCCGTGCTGTGCCCAGCTCTGGGGTCACTGGAGCTGCAGGAGTGAGGCCACAGGGATGTTCCAAGGGCTGGAGCTGGGAATGTTCACCTGGAGAAGGCTCCAGGGAGAGCTCAGAGCCCCTTCCAGGGACTAAAGGGGCTCCAGGAGAGCTGGAGAAGATAAGGGATGGAGGGACAGGACACAGGGAATGGCTTCAAACTGAAAGAGCACTGGGTTAAATGAGACAATGGGAAGAAATTCCCAATTTTCTCTGCACTGGCACAGGTGCCCAGAGGAGCTGTGGCTGCCCCTGGATCCCTGGAATGTCCAAGGCTGGATGGGGCTTGGAGCAGCCTGGGACAGTGGAAGGTGTCCCTGCCCATGGCAGGGGGTGGCACTGGATGGGTTTAAGGTCCCTCCCAACCAAGTCACTCCATGACAAGCTGGTTTATGCTGCCCTGTGACACACGTGTCCAACAGTCACTGTTTTATCTGCTCTGTGGGGGTGCCACTCTCCCTCCAAGGTCATCCAGATCACACTGAAGACCAAGGAACCACCTCCCCTCATCCTTTTTACCTCACACCCAAGCAATTCCTCTTTCCCTCATGCCAAAGGCAGCATTTCCACTGCAATCCAGTTTCTGTGGAACAGAAAGTCTGGAAGACTAAAGGATCAGCCTGCAAGCCACCACATCTGCTGCCACAGACTACTAACACATTTCCAATATGCTGAGGAAATGATCTGGGAATGTGTATTTGGGAAAGGAGATTGAGCAGAGTGGATAAGCTCAGCCCATTCCCAGATTTCCGTGGAGATCTGTTAAGTGTTTCTTTTCACCAAGGAGAACAACCTTTTATAGATCTCGAGGAAATGGCCAGACCTCAAATCACTTGGAAATTTCAAAATATTTGTTCCTCCAATGACTATTATGTAAACCCAGAGTCCTGCTGAGGAATCGTTCCCCTATGTAGGTCAGGAAAAGGAAAAGCAACTTTGTATCTGAGGCTTGCAAGGGACAAAAGCAGATTCTGAAAGTGTATTTTTAATTTTCCTGCCCGTTTCCTTCAAGTAGCACTGGGGATTTTTCCAGATGTAGAGAAAACAGCATTTGCAGATATGTACAAAAGTTTATTTTACAAACAGCAACTACTTTGGAATAGCAAAATTGCAAAAACATAGAGCAGTGTTAGAAAACCAGCTCAGGGGGACGTTTTCTATCTGAAGCACAATTTAACAAACTTCACTAAATAAAAATACCCCCAACCCTTCCCTCAACCCCTCCCCAACCATCCTCTACCAGATGGAATTTCTTTATAAACCTTTGACTGAAGACATGAAAGACTTTAGTGACAGTGCAGTAATTTTTGATAACTACAGTTAATTGTTTGACTGTATTTCCATTACCTTTTCCTGGCCTTAAAAAGTCAAATCAGTCCTGAAATATGATAAAAATCTCATCCTGGAGCAGTATTTTCACTAATAGGTATTGAATAGTAATGGTTATATCTGTATATTTTGTAACACCATGAACCCCCTAGTTCTATTTTCTTAGTAAGGGGAAAAAAACAATTTACAGATGTACTGAAAATGATGAAACAACAACAAATATCATTGAAATATTTGCTCAGGACTCTGAGATGGCTGCTGCTGTTAGAAACACGTCTGTAAATGTATCCTGACTTGGATATTAAATGTATTTAATGTTAAAAGGCGTAAGAAGTTTATCAAAGGGTGGAAAGGTTGCAGGCACACACTGTCACTAAACTTGAAGTGTAGGAAAGGGGAAAGAGCAGAGTTTTGGGTACTTCTAGGAAAGTGAAAAACCTCCATGGCCAATTCAGTTTCAGGAACGTGCTGTGGGTGGGCAGAAATGGAGGGAATCACCAGCATCTCCCTCTGAACTTGCTTTTCATGTTTTCTAAGTGTACCAAAAATTCATTGAATCTGGGGGAGCTTAACTCAATCAAAGGGAGAAGGAGTTGATGCCTTGGCATGAAATTACTCCTTTTAATTTTCAAAGCTACTGGGTCCTGATGAGATTGAGAAAAAAAAATCATTTCCAATATTTGAAAATGAGGAAATGAAAGCATCTCCAGATATTACAGAAAGGCAGAAATGGAAACTGTTATGGTACAACAGTGCTCGTTAGCTCTAATCAAACCACATTTGTTTTGTGACTACAGACCCCAATTTTCAGGTTACATTACGCCATTAAAGAATCGGGTTCTCAGTACACAACTTTTAAACCCCCCCTAAAGAACTTTACAGATTATTTTAAATCAACTCTATCAGAATATTGCAAGAATTACTCAATGGTCTTCAGCCTGAATCCATTTTTTTTTTCCCAAACCATTTACCTGTCACCTAAGAGTAATTTTTGGTACTAAACTTTACTTTGAAACTATTGTCCAATGCTTTTTATGAGGCATCCCAGTATTTCTGCAGTCCTGCTTTAACAAGATATAGTTCAATATCTGCAATACCAGTATCTGATAATCCCTGTGGTGAATGGGATACAGAGCTTTTATAAAGGAAACCTTTATGGCTGGTTTTCTCCAAAAATTATCATCATGTCAGTTTTTGCAAGAGTGCTTTGGACAAGCTCATGATACACTCTTGGTTTACAACATTCAGAATGTGTTGAAGGATGCCAAGCACTGTAATAGGAACTGAAATCAAAGTCAGGAAGTGTTTAGAAGCACTTTTTTAGTTTCTGAAGGACATTGCTGTTTATCACAAAATCCCTCTTTCAAACATAAGAAGTTTAGACAAGTTGGATTTAAGCTCCAAACACCACACTTTTGCTCACTGCTTTGTCAGTTTGACAATTCCCACTGGGCATCATCTCACCTTTCCCAGCAGAATTCCAGAACATCACAGTTCAGGAGGGATTAAGACAGAGTGGCAGGCTTTGTTCTCCTCACCTATATCATGTACAGAATGCAATAATCAACAATCAAGACAGCATGGAAACAGCTTCCAGCAATAAAAAAAAGCATTTTCATCAACTAGAAATGGCAGCCTTTTTAAGAAATCGACTTCACAGTTTAATAGTTGCCAGCATATCTTTCCTAAGGTGTTTATAAACAAACTTGAAGACAGTCCTGACTGCTGCACCCAAAAAAAGTGGCAGCAGCAATTCACCTAAGTGTCATTCATGGCTTGGAAAAGCTGATTCAAGGAAACCAAACTGGGTGGTTTATTATTATTATTATTTTGTAAAAGTTGCATTTGACATAAAAAAAATAAAAAATAACATCAGCTGTCGAGCTCAGTCCTCCTCTCTAAGCAGAGAGTCGAGTTCACTGTTAAATGGGAAAGTTTCAGCTAATTCAGCAAACAACCTTCACTTGTGACACTGTCAGAGCAGTTTTTTTTTTGAATGTAACACTGAAAAGATTGTGGAATCCAGTTTCCATCCTGAAAGGAACATCCTCAGCTGTATCTGCTGCTCCCACTGGGGCTCCTGTTGTTGGAGTAGCTGCGGTCGCTGTCGCTGTCGGAGCCGTAGGACCTGTAAGGAGAAAAAAAAGATTTTAATGCCCCCAAAGCTGCAGTTTGAGCTTCAAATTTAAAATTGCATCATGTCAAGAAGTTGTCACAGATAAGAAAACACAGCAGTCTTCTACAGGGTTGTATTTCTTGTAAGTGAAGGATTTATTAAAGGATATTAAAAAAAAATGGAATGGAAAATTCAAAATGGAAATCATCATTAACTTCAGATGATGAAAAATCTGTGTAACTCAAGTCAAGCTGTTTGTGACTTCTTGCTTTCCCTGTTACAGCTAAAAACCATCCAAAATGAATGTTTTTATATAAAAGCTAATTGAGCTGAGTGAGAAGTGTATTCTAACAAGTGGAATTTCACACTGCAAGCATTTCTCAACCAGGACAATTTCACAAATCCTTGATTTATATATTTTATTTTCTTGTTTGAAGGAAGGTCTTAAAAATTTGGCCCCATAACCACAACAGAGGCACATTTGTGTGTCTGCAGTGTGGAAATTGTATTTAAAATGCTTTGGCTCCTCCAGACAAATTCCAAGCTCAGCACCTGGCCAAATGTCAACACAGAGCCCAGATGGTTTCAGACAAGCCACAGGACACGTTCAAATTACACAGAACAAGCTTTCAGAGATTTTCCAGCCTCCTGCCTGTAAGGGAAGCTTTCTAAGTGAAAGGTGAGCATTTCCTAATCCCACACTGTTTCTCTGAAGCTCCTCAACATAATAATGCAATGGTTTTTAAGTTTATTTCCACATTCTTCATGAAATCTCATTTGTTTTCCCTCCAACACAAGATGAAAGTTGTCTTGTGCAAAGGGTGAGAGCAAAGTTCCATTAAGAGTTGGTATAAAGCTGTGAAAAAATTCACATGAGGAGAGGATGAAAATGTACAGTAGTCTTAGAAACCTGATTTATGACTAATAGGGGGCATATTAAAAGGTATAAAACAAATCATCAGTGATATTAAGTGTATCTACAACTCTCCATCCATATCTCTGTGAAATGTACTCACACTTATATAAATGATCTCGACTGAGGAGAATAAAATTTATTCTAAACTCATCAGATTTGCAGGTAAAAATATTCTTTCAAAATACATGCTATGTAGTTAAAAATTAAATCTGGACTGCAGCAAAACTTTTAATTTCTTTTCCAGATTGTTTTAAATCCACTTCTGCAGCATAACCAAAATGAATTTACCATCCAGTGGAATTCTCTGCATACCAGGCAGCTTTTAATCCATTACAGAGCACTTGATTTAAATCTTGTGAGCTATGTGGGTTTTAAGAAACACTTGAATATTATTAAAAAACCCCAAATCATAGAATCATTAAGGTTGGCAAAGACCTTTGAGATCACCAAGTCCAATGGTCAACCCAGCCCCAGTATCTTCACTATTAAACCATTAGAAACTATCAAAATGCCATTTCCTTAAGTTTTTAACACTTCCAGAGGTAGGGATTTCATCATTTCCCTGGGAAACTGTGCTAATTTTGAATGCATGGACACAATGAACTGGAAATCAACCTCTTCTTACCCTGGTTTGTTTCCCCATTCTCATATTTGCAATGTCAGCATTTCCAATTTCCCCGCTCACACGCACGCTCTGATTTTAATTAGAATTTGCTTTGAATTATTACTTTTGCTGAGTGTATTTCTTATTCTTATGAGGAAAAACCAGCACTGTGGCCTTGTTAACCATCCTCTGTTTGTGTTCAGCAGATCCTTGTGCACCAGAGCAGGCTCAGACCCACCTGGATCTCCGGTCGTAACTCCGAGATCTCCGGTAGCTGTCGCTCCTCTTGCTCCTGCTCCGGCTCCTGCTGTAGTAACTGTCATAGGTGTAGGACCTGCTTTAAAGGGGGGGAAAAAGTGATTGTGAATTCACCATTTCTGGTCTAAAATGCTGTTTTAAATGCTGGTTTAAAGGATATTTATATAGAGACAGGAGGGGCTGTATAGAAATTGCTTTCAAGGATGTGGCGAACAATTCTACACTTTATAAAGGTTTCAACACAACAACAATCTTCAAAATCACAGTAAAAATCTCACATTTTATCAGGAAGGGCATACTAAGCATTTACAAAGTTTTGTGCTTTCTCTTTTTTTCCTAGTAAAATTCTTGTTTGCTGATATTTCTGAAAGCAAGCAAAGCCATTCCATTTCTGACTCAATTTTATTAAAAAAAACTAAAGTAAATGTGTTCACTACTACTTACAGCATTACCTGCAACTGTAATGCCAGGATGCTTTGGTTATTTTCAGCTTTTGGAAGTGTCTTGTGTTCATTTTGCTTTGATTCAAGTTGCCATCATGGTATTATAATAATAGTTTTAAGTACTACAGATCCCTGGAAATGTCCAAAGCCAGGCTGGATGGGGCTTGGGGCACCCTGGTCTGAGGGAAGATGCCCAGGGGGTTGGAACTGGATCATCTTTAAGGTCCTAACTCAAAACATTCTGGGATTCTATGAGATGAAAGTAATCTTAAAAAAGTATTTTCATAAGTAAATATGTATTTAGATATGCATTTGTATTACAAACTTGTATTACATTTGTATTGCAGTATGTATAATGAAATAGGTAGTATGTATGGTATATAATAGTATCACATACAATAATTATATAATAAAGCCTATTTTAAGGAAATGTAAACAGAAGTCCACTTATACTCAGATGATTTGATGGGCAGCACATTTCTGCAGAGTTTGTACAAAAGGACAATCCCTACCTGGATCGACTGTGGTGACCATAGGAACTGCTCCTGGACCGGCTCCTGCTGTAGCTCCGGCTGACAAAAATCAAAACCACAGAGGGGTTTTTCAGTCAACAGAAAGCAAAAGTGCTGAAGAGAGCAGGGGCAGAGGGGGAACAAGAGGAGGAGAACACAACTGGCACAGTCTCCAGCTGGGTGAACTCACCTACGGCTCTTGTAGCTGTGGTAGGAGCTGCTGCGGCTCCGGGAGCGATCTCTGCTGTACCAGCCCCGGCTGCGGCTCCTCGAGTAGCTCCTGGACCTGCAACCAGGACAGAACACAGCTGAGGAGAAGGGCAACACAAAATGGGAACCAGAAGTTATGGATCTTTGGCTTTCTAGGTAAATATTTATTCTGTATTTGCTGGATGATATGAGTTAATCCAAGGGCTGGAGCCCCTCTGCTCTGGAGCCAAGCTGGGAGAGCTGCGGGATGTTCACCTGGAGAAGGGAAGGCTCCAGGCAGAGCTCAGAGCCTCTTCCAGGGCTCTAAGGGCTTCCAGGAGAGCTGGAGAGGAAATTTGGGCAAAGGCCTGGAGTGACAGAACAAAGAGGACACTTCACATTGACACAGGGTGCCCAGAGAAGCTGTGGCTGCCCCTGGATTCCAGACAGTGTCCAAGGCCAGGTTGGACAGGACTTGGAGCACCCTGGGATAGTGGAAAGTGCCCATGGCAAGGGGTGGAACTGGATGGTCTTTAAGGTCCCTTCCAACCCAAACCACTTCTGTGGTTCTAAAACACAGGACTGTTAAAAAACAAAAACCACAACCTGAAATGCACTCCTTGAAAACATAAGAACATTCAATTTAGCAGGGCTGGCTGTGGGAGCAGCACAGGCTTCTCACCTATATGAGTATGTAGAACTTCTGGATCGACTCCTCGAGTGACTGTAGGATATGGACCTTGTTCTGTGTCTGGATTTAGACTCAGATTTACTTCGTGACCTGCTGAGACTCCTGGAAGGGCTGTTGTCATCTCTGCTTGGAGATTCCTCCTCACTGGAACTTTCTTGGTTCCTTGGCCGACGATTTAGCCGGGCTGTTTTCCTCACTTCATCAAAAAGAGACCCAGGCCTTACTTTATTTTTTGCTTTTATTTCAATTCTTAAACCTGCTGGTTTAGGCTCTGGTGCTGATGCTACATTTTTAACTTCTGTGGTTGTACTAATTGTTGCTGGTTTTAAGTTACCCACACCTTGCAAAGGCTTCCACTTATTATCTATCATATTGCTTGATGTATTTTCAGACATTTCACTTTTTAAACTACAGTCTTTAGCACCAGACACAGGGACAGAGTTACTTTCTTGCCTTCCCGTTTCTTTTTCTTCTTTAACATTAACAAAGTCTCTTATGTTGTTTCCCAGTTTGACAGCATCTTGCTCAGGGGTCTCAACCTGTAACTCTTTTTTTACATCAGCACTTAAAGGTTTAGCAGTGAGAATGACAGGAGACAAAACATCCACATCCACCTTCCCCGGAGAGTTACGATCCGGAGTACAAATCTCCATGTTGTCATCTGTCTGAATAACATCTTCCAGCCCATTCTGGTTATTTTCTTCAGCTTGTTTCATCTCACCCTTGCAGGCAGCCACGTTTATTCCTGAGTTTAAAATACCAGTTGAAGTGCTTGTTTCAATGGGCTCTTTATTAAGGTTGCTGCGATCTGGCGAGGCCCCACATGTGGTGTTTTTATCTAAAAGGTTTTCATTCACACACGACTTTTCACCATTTCCCATTTTATCTGTGACTATTTCATCCTTTTCATAAACTTGTTTTTTATCCTTTATGTCCCTGCTAAGCTGCTTTTCTTTTTTATCATCCTTGGTAACTGGCTTTTCATTTATCTCATCGTCCTCTTCTTCCCCAAACTCAAGGGGGGGCTGCCAATGAAACATTTCTTTTCTCTTCTGGACTTTGTGTTTTTTCTCCTTTTTGCCTTTCGATTTTTCCTTTGCTTTCTTGGAATGTGATTTTTTAGGAGTCTTTTTCAACCCGTGTTTGTGTTTTTTTGACTTGCCTCGAGTGTCTGCTGAGCTGGAACAAGAACTCTCAGATTCAGAAGACGACAACTGTTTGCTTGTCTTCCACGCGCAGTCAGAACCCAAAAAGCCCTCTGAGGAATTGGATTGTTTTTTTATCCTTTTGGTAACACTAAGCTCAGTGTCAGACCCTGAGGTGGCCTCTCCTTCTTTCCCAGAGGAGGGTCTGGAATCCCCCCTATTATGCTTTGCCTCTCCTCTTTCTGAATTTGACTCCGAGTCCCATTTGCTACCTGAGTAGGATTTACGTTTAGTTCTTGCACCACCTCTGGGTTGCTCCGAGCATTTCTCCTTAGCTGCTTTCTTTTTAGAGTGATCAGAATCCCGCTCACCCTTGCCTTTCTCCTCCCTTCTCTCAGAACTTATGCTATTTTTATCCTGTTTCTCAGCCTCCCCTTCCAATGGAAAGTGGCCTTCTTTTTCTTGGACCGCTTTGGCTTTGGCAGAGCGCTCGCTGTCGGAGGAGAAGTCTGAGGATGACAAACTGTCACTCTCCTTCAACCCTTGGGAAGACTCATCGTAGTCCTTGGGATGCTTGTAAGGCAAAGTGCTTTCAGAGCTCGTTTCCTGCCTCAGTTTGAGGCCCCGAGCTTTGGGATCGCTGGATGTGGATTTCCTTTTGCCCCTGTGCCTGTCCTCATCGCTGAGGGAATAGTCGGACGTGGACTCGCTGTACCCCGACCTGTCACTGCGGTATTTACTCGGGGATGGTGACCTGCCAGAGGAAGGAGATTTTGTCCTCGAGCTCGATGGGCTTCTAGACCTTGAGTAAGATCTGGAGTATGACCGGGTTCGGGAGGATCTGCTCCTGGACCTCTGCCAGCTCTCCGAGCTCCTGTCACTGCGGCCTTTGGAATAACCGCTGCGATCGCTCTCGGAGCTCCTCTCCTGCTTGCGGTAGGAGGATGAAGTGTTGGCCTCCTTGACGACCACTAAACTGTAATTAGTTTGGGTGGGAATTAAGTGGGTGGTTTTAGCTTTCATCTCCTGAATTCGCTCATACGATGGCTTCCAAGGTTTCTGCCCAGGTTTCCACCTTGAAGGTGGGGGACTGTCACTTAAGGGTATGACAGGGAGGTTTTCTGGGACAACTGGTGGCACGATAACCTTGTCACTGGGCAGTATCACTGCTCGGACAGGCTCAGCAGTCTTGGCCAACTTAGTGTCAGTTAACCGTGCTGAAATATTCCGTGGAGAGCTGGGAACAGTCTTTTGCTGCCTGGGGTTAGAACTGGACCGTGACCTACTTCGAGATCGCGATGATTTAGAGGCTGATCTTGATCTAGAACTTCTTCTGGAGTAAGATCTTGATTTAGATCTAGACCTGGATCTGGACCTGTAGTACGATCGAGACCCTCTGCTTGATAAAGATGACAAGCTCTGGTCTTCCTTATCAGATCTAGACCAGTCTCTCCTGGATGAACGCCTGGAAGACAATGAGGAAGAACGAGATTTCCTCTCGCGATCACAAGATGATTTCGTCCTCCTGTGGAAGGAATGAGAGGATTCTACATCTGAGGAGGCTGATGTTTTCTTTTTCTTCGTTTGCTTGTGCTTCTTGAAATGCTTCTGCTTTTTAGATTTCTTTTTATGCTTCACCTTCTTCTTCTCTTTCCTGTGCTTCTTGTGATGGCTGGAGTATCTCACAGTGCTCAGATCAGCATAACCGTTATGGGACCAAGACCTGGATCTCCGGGATGCACTTCTCTCATCCCATCTGCTTGTACAGGGGTCACTCAACCTGCAAAACAAACAGATGAACCCCAGAGTAAGTGCAAATGCCTAAAAAACCTTTAGATAAATTAAGCATTTTTCAACTTAATTTTAAATAAGTTTACATAAACCCCAGCACACACACTTTAATACCAGAGAACTGCTTTGAGTTCCTTACACTCATTTTAAGAATACAGAATTGCATCACTATAAGGAGCTACTTCTCCCTAAGAAATAAATCAGCCAACACCAGCAAATTTTGCATATTTTAGGACCCATGTAAAGAGATTTAAGGTTTTAATTACCTCAGTCTGCAGGACTTTGACCTCTACAACTACAGGATCCTTAAACCACATTTAAACACAAGTTTTAAAACATCTCAGTACATAAAAAAGAATAATCAGAAATATTTGCAATTATTCACTAATAGTTATAGACAACATTTTTAATTTTTCCTTTTAAGATTTATCCCTCATAATTTGATAAAAGCTCATATTTAATATCAAGCCATCAGAAATTTTGGAAAGCTGACTTCCATCCATCAGACTGCTTGCAAGTGCTGAAAGAATATAGAACTAAAATAATAAGGGCTTAGTGGATTTGACTGTTTTACTCCAAAGAAACCATGTTACCCACTTGGAGGATAAGGAAATCCCTGAATCCTTAAGGTTGGAAAAGACCTTTAAGATCACCAAGACCAACCACCAGCACCACCACCTCATTCACCACCTCAGGAGATATATCCACATGCTTTCTGAACATTTCCAGGGATTTTAAGATCACCAAGAGCAACCACCAACACTACCACCTCGTTCTGCAATAAACAATGCCCTCAGGTGCCACATCCACAAGTTTTCTGAACACATCCAGGGATGGTGACTCCCCATTTCCTTGAGCAACCTGTTCCAGTGTTTTCTGCGAAAAATAAAATTTCCTAATATCCAACCTAAACCTCCCCTTGAGGCACAACTTGAGGCCGTTTCCTCTCACCCTGGTACATCTACACAATCAATCCTGGCTTGTCAAAGCCAGGACATTTCAAAACTGTGGTAAGGCTCATCTTACTTGTCTCCTTTGCTCCACTTCTCCCCGCTGGGTGCTCGGTAGGTGCGCAGCCTCTGCATCTCCTCCTTCCAGTGGGGAGGGGTCTCGCTGCTCTCGTCATCGTCGGACTCGGAGCAGGAGCGGGAGCGCGGCGGGGTGTGATAGCGCTGGGACAGCAAACACACACAGCTGCAGGGAGGGTGTTCTCACACAACTGCTGCATCTTTTATACATTCTGCAAAGCCTCAGAGAGGCCAGCAGCTCACCCAGCTTTTTGAAACGTGAAAGGAAGAATCAAGGAAGAGGCCGCGGGTTCTCTTTCGGAATAACACGATTACGGCAGATAACCGCCCTCGTTTTTAAGGCACAGATGTTTTTTACTTTAGCCAAACACTTCATGGCTTGTAGGAGTACAGACAAAACCCCATTTCAAAAAAAGTAACTGCTGCTCAACTCTTCAGAAATGGGAATCCAGATTAAGTTGCTTTAAAGCAATTTAAAAAAATAGAAAACCAAACAAAAAAACTCACAAAAAACCTCTCAAACTCTTTCACAAAAAAAGAGCAACGAAGCTTCACAGTTAAAAAATTATGCATAGGCAGAGCATATATAGAGCATTTAAGAAGGCAACAAGAGCTACTTGTGCAGCAGAGAAAGAAGAACTGTGCTATTGCTAACTCATTATTTTCCATTACCCAGTGGGATACACACTTAGGTAAATTCTGTGAGGAAATCAGATGCTCCTTGACTCAATAAAAGCACATCTGGATTTGACTCAATTATTTCGAGCCACTTATGAAAGAAGTAAAAATGGGGGGAAAAAGGTGTTGTCCCCCAGAAGAAAATCACAAAGAAGCACATATTTATTTATATAAAATATATATAAAAAACCCAAAATCAAGATAATCTGCCACTCAGAGCTTCCCTACTGTTTCAGCTGAAGGAATGACTACTTCAAAAACAGCTTTTACAGAAAAATGGCCTAAAAGATTGCAGGGAGTCATGGACCTCCCTAATTCTCACATTTTATACTCTGGGGTCTCGTGGAACCTACAAACAAATATTTTGAAAAACATCAGTGAACCTCACCTAGACAGAAACTGCTAATAAAGACTATTAGAGATGGAAGGAAAATGTGCTTCTCCAACTGCCAGCCCTAAATGACATCTTCTTTCATTTTTAATTTTGCTGAGAGTGTGCCAAAATGAGGGAAAAAAAGACAGAAACCCCAGTATCTGTCAGAAGCCAACTCCACTTCTCTTTAAGTTATTTTTCCCCAAGTCTTTATTCACATAAGTATTTCCAAACATTCCATTTAGGCTTTTTTTTTCCTCCAAACAATCTTTAAGTAAAAAGACAGTAACAGGAAGGATGGAAAAAAAAGTGTTATAAAATCAACTACCTCACAAGATTTCAATGCTTCCTAAACTGGATCCTACAACATGTAAATAAAGTGTCATACAAAGCCCTCCAGGGAAACTCAAAGCTCAAAGTCAGGGAAGATATTCTGGGTGAGAGGAAATAAAGAAATAAATAAAGTTGTCACATACTATTGTGCCTCTTCCTTTAATTTTTCGTCCGGATTTAGAGACTGATGGTTTCTGGTCAGTCAGAACTGGAGCAGCATCAAGAAGTTTCCTACATAAATTAATAAAGTATGAAGTTACATAGCAAAACAATCCCCAATTAATTTACAATTAGTTTAAGTTAAAAATGAGAAATATTCATCATCTTATTCATTCATTTTCAGACAGAAGTCAGTTTTTTTTTTTCCAAGAAACAAAGCAAGAGAGTTCTGCAACAAGAGACAAATCAACATGTATTTGTTCTCTACCAAATGTGCAGCCTGATGTCTTGACACAGAAATTAATGCTAACAATGAACTTGCAAAACACTGTCACAAGAGGTTAACTTGTGTTTGGGGCACAAATCCTGAAGACAACAGGGGCAGACGAGTCAGGATCTCAGCTCAGGATAGTTCACAGGTTCTAAAGCTTTGCTTCTTTCAGCTTATGTCATATCCCCAAAAGTAGTAAGTGAATTTTTGGGAATGTGAGTGATGTTCCAAGAAAAGACTTACAGGAGACTGTACCATTAAGGGAAATTAAAAAACCCAACACCAAACAAACCCAACACTGATTTTAGAGGTATCTGGCACTGTAATGGATTAGCTCAGTTACAAAAGCAAGGAAATTTGACAGTGGAGGTAAAAACACATTGAAAGTATCTAGTGAACTTGTGACTTCCTTTTCAGCAAAAGGAGAGTATTTTCTCGTATTCTCAAACACTGATAAGTCACGAAATTCCAGGTGATTGATTCTGAACCAAAGTTTCTTCATCAGTCTAAGAAAGATGAAAAATCACCTCTCCCAATCCCAAGTTTCCCTTGCAATCAAGTATTTCCTGTGGTTTGCATTGCATGATTACTTCTGAAATTATTCATTAATTGTTTTAAATGGCGTTTAACATCCTTAAAGACCAATGAAATAATTTTGAGACGTCACTGAAAACCCCTGGCACAGGCCACAAGGAATATTACAAAGGAAACTGTAAAAAGGCCAACGAAATGACCTCATGCAGCAATTCTGACACTGCAGGCAGCAGCACCAGGAAGAGAACATTAACAGGAACATTTCATGCACACTTTTCAGCAAGTCAGAATAAAAAGCTCAGAGATCCTTACGGTTCAGGCTCTACATTGACAACAGGCACATCTCTTCTGAGCAAAAATCTATTTTCAGGCACTGGGGGGATTTCTTCAGGACGTACCACGGGCTTGTCCCGCTTGGTGCTAAGGTCGGCTTTGTCTGCGGCATCGCTCTTGTCAGAAAGGCTGCTGAGGGAAAGAGCAGGGTGAGAAATCACAGTCAGCTGGAAAAGTCCTTTTTCCTACTGGATTCCAAGACAAGATGCACTGAAATTAAAGCTGGCCTAACAACCAAAAGGTGTTGCACAACCCATTTCAGGCTAAAGGGAGGATAGGCCATTATTACTGGAGAGAAAGTTCAGGTCTTGTTTTACAGCAAATAATTTTGCTTTTCATTTACAACTTGTTGTGAAGTATTTTTAAAATCTAATCAAATATATTTACAGAGTTCTGCAATTTGCCTTAAGTCTCACTTTTACACAGGTGTGCTGAGCCCTGAATAGTTTCACATGTTGGGATTTAGTTATTTCAACATCACTCTTGCTTCTATCTACAAAGATCTTCAATTTCCTGGAAAACTCAACAACAAGCTCAGGGTTTGAGCTTTTTTATTTGTTTATAAAATCATGCACCAACCCCCAAACTTAAAAGCATTTTCATATTTACTGCTTGAGCACTTCCTGAAAACAAAGCAGAATTCCCCAGATTTCAGTTGAATTTAAGAGACCAGTCACCGTCTTTGGCTTGAGGTTCGCTTGCACCTTGGATCCTCTCTCTTCCTCTCCTCCTTCCTTCGTTTCCTGGACTGTTTGGTTTTAGCTCTTCTTTTCCTCTTCCTCCTCCTGCTCCTCTCATTCTCAGCCTCACTCTCAGATGAGGATTCTGAAGAGCTGGATTCACTGGAGGAGGACTCTGAGGCTTCTGAGTCAGAGCAAACTTTCTTCTTCTTCTCCAAAGCTGGAACAGTTATTTTCAATTTACACTGTGCACACATGTGTACATGTAAAAGGACCAAGCACACAATTTTATAGATGTAGAAATATACAAATGGGCCATTTTAAAAAAGCTCAGTGAACTTTTTCACAACATTAAAGAATCATAATAAAAATTCATCTGATTGTGCCCAGTCTAAATCCATGTTGGTATGACACAAATGTTTTCCAGCAAAGACAGAATACACAAATAAGCAAAGATTAAGTCCTAGTAAAAAAAGTTAGGTGCTTTTGGAAACAATACACAGGTTGCAAATCAAAGATTAAGAACAAATTAGTTGCTGGCTCAGCTGTGTATTTTTTATTTTTAAAACTTTGGCATTTTCTCTTTTCTGCATCCTCACACTTTTATACTACGACTCCTCTTGACTTTCTCTAAAGGACATAAATAACCACCTTATCCTTAAGGAAAATCAGAAATTAGGTACAAAATGCAAACTTATAACACTCCACTAATTCATAGAGACTGTCCAAACATGTATTTAAGACCATTTATTCTCCATGAATCTTTGTGAAAAGGAAAACAAGCTTGACCACAAATATTGCACATATTAACTTCACAGAATCCTGAAATAAACCTTTGGAAAGCGCACAAAATCCAACTTGAGGGAAAGTGCATTTGTGTCTCCCTCTTTCAAACAGAAAAAGAACTTTTCACCCCTTTTTGAGTTTGCCATATCAACCTCTAACACATTCCCCTCTAAAATGAACAGGGCACAAACGCTGAGGGCAGAAAATATTTTTTTTTGCTGTGCCTTCCTCTCCCACACCAAGATTTCCGTTTTACAGGCTCACAAAAATCAATGAAGATTCTCCACATTGGCCATAACGATTTTTAGCTGTTGGTGGGGTTTTTGTACTCTCTGAGGACATGACCATCAGTGAATTTGGGCATGCTGGCACTCACCATCCTTGGCTGAGCTGGTGACCAGCACCCCGCAGTCAATGACCCGCACGTCGGCGTAGGGCCGGCTCGCTGTATCTGTTTTGAGGTTTTCTATCTGTTCTATCACTTCAAAGCCAGAAATAACCAGTCCAAAGACAACGTGCACGCTGCAAAAAAAAAAGTATTCACAAAGGATAAAACACTTATGAACCACTGTAATGGATTTTCCAATTAATTTCACATTTAGAAAGTCAGTTTGAGGTAGAAACATTGAGATCCCAATGCATTAAATAAGATTTTTAAAAATGATTTTAACATTGACAACGATGCTAAGATTTTATGCAATGTGAAATAAAGATCCACTCTGACATCAAGGACTTCCCTTAAGTTGAAGGAGTCTCCTCTCCTCTACAAGGGCAGGGAAAAGAGATTATAATTCCTCACCCACCCTTCTATTTTTGCAGTTTTGTGCAATAGAGAGCAAAAGCCCATCCATAAACATGACAAAAGTCTTCCCCAGAGAAGAAGAATTTATAGGTCCCTAGAAACCCAGGATACAATTCCCCCCTGGCATTGCAGGGACAGTTAAAATAAAGGAATCCTCTGGTTTGTCCTATGGTACCACATTTCTCTTTCTGCCTTCCATAAATTTTAGGGATAAAAACACACCCCAAAAGAGATGACTGCTCAAATATATTAAACTTGGCAATTCAGCTCCCAGATTGATGGGCTGAGGGCAGCAACCAGTTTTGAAGAAATAATCTTAGGATTTAAGACAATTCAAGTTTTTCTCCAGCTTTAGGAAATAAATTGAGACTTGAAATTTTTTATAGAACTGAAACTTTTGTTTTCCATCTCATCCCATTGTATCATCTTGCACAGAATTAAGGATTTGTTTCCCCATTGTTGTCTACTTTCAATACAAGCCTCAAACTTTAGGAATCATTTGAGAAATTGCAAAGGATTCTTACCCATCGAGATGAGGAGCAGGTTTTGTGGTTCTGTTGGACAAACAGCAAGATGGGAAGATGGGAAAATAAAATAAAATCAGGGATTCAGATGAAGTAAAAGAGGAGAATGACACAGAAGAAAAAAAAAAGAGGTGAAGGTAAGACAAAAATAGTGAAAAAATGCAGTTAAATACATGGAATTAACAAATTAAAATTACAGATTATACACATAGGCTTTCTTAAACTTTTACATGGTATTTGGTTGAAGTTTAGCAAGGTGTGCATACTGAAAGCTGTACCAAGTATCATTTCATGCATGCAGTAAACAATTTCCAAGTAAATGTCTTTAAATACACATTGAATGTAACTTTATGATTTTTAATCACAGAGAAGATACAATTTGGTGATAAATATTAGGTGACCAGTGGGATTTAAATGTTTCTGAGCTCATTAGCTTCTTAGATTGCAAGGTCACTTTAAAGAGAGTTTATTTTAAAAAAGAAGAGTTATGATATGTCAGAGATTCTCTGCTTTCCCTCACTTCCCACCACTTCTTTCTCACTCCCCATTTACCTGCTTGGCCTCCTGACTCAGAATACAAAGCAATATTTCTGTCTTAAATCATCAAACACTTCAGCTCAAAAACTCACAAAATCTACAGCAGACATTCTGTGCCACCTACACTTCACTGATAAATGCAGATTTCCTCCCTATTTTTCAGCTTCTCACACTGAGCCTGAGTAGAAATCTTTGTAGAAATCTTTTGGATTCTAATGCTGTGAATCCTTTTTCAAAACCAAACTAAAGTTACTTCTCCAAGTGAACCTGAATTCCTGCTGCCCAGGGGATCCTGCAATGCAGGAATATTGAGTAAAGAACATCAGAACCTGCTGAAATATTGGGGGAGAAATAAAATAGAAATCACTTTTGAAGTCACTTTAATATGTATAAACATTCTTCCTTTCTCTCCTCCTAAACTATCGTGCTTTTAAAGCTTTCTTCCAATGAATTCCCTCTCTCAAAATAAATAATCAATCACAGGTGATTTTTCTAAATTTACAATAACACAGATTGGGTATGAAGAAATCAGTTTTTAATGAAATATTACTTCTTAAACGCTTCTCTTCCCTCGAGTTTTGAACTATGAGGTGACAAAACACTGCAGTGCTGAACACATCCCAAAAGGTGGAACTGTGAATCAGGAGTGTTTACACTCTTGATGTTTATTTTTTTTCTTTAAGCTCCAAATATCAACCAGCCCATCCACTTCTATAATTCTGAATAATGCAGAAAACTTCTTTGGGTTAACACAGGGGAATAAATGCTATTAACACAACATTAAATTTCTCAATAGCAGTGGGTGTTCTTTGATTTTTTTTTCCTTGCTAACACAGCACATTGCTACAGAAAGAAAAATCCTTACAGCTTTTGAAGCTCTTGAGGCAAGAGTTAACTGCATTAACAACCTGCTGTTAAGTAAACAGTTTAAGTGGGTTTAATTATGAAGCTGATTTAAAGGGGTGAAAAAACCAGAAGTGGGTTACTTCAATGAAACCAACAGTAGTGAAGACTCTGTTTAGAATTAGCTGCAAACAGCAACAGGCTCAAACCCAGGCCTGGGGAGGCTGCAGGTGCTCCTGCCATGCTGCAGCAGCAGTTGAGACTAATTAAGCAAATTACCTAAGCAGGAGCTGCCTTTAGACTGAGCAGAGAAAGGGGTGGGTGGTGCATTAAAACCCAGCAGAGGCTTCCCCACTCCTCTGGCAATTGGAGAGAGAAAATGGGCAGGGTTTCTGTCCTTGGGCACCACAAGGAGAGGTTTTGTCCCAAAGGGAAACCTTTCAGATGCACCACGAGGACTTGGGTGACTGAACAACTTCCCGTGGGAAGCAGAGCCCCAAATCCTTTGTGGTGCCTTTGAAAGTTTTCTCACCTCAGTGTTAGGGGCTGTAATGTGACATTTATTCTGCAAAGGTGCACTTTAAAAAAGCATTTCAGTGTTTGCTGCATCAATCCTTGGATATTTGCTTTGGCTTCAGAACTGAACCAGGAGCAAACCTACCTCCTGTCTTGCCACTATGGAAACCCAAAGTCATGAGGAGTTCATCCCCCAAAATAATATTTTGTCAGAACATTTCTATATAGAGCTCTCATCACTTAAACCATTCAAAATCTGCCTTTTAATAGACACTGTTATGCAAGTTTATTTCCAGAAGGACAAATACCTTGCTTCACTCAAGTTTTAATTGCTTTAAGATACTCCTGAAGAGAAAAATCATCTTTTGGATAAAAGCACCTTCTCACCCACCCCCCTCAAAGAACCTCAGGCCTAACAAAGAGTTCAATGCACATAACAATATGATCAGAAAAACAAGAAAGATAAAAAAACAGAAAGAAAAAGGAAAGGACACAGCCTTAGAGGAATGAGACATTACCTTTGGAGCGCACGATGTAACACTGTTTCTGTAAATTTTACACAAAAATGGCAGAAATAAATTGTAATACATTTTCAGACAAAACTGAGTCTATGTTTTATTAAACACAAGTTTAAAATTCATATTAATCAAGTTGTATGCAGAAAAAAGGATGCCTAAAAGAGGGCTCTAAATTTTCTTTAGAACACAAGGTACTTTGAAAACTAAAGTTCTCCTTAAAAACAAAAGCAAAACTCAAGACAAAACCTGCTTGCAAAACTACTGCAAAAACAAACAGTTAGAAAGAGAATGCCCCCACTCCCCTCTAAGCCTCAATCCAGCAAAAAAATGCCCAACTAGAAGCAGATGAAGAACCAATTTCTGTGGGTTTATTCACAGCCTTGCAGTTCCACAGGGGTTCAAAAGTTCTGCTGAATCCATCCCCAGGCAGAAACTTCCCAGGCTGGCACAGAAATGTCTGGATTCACAAAGGAAACGTGCACAGCCAGGAAATTCACACCTCCAGACATTTCATAATCAGCTGCCACCCTCCTCCTCCTCCTGCTATGAAGCTTTTCTACAACTAGAGAAAAATCAGTGTTTTCTCTAAAATATGTGCATTGATTGCTTCTGTTCAGAATTTGAGAACAAAAACCACATTGCAGCTGCAAAAAAGCCTGAACAGCTGCAGGGTTTGTCCTCTGGTGTAATTCTGAGCAGCAGCAATGTTTTAAAAGTGGATTATCAGCTGAGCTCATCCACAGCCCCCCCTCCCACCAAGAAACTATCAGTGATTAATTATCTCTGAAATGATATTTTTGTTAGTGATTAAACACAAAAGTATCCTGGGAATGTTTTCATAAAGTTTTGATTGAGCCAATGGGATTTGCTTGTGTGAGAAGTGCACATGGACCAATAATGCTCGAAGACAATGCAACATCAGCCCCTTCCATCTGACATTTTTTCATTTTTGTATTAGTCAACTGTTCAATAATTAGCTCAAAGGTATTTCATTCACAGAAAAAAAAAAGGAATTATTAACTGTTGATTAGAAAAATATCTGGTTTGGGACACCAAAAAGATATGAACTATTTTTAATGAGCTGGTAACATCCAGAAATAATTTGTAAAATCAAAACAAGAGACCTCCCAAATTATTTTATCCTTCATTTAGCAGATCAAAGCAGTCTCTTTGTTTCAATTTATGAACTGGGCATGGCACCACACTTTAAAACATTTTTAAACCAAAAAATCCTATTTAGTTCTGAGCAAGAAAGCTGAACTTGAGAGACACATTAAACCAACACCCTCAATAAGGAAAAAAAAATAAATCTGTCAGGAATAGGAAATTAGAGTCAAGTTTTAAATAGCTGTGGAACAGAGAGGCAGGAACTCCAAACATTTGAACTGATAAGGAACAGAATCCAGGACTCCTCTTTAGGTTGCACCAAGGGCTTATTCCTCAGCAAACTCCACAACTGGACGAGGCAATAAAAGAATTATTACACAAAACTTTCCTCTTTTAACCAAGAAAACAAAATTACTTTGTTTTGCTTCCTATTGTTGCTTCACTTTTCCTTCTTGGGGCACTTGTGGTTTGTTACAAATGGAGCTTGGCAGATTTGGTGTGAGGGGGAAACAGAGCTGAGCCCCTGGGAGGATCAGGAGCCTCATCAGTGTGATTTTATTCCATTTTCACAGAGCTGCTCTGTTTTGGACTGTGAATTTCCCCCCTGGCAGGTGGAGGGTGGCCACAGGAATGATGGAATGGCTCTGAAGAGACAAGATATTCCCAGATGAGCTGCACTGAGCAGGGAGCACAGCAGAACATCACCCAAAGGAATCCAGGCACTGAGCTGGAATGCCCAGGAACAGCTCTGGGTATCAGGGCTGGAGAGCTCAGCTCTGTGAAGCTCCAGTTCTGCTCCCCAGTAATTATTGCTGCTGTTGGCAGCAGCAATTCAAACCAGCTACTGCAGAGAGAGGAAAAGAAAAGATTCTGGAGTGGTTCCTGCCAATCTCTGCCCCACCCCAGAGATTCTGTATCCATGTGGAAACAGGACAGTCACAGGTGAACATCCCCAGATGGTTTTAGAACATTTGCAAAATCACTGAGGGTTCTGCAGGAAGTTATTCACAAGAAATAATATCAGAGTGGGGCTCCCTGCAAACACAAAGAGCCAATTTCTAACCTGGTGCCTTTACAAGCCTGCAATGAACTGCTCCAAACCTTTGGGTAAAGAGAAATGAAACTGCAGAATTTCACAAATCTGAAGGGATTCTCTCTGGATCCTCTCTGCTGGACTGCAAAATGCTGTGTTCCTCCATCCAGAGCAGGAAATGTTTCTCAGGCACATGAGAGCAGACTTGGCCTATTCACAGCCCATGTGCAGGGAACTCACAATCCTCCCTCAGCTACACCTTCTCCTTCCCACCCAACTGCTGCTCCTACTCAAGTAAGAGGAAAAAAAAGGGGAAATTACTCTACAATCATTAAACCCAGCACTTCTGACACTACACAGACACACTCCTGACTCTTTCCACCTCTCTCCACCAGAGCTTTGATTTCAGCTTTTCCCTGCAGCCTCCTAACATCAGCTCCTCTGCCTTTTCCATGCCCAGTTCTCACTGCTGCCCATAAACCCTCCAAGCTCTTTCATCCAGAGAAATTCCTGACTGATCCAAGAAAGATGATGATTTTTAAGGATGGCTCAGATGCCTGTTTACATGAAGGTGACTCTGGAGATTCTATTTCAAGAAAAACTGATGACTTTAAATCAATTTTAACAATTTTTAGGCATTGCAGAGTCGTCTTGTGCCTGGTTTGCTGGTGCCTGATCATTTCCTGTGAAGATTCTTTATTCCAAATAAAACTTTTCTGTGGTGAGCAGGGAATTCTGATGAATTAACAATACTGTTATAACCAGGATCCTTGCTATTATTTCAGCCCTACTGGGACAAACTGTAATATAAAAGAAAATCATTTCTTTGCACTCCTTATCTGCTACATTAGATGTGTACAAGATACAGAGTTCTCACCCCTGAAGACAAATGCAGAGCTCTAAAGAAGCTCAGATGAACTATCCTCCTTTCTATAAACTTAATCAATGAAATTAAATAGATACAAATGTTAAAAAAAATACATCTGAAGGCTACCCCTGAGGATTGCCTATCACACACTTTTCAGGTTAAACATTTGAAGAATATTTTTCCTGATGACAAACTGCAGAGAAACTGAGCATTACTGAGAGTATAAAAACCCCACATTTTAATTTCAGCTTAAAGTGTAAAGGAAGAAAACATTTTCTTAAAGGAAAGCTCTATAGATGCACTGTATATTCCCTGATGTAATCAGATAAATGCCACTCAGCAAGAATAACTGCTTTAATAAACTGCATTGGAAAGTGAAGGAAGAAACTGCCTTTAGATAAAACCTTTAGGAGCTGATTTTCCCACTTGGAATCCTGGTTGTCTCCCCCTGGCTCCAGGGCAGGCTGGTGCCTTTTCAGACATTGGAGAGACCCCAAAAATCTGAAGGGGCAGGCAGGTAAGGGCAGAGCTGCAGAGCACCCTCACCCTGAAGGCCACAGGGGACACCCCAGGAGCCAAAACCAGCTCTGGATTCCTGCAGGCAGCTCAGGGGAATGCAGCCCACGTGGAAGATTTTATTTATCTTACTCTGCCTCAATTCCCACTGAACTCACACTTCTCCTGACAGTGATTCTATGAAAAAAACCCAAATTTTTTCAAGGAATCTGCACCTTTCAAAATACTTCTGTATTTAATGAAAATGCTTTTAAATAGCCTTCATTTATTGTCCTGTATTAATTATAATTTAGTATCCAACACAACCCTGGGTTGTTTTGGTGTGTGGGGAGAGACAAAAGTGTTTAAATCTGATTTTTTCAAGAGCCTACCAAGCATCAGGGAAGAAGATGATTTTGGAATCAAATGCAGGAGAGAAAAGAAACTTTAGAGCCCTCAGATGACAGCTGCTGGACTGATGTGACATCATTAGGTTTGCACGTTTAACATTCAGATAAGCTTCAAAATGGAAAATTAAGGCAAGAGAACCCAAAGGCAAGTCATCAAGTGAAAACTAATGAACAAAAGTCTTCAGAGAGCTTATTAAGCCATGGAGTTGTATTTTATAAACTGTTTTCCATATTAATGGGCACACATATCCTTTCAGATTTATTGTAATGAAGCACAACATCTAAGATTTCCTTTGAAGGGAACACAAAAAAAGCTTTTCAAACATTTTATTTCTCTTGCAGTAGTAACTGTGAGAGACTTTCTTTTAGGTTCCTATGCATCTTCCATTTTTAGGACATTTTTTAGGAAAAAAGACCTAAAAATGTCTCTTATCTGAACTACATCATATCATATTGAAGATCTTTTTCAGGCAAAGAAAAACAGAAACAAAAACCCAAGATTGTTGAGGACAATTTACTCCTTCACTGAAGACAGGGAAGCGCCATTCATTCTTATCCCCCAAGAAAGATGGCAAAGAAAAGAAAAAGACTTTTTCTAGGTAAGTAACTGTGCTAAAATTTACTTTTGAAACCCCAGTGTTGCTTCACAAAGTATTTCTAGGCTTGAATTATCAACCTGCTCTTTCCAAATACAAACTGTTCAACATTAACAGGAGGCAATTTTGAAAAGGGAGTTAAGAGGAATCATCATATCAGAGTTTGCAAGCTTAAAAATGTTAAAAAACTCAACGTAAAATAGACCTGCTTTGACCAGGAAACCCTCAATTATCAGCCCTGAGTGTTGTATTTATGAGTAAATGTGTAATTTCTGTAATTTAACAAAATGTGGTTACTGGAATGGCATTTTTTTAAAGGTAATGAAGGAAAAATCTGGTTATCAGCACCTAATTTTACATAGTGTTGGTATATGCACAAGTGAACAGAATTATGTAGAATATGTATTAAAAAAACATGTCAGGAACAGCATTCAAAAAGAATTAATAATGGTAATCACCATAATCTAAAAATAAAGAAATAAACAAAATAAACAAAAGCCCCACTCATTCTCCTCCTGAAAAAACAACAAACAAAACACCCCCCTCAAAAGGAAATCATAAATCATCATTTTTTCAAGAGCAAAACCACACAAACCACCTCTAGATCTTGAGCACAACACTCACCATGGTCATTTGCAGATAACCTGATGAGATCTGTGCACACACAAAGGCAAAGAATCCTTTTTCTGGCCATTAAGAACTGACCACAAACCATATTTTTAGGGGAAAAAAAACCAAAACCCACAAAGGAGGAACATCCATGGAGCAACCAACGACCACCACAAGGAAATAGTGATGTTTAACACCTCCTGAGTCCTAGCCAGGCTCTGGATAATGAGAATTTAGCAATAAATGGACATGGAGAATTGAGCAATACCATCTTTCTCATGAACAGCGCTTCTCTGTGTGAGGAAAGCTCCAGTGGGGGATCACAGCTACTCACATGAAAAATTGGGAACCATTGGTATGTTTCCCTCGGTTTGCCATTGACAAAAGGAACGCTCTGTCATGTTTGAGAATAAAGTTCTCATCTGTTTGAAGAAAAAACATGTTTGTCAGATTTTTCCCCTGGTAAGGGAGGCAGGTTGTTTTCTTAGTAATTTATGGAGGAGCTAAGGAGAAATTCTGCTGCTGCTGGAGGAAGGGGGAACGGGTTGGAGGAAGAATAACAAGCAGGTTTAAATGAGTCTCTTCAACTCAAGTTACAGTTGAGACAAAGCTTTGTTTCTTAAAGAAAATGGTGCAGATATTTATAGTGCAAACGTTTCTAGTTAGAAATAATTCAAGTCATTATGAGTGTCTTCAATAAATATTTGATTATGGATTAAACCTTGAATTATTTGGATAAGAACAAGGTTGGCAGAATTATTGACATTCTAAACCAAGCATTAACATAACATGATATTGTTATTTACACTCCAGGTGGAAAGATCAGGAGAAAAAGGCATTTATTTCCCTGCTGTGGCACACTAAAAGATGCCACCTCTCCACTCAAAACCAGAAATCTCAAAGCATAAAATGAAAAGAAACCTCTCTATATCTAAATCTAAGTATAAAAACAATTAAGACTAAAAACTGAACATGCATTTCATATTGCAGTGAATTAAAGAGGAGTTCTGGTTGTACAGCAGAATATAAACCCAGACCTTCTCAAGGTCACTTCCAAAGATAAAAATACTAATTTGAATGTGCAAAGCTATTAATTTTTAGATCACATATCAACACACAATCCTGCATATTTAACACTCACTGTGAGAAACAAACCCTGAGCAATTTCTCAGTAAATGGATCTGTTCAAGCCTTTCCTTGACTAAAAACTTCAATAGTCCCACATCAAACTGCATTTCTTTTACAGGAGAAACTTAATTTCATGCATCTAACCAGAGCTACACAGAACCAGAGACTGTAAATAAATATATTCACTGTTTTAACACCTGAATATCACAGTAACCACCTGGTTTTTTTCAAGAAATAACTGTATGTCTTTAAACAAGCAATTTATAAACTCACCATTTTCCTTCCAACAGATTTTTTACAAGAGGTCATTGCACATTTATTTACCAATTCTTTGCAAGGAAAATGACTTGTGAAGCATTTAAATAAAGCCAGAAATGAACCCTGAGCATACAAACCTCGAGGAGGGGAGGGGAGGAAAAGGGACATTAACAACAGAAGAAATCACTGTTTAGAGCTGGAATTATGGAGATTCTCTCTCAGAATAAGTCATTAACCCTCAGAAAGGTTAGACACAGAACTCTTCATCTCTCCAAGCAACACAGATATCCATCTACAAAGGGACTTAGCAGTTGTCTATATATTTACTAGGGAGGGGACAAGGGAACAGAGTTTGAATTTGTGTTACTGAGCTTTTGTCTCTTACCTTTTCATTTTGCAAAAGACCACATTCTCTATAAACAAAAGAATATGTTGACAGTTTTAGGCAGGAAGATAGGAGTTTATTCATGAATCAAGTTGCCTAGCCTCCATGCTGAAAGTCATGTTTAACCAATTATGTTAGCCTTAATTAATTGTCAATTTAAGTTAAATATTAACCAAAAAAAAAAATTATCTGAAAGTCAGTCATGCATATAAAAGGAATTCTCATGCAACATTAGTTTCATGCAAAAGGTGATCTATGAGTGGACCTGTTTTCATTAAGTAGTTTGGGAATCAAGACTTGTTTATCTCAGAACTGAACAAAGAATCTGCAAAGACATATTTGCTCTTACCTTTAAAATAGCCACCATAAATAGATTCACCTCCTTTTCCATTACCTACACATAAAAAGCAGCAATTAAAACTCTTGGTTTCATTTGTACAAAAGCTGTGCACAACATTCCACCAGCACCTGACTCACAAAATAGGATATTTGAGGCTCATTTCATCAGGCCCAGTGAAAACAAACATTTTGGTAAGGACAGGTACTAAAAGAAAGGAATAAAAAATCCTGCAAAACTCCTTCTGGAGATTTTTAAAACTTTTCTAGCTCATTTAACACTTTATTATTAATTTTAAACTCATTTAAACAGTTACATTCCAACAGAACATCACCAGTGTTGCCTCGACTGTAGGCACAGAAGTGAAAAGCAGTTAAGACTCAAGTTTAGATTTGTTTTAATAAGATAGGATATGATAAAACCCTCCAGTGAGGAGTTTTTAAACACAGTTTCCTAAACAAACATCAGTTGAAACATTTTAGAACTTTAAAAATGAACAATGAAATGGGGGCTCTATGCTCTGCTTCACAGCAAATGAAGGATTTTTATGGCATTTTAATACTTTCATGAGATCCTCTGAAGTTATGTATTAGGAACACATAAATGACAACATTTCTGTTCCATTTTTAACTTGGCAGTTTTCAAAGGCCATTTTTACCTTCACTGAAGTCCCCACCCTGAATCATGAAGTTTTTAACCACACGGTGGAATGTGGTGCCTTTGTAGCAAAGCTTCTTTCCTGTTGTTTTGCCAATTCCTTTCTCACCTGCAAGAAGGTGAAACAAAAAGAATCTACAGATTGTCACTGATCAAATTCCAAAGGTTTTCCCTCCCCAGTTCTCATGGATGTGGGAGGCAGAACTAAAAGATAACACAGTCCTACCTGCTGCCTTTTCACCAGCCAGAAAGGGGATCTTTACAAGGGGACTCTGAGGTGAAAATTAAATTGTTTCTTAAAAAAATTTCCTCCTCTCCTCAAGAAGGAGTGTGTAAATCTACTCAGGATCATTTATAAAAAACCAGAATTCAGAATAATGGTGGGTTAATTATTTTCCTATGCAGGTCCCACTAACCTTTTCAAACTGTGCCAGGTGATTCCCAGGAGAAAAACCAGGAAAACAGATTTCAACTCAATCTCAATGTGATCCACACTTGGAAAAGTGGGATTGAACTCCTCCAAGCTTCCACACCCTCACCAATCCATGCACCAGCTGCAGAGCAGGTGGATTGGTGACCTTTGAGTTATTGGTCCCAGAAACTCAAATTTCATGGGCATTTCTTCCAAACTGCAGAGGAGAAGCTGCCCTGGGCTTGTGGGTGAGTGGCAGGGCTGAGGTTCTGTGTAAAAGATTCATGAGGGATTTACACTGGTCAAGAGACACTGAGCAGAAGAGGGGAGCTGGCAGAATGTGGCAAAAATTAAGAGTAAAAATCCCACATTATCCACATGTCCAGCAGATGCTGAGTATTGTTTCTCCCAAAACAGGAGAAATAACAGGACAAATAACCCAATGTTCAGTTTCACCCCATCAAGAATAGAGACTTGACACTGGGTTAGAGGATATTTCACCAAATATTCTGCACTCCCAGAAATCCAGGTACACTCATGGCCCAGAGCCAGCACTCCCCTGCTGTAATTAATTACTCTGCCACCCCCAATTAACTGACAGCTCAATCTCCCCAAATTTGCCACTCCACACCCATCCCTGCCAGGATGAGGGCAAAGGGCAGTTTGTGGCACAAAATGCCACTCAGGGCATTGCTGTTTATCATCCTTCACTCCTGGGATAAGTGATTTACCACACCCATAAGCCCAATCCATGCCTCCTCCCACTGAGCAGAAGAGGGGAGCTGGCAGAATGTGGCAAAAATTAAGAGTAAAAATCCCACATTATCCACATGTCCAGGAGATGCTGAGTACTGAAACATGAATCAACAGGAGAAATAACAGGACAAATAACCCAATGTTCACTTTCATCCCATCAAGAATAGAGACTTGACACTGGGTTAGAGGATATTTCACCAAATATTCTGCACTCCCAGAAATCCAGGTACTCATGGCCCAGAGCCAGCACTCCCCTGCTGTAATTTATTACTCTGCCACCCCAATTAACTGACAGCTCAAATTTGTCACTCCACACCCATCCCTGCCAGGAGGAGGGCAAAGGGCAGTTTGTGGCACAAAAGCCACTCAGGGCATTGCTGTTTATCCTCCTTCACTCCTGGGATAAGTGATTTACCACACCCATAACCCCAATCCATGCCTCCTCCCAGCCCATTTTTGTTTTCCACGTGAAGCAAAGCTGTTTATTACAGGGATGGACACACTCCTCCCCAAACCATGCCCCTCTTTGCTACAGCACTGAAAACCTCCCATGGAATACCTGCCTGCAGGTTTGGGCATGTCCCAGGGTGCCCCTCAGGGCTCTGGAAAATCCCCTTAGACATGGGATGGCACCTGAGCTGGAGCTTTGGCCAGAAGTCACAGCCCCTTTTCTTATTCCCCTTCAGAGCACTGCCAGTCCCTTCCCAGTCAGGTAAAGACACAGAGTTGTTCCCCTGGCAGGGCTGCAGCACCTCCCTGAGCTCAGACACTTTCCCACAACAATCAGCACAATGCCCACGAGCTTCTCTTTTCTTTCAGGCCAAACACCAGCCTTGTTCTTTTTGCTCTGGACATGCATGAATTTTGTCTGGGAAAGAAAAGTCTTTACTCACTCCCTTCTTGCCTAAAGGTGTGAGTACCTTTACCCTCCAAGCACTGCAAATCCCTTGGAAAAGGGATGGCAGAGGAGAAGCTGCTGCCCTGGTGACACCTGGGCTGGCAGCTCAGTGTCACCCACTTTGATCTGGGTGCCAGTTTGAGATCAGAACAGCCTCAGCTCCTGACAAAGCCCCACAGCACATGGGGCTGTGTTTATTCCATAGGTGGGCAGCACCTGCAAGTCCAGCTGCTGGGAGTTAAAAGCAGGAGCCTCTCTCTGTCTGGGCAGAAAAGACCTTTCCAGGGGCCAAATCTATTTCTGACAGCAGTGCCAGAATCACCCTGTCCTCCTCCACCTGCCAAAAACACCCTGGCTTGATGGTTTTATGCAGATTATATTGTCCAGAATGGGACAGCATCCCCTCTCCATTATAATTCACCTCCACAGGCCCTGTGGTTTGGATTTATATTATCAAATAATCACTGTAAGCAACAATAAAAATCTGAAATGTCACCTACATACCCGAGCACAAGCAAAGGAAGTTTTTACAAGTCTTCGGACAAATGTCTGAGAAGAGCTGAAACATAATTCGACCAACTAGAAAATAATTAAGAAAGAAATAATAATTAGAGTTTTAGAACTAAGAAAATCTGCACATAAATCAATCTGTGTGCTGTAAAAATGTGATTTTCTGAGAAAAGGTTATTTTATAAAGGAGAATAAGAAAACACATGAAGTATGCATATGTTAAAACACACAGCAAGAGAAAAGAGTAACATAATTGTAAAAAAAAAGGACATTCAGTAACATCATTCCACCCAATTTATCAGAAGTCCTAGAGATTCCACTGTGATTTGAACCTGGAAAGCCAAGCTGATTCACTAAAATAATTTAATCAGATCTTTTCCATTTTGAAAATGATTTCCCCTAAATACAGCTCCTCAGAGAGCTGCAGCAATTCCCTCCCCAATTTCTGGGTTTATACAAACACATTAATAATCCCATTCCCACAGTTTTCCCTCTGATCATCACCTACAAAATCCAACTGCCTTGGCTCCATCTGTGCTGAGGATTTCAGCTGCATTGGCACTCTTGGCCCAAAATCCTTTAGTTAAAAAAACCCAGATAAACCAAACAGGGAAGATGAAAGGCAGGCAGGACAAGTGCTCCACTTGCCAGGTACTATAAACCAAATATTTTCCTTTTTTTTGCTGGTGGTAGTTGTGCTATGCTCTTTCCAAATCTATTAAAATACTGCTGGAAAGTGGTTGAATATAAAGAGAATTGTTTTAAAACTGATTTACATTTTTTATTTTCCAAGATACTGGATGTATAGCACTAAAAAAAACCCTCCCAAATGTATGGAATCTTTAAAAAATTCATAATTAATACAGAAAAAATTGATATCTCTGCAGGTTGTAAAATAATCTATATAAACCTCACTGTTGGGCAGGATTACAGAGACCAGTAATAATCTGTCAATCAGCACTACACTCTAGTGGTGCACACTGGTAAGGCCTCATCATTTTAAAAAGTAACTCCCCCAGGAATAACTTCTCTTTTCTTTCCATTAAAGAAAAATTTAAGTTCAAATGTATTTCATTCAATACTTAGCCACCAACAAAAATTTGAGAGGCTCCTAAGAAACTGCATTCAATTTTAATCTATACAATTAGAAGGTGGTGAATTGTTGGTTCAGAAAGGAAGAAATGAAATGACAGCACCAGTACTGATAATCTCAGATAAAAACTCAAGATGCTCTGAGCTGGTGAAAGGTCTGTACCCCATTAAGTGCAGCAAGAATGTTCTCTAAGCATTCCTCACTGCAGCAGGAAAACCCAAAGGGAATGGGGAATGAAGAAATAGGGAATATTCAAAGATTCCCCATCAAAAAGCAGTTCTGTAACCACCACTATGACAGGATGGCAATCTGCAAGTGAGGAAACCTTTCTAGGCTGTGAGGATTGAGGATTCCTACAAGGAACACACCAGAGAAGAGAGCTGAGCAGGAGAGTTATCAATTTTCATTGTAGCCCAGAATTCAGGAGAACACAAACCCCATTCCTCTGCTGCAAAAGCACCAACAGAACAGTGACTGAGTGCTTTAGAGAACCAGTTTTTTAAGAGCCCAGATTTTTTTAGAACCATTTTTAGAGTCCAGATTTTACAGAATCATGGGAGAGAATCCCAGAATGGTTTGGGGTTTGAAGGAACTTTAAAGATGATCCAGTTCCAGCTCTACTGTCACATGCAGGGGCACCTTTCACACTATTCCAGGGTGCTTCAAGTCCAAGCTGCCCTTGGACACTTCCAGGGGCAGCCACAGCTTCTCTGGGCACCTGTGCCAGGGCCTCCCCACCCTCACAGGGAGGAATTTCTACCTGATATCTCGTATAAACCCATCCACCTTCAGTTTAACCCCAATCCCCCTTGTCCCATTGCTCCATGCCCCAATCCAGATCTCTTGTGGCTCCTCCAGGTCCTGGAAGAGACTCAAAAATCTCCCTGGAGCCTTCTCCTCTCCAGGCTGAGCAGCCCCAGCTCTCTCTGTGCAGGAGAAGATCCTCCTGCACTCACAGTGTGAGATAACACAGGACTTTCCAGGGAAAAGCTGTCACTGCTCTCCAGCCCAGCTGCTGCACCAAGGTGCCACCTGCCAAGTCCCTGCAGGCTCCAGAAGGGACTTTCACCCTGAGGCACAAATTGTAGAAGGATTTTGCTGCAAGATCTGCTTAAAAACCCACCACATTGAGCACCTGGAGGAGCAGACACAGCACTGTGGGGTTCACACTGCAAGAACTCTCATGCTCCTGCAGATGACAAGATGGAAAGGGACACTCAGAGCTGAGGAATCAGCTCCAGGAGTGGTTTTCACCAGAGCTTTGTCAATAACAAACTCTGCCAGGTGCTCATAAAACCACAGAATGATCTGTGCTGGAAAAGGGACCTTAAATCACCCAGTTCCATGAGCAGGGACACTTTCCTCCAGATCAGGTTACTCCATGCCTGGTTTTTTTATGCCCTTTCATCCTACAAATTTAATGTACATTTATCCAACATCCAAAGATTCCAGATCCAGTTTCTAAGGGCTGTTTTCTCCATAAAACCTGGAGCACTGCTTAGCCAGCCCCATCCAGCTCCTGAGACACAAACCACACACTGTGGATCCATCTGGGTTCCTGCCTGCATTTTCCTGCAACTGCAGGAATGCCATTAGCACTGAAAGGTTGTGTTTGCCACTGACAAACAGGCAAGGAAATGTGCCAGAGAAAGATCAAAAGCCATTTTCACACCTTGGGCAAAGAGGCATGAAAGAACAGCTGCTAATAAAAAAAAATTTAATACAAGTAGGTATGATTGGAGCTTAAAAATTTTTTCTCTTGCCTCATCTCTCACAAAAAAAAAAAGAAAAATCTCATTTTAAACTTGGAGCTGAGGTATGTGCTGAGATAACAGAGATAAAAAAAGCATTTGAGATGCTTCTTATTTCCCCAGATTTAGACACCTCTTCTCTGAAATGATCCACCTTCAGTGCAGAGAATCTCCAATGTTTTCTTCAGCTTCATTTCCCCCATGTGAAGGTTAAACGATCTGCTGGGGGAACAAGCTCTCTGTGACTAACCATAATATTTGAACAGTAAATGAAATAAACAAACAAAAATCACTAAAAAAACCTCAGTCAAGTAGGCAAAAGCTGCTCACAAACCAACCCAGAGCCCTCAGTTGGCTCTCACCAAGAAATGAGCCTGCACAGACACCTCAAAAACTGCTGGGATTACCTTTGCCTGCTATTTATGAAACAATAATTTGATGATTTGTAAGCAGGCCTTGAATTTATTTCTTAAAGAATCAGGGTAAGTGGGGGAAGAAATATGTACATTCCACACAGCAAGTGATGCCTATTGAAAATCTAAGCTGTTTGGAGATTTGATGAAGGGCTCTGTGCAGATAATGAGCTGTACCAGCTACAGCCACCAGAAGGCAAAATGACCAAAAATAACCCAATTTCAGAGCTCTGTCTTCAAAGTAAAAGATGAGGGGGTTTTTTTTCTTTTGTTTTTTTAACTCCTTCACAATTTTCTAGCTGAGGAAGGATGTACTTGATACAAATTAAGTGGTGGAAACTCAGGGTAGGAATATCCATGCAATAGTGAAATAAGGGCTCCTGCTGGCCAAGTTTATTAAGATAATAATTGATATCAAATGTTTATTGTTTCTAAGGTAAATCCTCCAATTTAGCTGGAGGAAAAAACCTTAGTAGTCAAACATACATTGATTCAAGTTATTTTCCAAGTGATGGGAACTGTTTTGCTACATTTTATCATGTTTGGACCACACAGTTCAGATACACACTCCCAAAACAAAGCTGCTTTTTCACAGCTGCAGCTCCTGGATTTGATCTTTTCTCAATTTCTTAGAGCAAACCAAACAAGAGACACTTTCCCCCAGCCCATCAGCAGGAATATCCTGCTGAAGGAGAAAACAGGGATTACAGTGAGACAATGATGCACAGCCCAGGACAGCTGCCAAGGGCCCAAAGGCTCAGACACATTTCCATACCAGTTTAAATAACAGCTCACTAAAAGGGCCCTATTTGAATTTTATTCATTTGTTTATCCTTAAATCTGTGAATGCTAGGGCACTGAATTAAAAAAAAACTGCTTCAAAGGAGAAATGTGGCTACAGTTTTCAAGGAAATAAAACCTTAGCATGGAACAAAAATGGATTTTATTTAAAATAGGAGTTTCAGGAATGGATGCTAAGGAACATGAATTTAAAAAAACCAAAAACAACCAAACTGCTTCAAAGGAGAAATGTGGCTACAGCTTTCAAGGAAATAAAACCTTAGCATGGAACAAAAATGGATTTTATTTAAAATAGGAGTTTCAAGAATGGATGCTAAGGCACATGAATTAAAAAAAATAATAAATAACCAAACTGCTTCAAAGGAGAAATGTGGCTACACATTTCCCTGGTTTTCAAGGAAATAAAACCTTGGTGTGGAGCAATAACAGATTTTATTTAAAATATGAGTTTCAGGAATGGATGCTAAGGAACATGAATTTAAAAAAAAAAAAATAAACAACCAAACTGCTTCAAAGGAGAAACGTGGCTATACATTTCCCTGGTTTTCAAGGAAATAAAACCTTAGTGTGGAGCAATAATAGATTTTATTTAAAATCTGAGTTTCAGGAATGGATGCCCCAGGTCCCTGAGCAGGGATGTGCAGCCCTGACACATTAACACTTTGTTAACACCTCCCTGCTCTCTTTGCAAGGAAAACCTCCTTAAATTTCTCTCCCCTGCTCTCTCAGCCCATCCCTCCACAAACACCACCTGAAGTTCCCTCTGTTCCCTTCCTCCTTGTCTCCACAAAACCAAACTGATTTCAGTCCTGCACACAGCAAACACTCCCTGGGCTTGGTTTCCCGGGGATGTGGAAGTGAGAGGCAGCACTTGGCCTCCTCCTGCCAGAAAAGGCTGAGCAGTTTCTCCTCCATTTAATGTTCCAGACCTCAAGGTGAGACTTTATTTCATCCTGCACTGACAGCAATCCCACATGATTATTCTGAATGGTTTTTTTATTGAGTCAATTCCTTTCAGATCTCCATCTCACCACCCCTGGGAGGGGTTTGCTCCATGTGGGATCCCCCTGGCTCCTGCTGTCCCACACACAGTGGTTGCCAATGGGTTCAGGGACAGCCAAAGCTCTGGGTTCTATTTTCTGCCATAAAAATACACAACTTGTTCCCTTATAAAGATTAAAAGTTAATGTGGGGCCAGTTGAGAACAGTTTCTGTCTTTAGGAAAGGTAACAAAAAGCATCACTGGGTCTGTTACTGGAGGTACAACAGAGTGACTATTGCAGGGGAGCTCATTTTCAGCAGCAGAAATCCCAAAATACACCAAACTTCAGCCTAAAGTGACAAGAAAGAGAAGTAAGAAAGCCCAGAGTGGCTGTTATGGGAAGGGACACACCTCAAGAATGAAAGAAACTGAAGTGGAACAAATCCATGAGCCAGGGGTCAAACAGAAGACAGGAGGAAAAAAAAATAATAAGAAAAAAGATTTGATAAATTATTCTAGGAATGAAAATGAAACAAAGCAAAGCTGAGGAAATTTACCAAACTTTATGATGGATGAAGGCAGCCAGGGGGGTGGAGATGTGGGAAAAAGATCTTGGATGGCCACAAGAAGTGCTACAGCAGCCAAGTGCATCTGTGACATCCCAGTGGGACATCTGCTCCAGTTCTCAGGGTACCTGAAAGGCTGCAGCTTCACACAGATTCTGCCTCACAGAGTAAAACCAGAATTATTTAAACAGGCATCTGCTGCCATCCCCAAATTCCTGGAATACTGTAAGCAGTTTAATCCTGTGTGCACACTCTGTGTGCCCAAATCCACTTATGGGGGGGCCCAAAAGAAGGGAGAAGCAGTTTGTGCCAGTATCAACACAAATGCTCCTTCCTGATTTGTTTTCCATTTGCCCTTTAAAAATTATGAGCCACAACCTGCATTCATCATAAAATAAAATAAAAAAATGCTTAACAGGCAACTTATTTAAAAGCAGCCTAAATTTAGCTTTTAAAAAACAAAGTTTGCCCCACTGCAGGAGGCAAGAACAAGCTGGCACTGAGTTTTAGTCCAAGATTCTGTGGCTGTAATAAAATATGGACACAAAAGCTGCAATAAAGCTCCTGGAAGCACAGCCAAAGCTGAGATATTCACTCCTGCACTTTGCAAGGGATTTTATTAAGAGTAAAAACTGACCTGACTTTTAATTGCTACAGGTATCCTGGCACACCCTGGCTGGGCAAGCAAAGGCTGGCAGGGGAGAGCCAAGGTTTGGCAGCTGCGTGGGGGGAACGTTTTTTGGGCTGGCAGCAACCTGTGGTGTGAAAAATGACACAGTTTTTGTGTTCTGCAGGCAAAAAGATGCTGCAAGAGGCACATCCCCTTCCCTCTGCGTTTTGTGGAGATGTTGGGTCAGCTTTTCTGTGCACACAGAGGTGGGGGCAAGGCCTTTTTTCTTGGCTAGCAACAAAATGCATTTCTCCCCACATCTCCTGCATCTCCTACCCACTTCTCCCTACATCTCCTGAAATTGAAAAAATGTATCAGCTTATTTACTGAAGGCAAAATAAGCCAAATGTTAATTTAGAAATCTGCTGGCAGCTTGAAAGTTAAAATGAATACCTCACTAGTGCCAGCAGGTGAGCACATCTCTCAGAGTTAGTGCCTGGTGTCATCTGGAAGCCACTGATTTACCACTTGATTCAGCTTTTGAAGGTCATCCCAGAGCTAAGAGAGCAACGTTTAAGCTTTTTAAATATATCCTTAAATCCTGAGGCAGAGTTGCAGGGTGAATGAATAAACAGGCACCAGGATAAAGCAGTGTGCCCAGACAGCACACAAGTCCCAGCACCAACATTTTTACAAACTGGCATTTTTTCCTGCAAAAAAAAAATAAAAATAATCCAAGGCATGAGTCAGGTGCAATGAAAACAGCAGGGCTCCAAGTCTGATGTGGAGCTGGGGAGATTCCTGGTACTTTCAAGAGAAAAAAAATGAATGCAGACAGACAGAAACAGAGCCAAAGCCCTGGGTGTGCTCCAGGTAGCCCAAGCTCTGCAGCACCAGGAACACCAAGGCTGCAATTCCTCCCTGACAGCTCCATCAGTCACCAAACACAAAGGCTTTGGGGGGAACAAGGGAAGCCACTTTCACTGGAGATGCACAGCTCAAGGCTGAGGAGGGGACCAGGCAGGAGGAGAGATTATGAAATGGGAGCAGCAACCTGTGCAGGGAGAGCAGAGAAAACAGTGCAGGGAGATCCTTCAGATGGAGTCAGAACAACAAAAAATAAACAAACAAACCACACTAAACCTAAAAAAGATTAACAGCAAATGAGATTGAGAATGAATTGTCTTTGCTCTGAATCAATCCCATCAAACCACCATTCCTAACTGGAAGCCCACCCAACCTGAAATAGTTTTTCAGTTGTCTCATTCCATAGTAAATTCCACCCGAAATTAAAGCAAACAGAACGTGCCAAAACTCCATTGACATCACCACTTATCTCCTCGTTGGAAGTAGTCAGAAAACACAGCCTCAATCAAAATAACTCAGCCAGGAGTTACAACAGCAACAGATTTATAGATAAGCCCTATCAGGTCTCTGAAGTTAGAGCAGAACCTCTCTTCTGAAATCGTGGTGGAAGTAAAACGCTGAAAGGGTTTCAGTCGCATCTGAACGAGGCTGAAATTTGGAATCTCTGAGATATAAGCTCTTAATTCAAAGGTTTTAGGAGAAACATTGAAGCAGAAAATGAAAGTGAAAGCGTAATGAAGCCATCACATACATTCATTTTTCTAGAGACAAGATAAAGCACGGAGTACGTGTGAGACAACTAATGTGCATTGATAAATGCGTGCTCAAAGAGATGGGTGAGAAAATCTCCACTCCCATCTTTACAGAGAGGGGGAAAACACAAGAGGGAACCAAGCTGCTGTTCAGCATTAAAACTCACAGCCTACTGCTTCTGGGCATTACACTTGTATAGGGAAAATCTGAGTTAAAAGAGGGATTTATTTTAATTATAGGGTTTTTTTAACAGGCCAGCTGGTGAGGTGTTTTGTGCTTCTATGACTGAATGCCCAGTTCTTCGTTAACATTCAAGACAAGTAAAGATTTAGCCCAGGTGACCTCCTAAAGTTCCTTCCCAATTTTAATTACTGTATCATTAAAAATACTTATAGGAGTAAATATCCAGTCTCCTCACAGCCTGCCCCGATTTTCCACAGTTTACAGAAGTGGCATAACAAAGGTATAAATACAAAAGGTGTAATACATCACCACACGGCTTTTTACCTTCAGAACAGCGTTTTTCAACCCTGCCAAGCTTTTATATTCATATGTGCAAATAAAAACAGATCTCAAGGGAGAATAAGGAGCACCCAGCACCCCAGAAAACATCCGAAGTTATTAAAAAGTAACTCAGAAATAACGCATCAATGGCCAAACTCGCTGCTAGCGGCTTGGGCCCATTATGCAGGCAAAAACGTGATTTAAAAAGCCCCGAGCACAGCCTTACCTGGCTCCCTGTTGATCTCTATCTCGAAGAAGCACTGGGGCCGGTCCTGCACCCCCATGGCCGCCCCTCGGCCTCGCCACCTGGACACAAAGCAGAGAAGGAGCCCCCGCGGTCCCTCCCTCCGTCCGTCCCTCCCTCCTCACCCCGGGCTTCAATTACAGCGGGGCGGCTCCGCCTCAGCCCCGACCCCGGCGGCGGGGGAAACTCGCTCTGAGGGGGAAGCGGTTCCTGCCGCGAACACGCAAGCCGGGCTCGGTTCCGTCAGCGCGGCCCATCCCCTCCTTCCCGCCGCTCCCCATCCCTCCCCATGGCTCCCTTGCCCCGGGGTTTTACCTGGCGGCTCCGGCGCTTTGTCCCCTCACGGCGCGCCCCCCTCATCCCCCGCTGCCCGCCCGCCCCGCCG